>CM045901.1:14190199-14512699 GCA_025169545.1 Anguilla japonica | reverse complement strand
TAATATCCCACTAACGCCACTGGCCCATTGCACTAGCAATACATAATTGGCGTCCTGTATCGTTAGAGCTGAATAAACCGTGGAATTGTCTAACAGTCGGCTTTCCCCATTCGTTCGGACTTCAAGCTCGTTTTCACAACATTAACGTCGGCCGTGAACACGGAAGAAGTTGTTCTACTTCTGCATCCCTGCTCGTGTCGTGGGGGATTGTGTCCCCGACTAGTTTGCAAGGCCGTTTAATTTCTGTTTCTAAAACAGCAGCTAACTCCCCAAAGGTGGACATGGCTACATCTACTGGCAATTCAGCACGGTCACTTCTATCAACTTAGCTTACAAACAAGCAATCAACAACACAATGAGTAAAGAAAATATTGTGCCAACGAGTTTATCTTGGTCACAAAAACATGGCAAACATTTACAGAGTTCGAATCGCAGCGGAAATCAAAGCGGATCCTTGTTGTAATATCGATTCCTTACCGTAACAGGGACAGTGGGAAATTTACTAACATTAGCTATTTATTTACCTTTATTTACAATTCAATGTTTTGAATGTCTACATACGTTCAAGATAATATTTAACCACGCACGAGCGGTGTAAATTAATGCCACGCAATGCGTTAGCTACCGCTAACTAGTTAGGAGACTGGCTGGCCAGGTCAATAGACAGCATGGTATTAGTTTTAATAATTTAGCATGTTTACTGCAGAACCAACACCAACCACATGCTCTAGCGAACTCTACCACGTCGTGGATTCTCTTGCTTTCGTGGCAGCACCAGATAATGGTTAAACTGTTGCATTACAGAACCCACGCTCAGAGTAAGGTTTACATCTGGTTACTATAGTCTAATTTTTCTCCAAACGCCACACCGCTGGCTGCTACATTTAGCAATATATTTAAAGCGCTTCTAAAAACGATGTTATTGTTTACACTTTGAGGTAAAATAACATTTCAGTAGTTTCTTTTCAATACCTTGGTAGCTGCAGGAGCCGCCATGTCGCTCGGTGGTGTTTACGATGACGTAGCACTGCTCACGTGCCTGTCAGCCGTCCACAACATCCATAGAGCGCAAGAGCAAAACGGAAAGCGGAAGCTGAATATCTGAGGTTATCATATTACTTGATCTGGAGTTACACTTTTAGAAGCGAAAGAACGAACCATGTTTGAATTAATTCATGGTAATTAATGGTATTGCATCTTAAAAGAAAAAAAACACATTTCAATATCGGCTAAATTAGCGAATTCCAATAATAGCGAAAGCCAATTTCAAGTTCATTTAGTACGGTGGCTCATTGAGGCCACTGAGATATCATCTGGAGTAAAAGAGATACACATATGCTACATCTTAAGTCTCAAGAAAGTGTTTGAAGTTACAGCAACATTTTCACATGTAAAAATGTACGTACTAATATGCAAGCAAGTTTACAGTATCATTCAGTTGTATTCCATTTAGTTTTACCAGATTGTAAAATTGTTTACCACCTTATTTCAATTCTAGCATTTTTCTCAATTGTGTCAGTACCAAAAAAACTTCAGCTTCTCAATCGAGCTTCTCCACAGGTGGGATTGAGCACCTGTTTCAGAGTTACATTATATTTTAGGTCAGAATATGCATGTTTTTACATGCTTGAGTACGGCTCTCAAATAACAATTGGGCCCTAATATATTATCATTAATGCTTCTCCTCTAGGGGGCAGCACAGCCCGCACATCTTTAGCGAATGAAAAGGAAACCTGAAAAAAACCGACAACCCCTTCTCTCCACATAAATAATTCAGCCTCTCACTTACTGACAAGCCTGGGAGAGACTACAGTGATTAAAAGTGCAGAATTCCACCCATTTGTGTCAACCTTTTCTGAATGCCTTTGGTTATCACCTGAGACTGGATTCTGGAGTGTATCTCGAGTATACTGACTAATGTCAAAAAAGGCCCATAAAGATCTAAACATGAAGATCACATCAAAATAGGAGGGTGGGCAGAGCCAGAGATCTGGGTCAAAGCTGGGGGGTGATTATTTGGGCACATTGCTGGTTGTGGTTAAAATCAGTCACGTTATTTTCACCAGGATATCAGCTAGCTGCATAGCTTGGTCATCGTGTAGCTACACTGTGTAGTCATTTGATGGACGATAATGAGCTCTCTGCTCTATATCCAGCCACAAAGCACAAGCTCAGCTCCTATCTAAAAGGCCTCTAATGTCCAGGGAGGAAGTGAGGTCAGTGAAATAGTTAAAAGATGCACAGGATTGTGCTGTAGGAGATGAACTGCACATTTTAATCAGCTGGGGAATGCTGAAATGGTCTGCTTAAGGTTTGGAGAAAACAGTGTTTACCAAATGATGCAAGGCGCCAGGTCAGCGGCAGGTGGAGAAAGAAAATGAGGAGCCTATCGGTGACCACCGTTAAGGAACGGGACAAATCTCAACACCGAACAGAAAAACTAAAACATTGCAGGCTGCGTGTCAACCAATAAGCTTCAATCAGAGTTTTTTTGCACCTCTCGGCAAAATGCAAAAATCTAGCAGAGAGGACACCCGAAAATCCCAGAATCATAAATAGTCAATTTCCCAGAGTCCTCTCTTCATAAACCAGGCCAGAGACTGCGCCGTGAAAAAAGTGCAAGAAGCAGCATCATTAGTATTCAGCGTTGTCACTGTCGGAATCCAGGATGAAAATATCCATCTAAACGGGCACGTTTTTGTCATTCGGTTCTGCTAATTTGCTGGCATCCCATCAGCTCGTTGGCTGAAGTGCGGGAGGGAGGCATGGCCATGCTGAACATCAGCTTATTTCAGTTAAGCCCATCTGCCTCACAGCCACTGGCAAAGCTCTTCACACAGGCTCGTTCCCACACCTTATTCTCACTAATATGTTGTCACAGAGGTTGATTTTTTTAAATGCTTTTTGCAACGGTTATAAAAGAAATCTGAAGTTGTTTAAACATATAAACAGATATACATAGGAACATTATCCTAAATGTTACAGTGAGTCTGTGGGTAATAAAGTCCTCTCAGCTGAAAGAAAGCTCCCAGGACAAACACTTCACAAACACTAATGTCTGCCCAAGAGCTATTAAGACCTACTTCCCACAGCTATAAATGCAGGCAGGCTTTCTGATTAATGGCTAAGATACACACGTCCTCACCATGTCATAAAAACTGGCACAATGTGAAAAAAGAATGAAAGCTGTGAGTACTACTGTTTGCAGAAACCCGGTAATCAAGCTGGACTCCACACAGTGATTTCAAGTCTTCAATCATGTTATTGGTTTAGCAGGTAAGTATAAACCTCTGAGGTGCAGAAACACCAGTCATCCGTGAGAAAACAACCAGTTTTTATTGCTCATATTGACAAAGAAAACAGCTCCCAAGGGGTTGCTTTCCTGGTTCTGGACAAAACCTTCATCTCTGTTTATGGATTTAATTGGCAATACGAAAATGAAATAACTACTCATAAAAAAAGAAAGATTCCTGCTTACACCTTTTGCCTATATTCATGTTAGCATGTAGCTCTTACCCCCGCTGGTCATGTGGCCTATTACTTCTGCAGCTCTGACCATGTGGAAGGCGCTTGTGATCATGCCCTCTTTAGCCTGAGACCTGTGCAGTTGAGCATCACGAGACCTGAACAGCAAGCTCACGTACACGTCTGATGCTGGGCGGAGAGCCCAGTTCCCACAACCCAGATACCCATGAGGTCAAAGGTCAGAGGTCACAGCAGCTGCCTCTGGCCTAGAAAGGCCAGACCACTAGAGGTGGTCCTGGTTCTCAGTGTGGGTGTTGTGGAGGCCCTATCCAGACGACATACAGTAAGAAGCACATCCAGGCTACCAAGTGCTGCGCATGGTGGATCCCTGGTGGGCACCTCCATGGTCATTTTCAGGAAGAATCATAACGGCTTCTTGCACAGGTTATCAGCAGTAGCATAATACTCCCACTTCGTCAAAGCGAACACTTCAACAGGCTCCACTGAGCAGCAGCGACCATTTTGTTTGTAGTGAACTAGTTTTTCCATTAGTGGCCATTTCCAGGAGGTGATGCACCGATTGCTTCACCAATTTGTTTATAAACTTACATTCCGTATCCGATGGAAAGAATTTCTGATTAAAAAAAAAAAAATAGAAATAGCTGAATTTGAAAAAGAACGACACTGCCTTTGACACCTATGCATTGTAAATTATTATAATTCTTCTATTACAAAACACTCATGATACTAGCAGTTAAAAAAATTACAATTCCAAAAAGTGCTTTTTCCACCAACAGCTGTTAATTTCATTATACAATCATTAACAAGACTAATTTACACTTTTCTACACTTGCAGTTTTTTCCCCCAAAAGCTTGTAAAAGCAGATCAAATATTCAATATGTATCGAAGAATGTTTTTCATTTTATATTCCAACTCTGCAAACAGAGAGAAGTACAGTATAACAAGAGCATTGACAGTTAGGGGCCAGTGCAAAAATAGTATGAGATATCTGCCAAATTTAAAAGAGACATGGCGGATCTGCAGAACTCTCACAATTTACCACAAAAATACCCAGGGTCTGAACGTGTAATGATCTTCATAGAACAAATACATAAGTTAATAATTCTTTTTTTTAAGTAAAACAAATTAGGTTTTTACAGAACTTGATTCAACATGCACATTATCCATGTCAAAGAAAAGGTTATGAATTTGTAGAGGGGGGGGGGGGGGTGTTGCTAAGGGGAAAAAAGGAAAGGGGGTGTGGCTTCAGAAGGGCATTGGTAATTACTTTTTCAGTACACAGCTCTCAGCAATAGTTTGAGGATTTGTTTGAGTGGTATAAATATGGTTACTGGGAATACTGTTAAGCATGTTATTCCAGGGCTGGAGGGGGTCATGTGACTTGAGGAATGGCTGTCTCATCAGACAGGAGCCAGAGGGAAGCTGGAGGGTCCAAAGTTCTATGGTGTGTGTGTGTGTGTGTGCGTGCCTGTGTATATGAGTATGTTAGAGTGTTTCCCTGTGTGTGTGTGTGTGTGTGTTAATGGCACTAGCCAGAAGAGCAGCACCCCGCTCCAGCGGCTGTAGCAGTTTGGGGTTCATCGTCCACGATCTGTACCCCCCGTCGCGCAGCGCCGGACTGGCTCGCCCCGTTGCCCTTCGACCTCTCGTCCGCCTGCGCGACCTCCATCATCCCTGAGGACCACAGGCAGGACAAACAGACGTCACCAACAGGGCACGTAACAACCCCAAATAGCAACTGAAAGCAATGGAGTTCTAGAACACCGACTTAGAATTTTGAAAAACATTCCAAAAAACCTTCTCCTCAAATGGTTAATTTACACACGGTTGCACAATATTGATAATTTATCAATGACCATTATTACATCACAGTTCCACATGATGTGGGGGAACTGCAGTGGGGCACAAAGTACTGGCCGACATCACATGCTTTGGAGGACAGTACATGCTCTCCCTAATTTGATAGACAAGGACAGATTTAATAGAACAAGGTTGCGGCAATGAGTGTTGAGGAATATGATTGGATATTGATATATATGAATTGCCTAACAATGTGCCACACGTACACAGCGACATAGTACAAACTTACTTTTACAAAGGTCCAGAAAGACCTCTTCAATGCCTTTGTTTAATTTGGCTGAAGTGTGGTAGTGCTTTGCTCCAACAGATTCGGAATACCTGTGGGGGGATATTGAAGTCCAGCCTGGTTACTCACGCATGGTTCGTTTCCTGTCATGTGACTTACACCCATCTACTGACCGAGGACTCACACATTCCTTCATATCAAAGGTCGTAATAAACGTTATCTCCAATGGAACACCAAGAAAGGAAATATACATGTAGGAAAACACAAGTGGGGAAAAAATTTGTAACTTGGCAATCCAAAATCTGATATGTAGACTTGTTCAAGAATTGTGAATTTTCACACATGTGGAGAGAAATATATGCTCGTTATGTTTATAACTTTTTAGCATTGGAAACATTTTTATTGAGACATATATACACTCAAACACAAAGCAAGAAGAGGAGTGGAAAGACTGAGAAGCTGTGACCTCATCTGAAAATACCATAGATGCATTAGTGTTTCCATATGCACTCTACGGTTTTCTACTCCGCCTGTACGGTTTTCAAAGGGGAAAATGTACTTACTCTTCTGCATCTTGAACTGATACATGTCTCTCCTTGTCCAGGTCAATTTTATTACCTGTTCAAAAAAAAAGAAAAACCATGGATAAAATTCAGAAATGCATTTGTGAGCCTGTAACAAGTATCAGTCCCTCGTAATGTGCAACTGTCTCCACCAGCCTGTACCAAATCCCCGATTTTCAGCACAACACAAGAAATAAGTCAAAATAAATGAATAAAATAGTGGCTAACACACACTGCCCCACCCCCTTTAATTCAGTGCAATTCAGGCAGACTAAAGGGCCATTTCCCACTCCAAAGTTGCTTGGGGGGGGGGGGGGGGGGGGCGGGGGGGGGTTCTGTGCACTGAAGTGGGTAACCGACAGTGGGGGTGTGATGACTTGCATACTGAGGTCACATGACGTGTAGCAGCACAATGCTTTATAAAAAGGGAGCATTGGGGCCTGCTCATGTGACCTGCTTCTTTGGGAAGCGGGGGCGACCACACCCCTCAGACACCAAAAATCTCTGTTCCTCTAAACAAACACAAATTCATAACTATAATCATAACAGAGTCCATGTAATGACTATGATTCAAGACCCCATGACATCTACACAACACAGACAGACTTCATTCCAATCCAACATGCGGTCACACAGAATAGGGATTTCACATTATGAATACACATTGCATTTATTAGTAATACAAGATGCAGAGAAGTGAATATGCAAGCTTACCTACTATACATAAACATATTTCATTGCCCAACATTTTTCTTAATTCTTTGACCCAGTTTTTCACCTAGAAGACAATGGAGACATGAAATCTTTTAAAAGTGTGAAAACCACAGCCTTCTCAACTCAATGGCCTCCAGTTATCAATCACATCTATTTAAAAAAAACATGAAGCATAATATACATATGTACAACACCCTGTAACTACACCCACTCATTAGTTCCACTTCCTCTAATTTAAAACTATTTGTTGTATTTATTCATTACTTTAGAAGGAAGCAGAATAGAGAATTCAGCTCTTTCATAGTGAGACATGTCCTGCAGGGTAGGTGGCAGACGGCCAGATGAGAAAGAGAGAGAGAGAGGGAGGGAGAAGGCCAGATGAGAAAGAGAGAGAGAGGGAGAAGGCCAGATGAGAAAGAGAGAGAGAGGGAGAAGGCCAGATGAGAAAGAGAGAGAGAGACGCTACACCAGGGTTAGCATCCCTTCTCTTTCAGTAAACACTCAGTGTCCATCACCAATTGCCAAAGGTGTCAAAACACAGCCCGCTTTAGCACCTCATCCAGAACACTTTCACACTCACCCTGCGTGTGCTGCTCTTCTCTCCAATAATAATTCCAACACATTGTTCATTTTTTCTTTATTAGACATGCTCAATGTCTGTTGTTGAGGGTGATTTGCCCTCTTTTTTTTTTACCCCAAATCCTGTCACAAATGTGCCAACCTCACAGTTTGGCACATTTTGTCTTCCAGACAGAAGACAGTGTGGGGCCCCTACCTTCTGGAAGGAGTCCTCGTCTGTGATGTCATAGACTAAAATGGCTCCGTTGGAGTCTCTGTAGTAGATGGGCCCCAGGGCGTGGAACCTCTCCTGGCCTGCCGTGTCCTGGAGCCGAAGAGCACGTGGTACAGCATTACGGGCCATAGGAGCACTCAATCAACCAATCAGATCAAACCCCTTCAGTCTGCTTCACTGTGCCCAGCAATCAATCAACCAATCAGATCAAACCCCTTCGCTCTGCTTCACTGTGCCCAATTAACTCAAACAAATTTGCTCAAGGGGGTACAAATGTGTGAAAAAGCTAGAAATAAATCGGTGAGCAGATGGAGCAAGGCCCCCCCCCCCCCCTCCCTATGCCCCCCCGCAACATTCTAAGGACTCCGGGGGGCATGAGCACCCCAGTTTGGGAAACATTCTCCCGCAGCTGAGTATCCATGGCTACGTCCCAGCGCTCCAAACCATGCAAAATGCTCAAAATTAAATTACACCAACCACAGGCAAGGGAGTGTATTAATAGCAAATCCGTAACCTTGCTGTCATTTTTCTAAATGTTCGTGCGCCACGCAGGGCATGGGGGGTGGGTGTGATGGCAAGGGGGGGGCTGACCAGAAACCAAATGGCCGCTGTGTTTCGGTTTCAAGGGCCAGGGGAGATGTGGCTCATAGAGGAACTGGAAGCTGTGATGGAATGGGCCATCTGGTACTCGGAAAAAAATAACCGAGCCAAGAGGCAGTCCTTTTGTGCCATCTCGGGAGTCTAAATAGCATCTCTGTTTGTGCAGTGACTCAGGGACCCGCTGCATGGGCCAGCATGTTCAAACTGCACGCACTGGAGGCAGGAACAAGCAGCGCTGTCAGACCATAAACGCCTCACTTATTTAAACACCTTTTATATTTATTTATTTTATCCCCCCTTTTTTCCTCCGTCCATTTGAGCGTGCAGAAAGCGTGCGTGTTCTGCGCAGTCTGCGCAGCCAGACGCAGCTCCTGCGCACTCGCTCTGCAGCACAACAGAGCTGCGCTACTGCTGCGCCGGACGCCCGCGTGCGCAGCTGGGGCAGACGGACTGCAGGCACCTAAATGACCAATCACGCTTTGGCCCATTTGGGACTGACAGGGTCAGGACTGGCCCTAGAGCCAGTGCTTTAGCTCCACTACCCACGGGACAGGCCTTGTCTTAATGTCAGAAGGGGCGTGGCCTGTCCATGAGGCAGGAACACCAAAGGCATGAGAGAGCGGGTGGTGCATGTTTTCCTAGATGAGGTGGAGGGGGGAGTTAAGATGAAAGGATGAATGAAGGAAAGATGACAGACTCACCCAAATTGCCAGATTCACTCTTTTCCCTCCGATGTTTAGCTTCTTTGTGAGGAAAGACGCCTGAGAGAGAGAGAGAGAGAGAGAGAGAGAGAGAGAGAGAGAGAGAGGGATGATGAAATAAGGGCATCATTCAGGGTAGCGCACAGCCAGACAGACGGCCCCCTGCACTGTATAAACCACCCTACAGCAAGCGCATTTCAAAGGGATCACATGTACTCCATCATTACCAAACATATTCCATTGCATAATACTGAGGGCTGGTTTCCCAGACAAGGATTAGGCCTAGTCCAAGACTAGGTTTTCTTTTTCAGAGGATATCGCCACTGGGGAAACATTTTACAGGTATCCTGGTTAAATTCCCACCAAAAAAAAAACTGATGAGTTCTCCTTTCTGTCTGCCTGTTTAAATAAAGGAAGATGGGGGAATGTCATGTTCGTACACAAGTGTACATGTAAGTGTATATAAAAATGCGATAGAAACAGACCTACTTATTTATGAAATTCACAGGTATGGCATAGTTGCACACGCATTTTTGTATATTGCGTTTGTTTGTTAGGATTAGTGTTAATAAAAAAATCCTAATAAATAAAATAAAAAATAAAGATGTACACATATTTTTACTCTCCCTCCTGCCCTTCGGCCCGTGGGAGGGGCTCACCCTGCGCTGGCGGGCGGGCCACCTGCTCGGAGCGCGGCGCGGCGGATCGATAAAGACCCCTTTCAGAGACGGGAACAGAGCGCGCCCGGGAGGCCAGGGCTCCGCCGCGGCTCCGCAGCTCCCGTCAGCCGGCCCCCCCTCGTTCGCATACGGAGGGGCGGAGCCGAAAACCGGGACGCCGTCCCGTCCTGCTCCGGACCGCCAGCGCCGACAGAACAGGAGCGGCTCCAATCGCACACATAATTTTACAGGCCACGAACCGCAACGGTAAGGAAAAGCACCGACGAGCGTTCGGAGATAAACGGGTAAGTGCCCTTTAAGAAACGGCTCAAACGTGACATCACGCCGGTGATGCACGCCTCCCACGCACTCCCACGCCGCCCCACCAGGGAGGCCTTGTTGTGTTAATTACACCCACTCAGATCCAAATTAAATATAGCCTGGAGGAGAGGCTCTCCACGGGCAGTGGCGGTCTCCAGGTATTCGCCAGGCAGACGTGTTCCTGGCAGCAAAAGAGCAGGAGGAGGCGGGATGCTGCAGGTCTGAGAACTGCTTCTCTGTGAGGCGATTGAAGGCCGAGATGCCATTTCCTGAGACCGATCGGCCAATAAAAGAAGAAAGGCACGTCCTGATCGTCCAATGAAAGCTCAGAGAAGCTGCCTCCATCATTCCGCACAGGCACGGTTATACTTCAGTGCTGGCCATTTCTGTCATCTTTTCAACATAAGAGCATAATAGCAGAGCTGTTTGTCTTCCCCCTATTGCGTCACACATCACACAAGTAATTTTCCAGCATGACTTCGGGTGTTTCCATCAGGAGTGAGCAAGTTGTCAAATGTGAAGCCATACTAACAACAATTTCAGTTTCATTTCATCACAAAACCTTTGGCCTAAAATGAATTGGTCTGTTATCTTTGGGAGACGCTGTTTTGTGGTGCTTACCCTGTAAGAACTGAGAGGAGGCCTCAGAAGACTGCAAGCTGTCACCCACATGAGAGAAGCACATTGTACAGTAATGGGTTTCACAAAGGAAGGAGAGCTGGGCTGTCCCTAGCCCCCGTCCACATCGGCGTGAATTCCAGGAAGTGAGCCACGCTGATTGCCAGCGCCGTGGCAACAGAGCACACGTCCGAGCCAGACCGGATCGCCAATTCATGCCTTTAAAAAGGCAGCGGAAGGTCACACACCCGACAGCCAATCGGGGGCCTCTCTTATCGTGGCTGTCTGAATGGGAGTTACAGATGACACTCAGACTTCACTTCCCAGAAGTCAGCTTGGCGTTAAGTTGCATTTCAAGGATTTAAACACGGCCTGGACACACCTGGGGGTCACAGCGGTAATGACAGCTCTCCAGACGAAATGAGGGAAACGGTTTGTAAGGGGGGGGGGGTGGACTGTCAGCATCTCCACAGCAACCACGAGCGTCAAGCTCTGACCAGGCTAGGCCTAATTCAGCAGAGAAACCAACGGACAACTGCACACATTCACTCATTCTCCATTGGCTCAGACTAGTACTTGGACTTACTTGCTATGACAGAACAGCCCAGAACATATGCTGCACACAACTCTACAACGGTAATTCCCCAATATCAGAGCTTTTTTTTTTTTAGTTGTTTTTTAAAAGCAGCAGGTGGCTCTCATCAGTATTCAGCTCAGTTTCCTCACACAGTTCCTCTGCAGATGGTCCGTTTCACAGTGTACACTCGATAAAAAAATGAGAGAAATAAAAAGTGAATAACATTACTCAGCTTAAGGTCACATTATCTAGTAAACACCAGGGTATTATGTACTGTAGACCAGGCCGTGAGATACCTTATCAAAAGTGCATGAGAGAATGACTCAATGGCCTGCACTATATTAAACAGATATAGTGCAAAGAAGACTCTTATAAACTTCACTGAGGATATTTTGAAGTGTCCAGGCTACATAAAAAAGGAATGAAGAAAAACATTTTTTAGCTGGGACTATTTGCATGTCACTGGAACTAGCTATATTTCAGTTTCAGTGGACCCAGAGTTATTTATGTGGGTGTTTATGGGTGACTATAATAGTTTGATTGTTTTAATGTTTCTTGAGACTGATAGTCTAGTTAGCCACATACTGTAGTAACTTTATAGAATATTAAAACGATGGAAGAATTAAGACTTATTTGAGACATCAGAAACTGAGGTAGATGCACACCTTTAACGCATCTTTAAGGACAACCACACAGAGGTATCGGTGAGCAGGTGCAGTAAAGCAGGCTCTCTCTGTCTGGCAGTCACAAATTCCACAACATCAGACTCTCAGCAGGGTCTGTTCCCTCTGGCCTTCTGTTAGCCTGTGCGTACCCTCTGTCCCCGTTAGTCCGGTCACCGTGTGCTCATCTGTGTCAACCCAGATTCCCACATCGCCCGCTGTCTACAGGGGCAGAACGTTCTCCTCTCTGCTTCCTCCTTCCCTCCCTCCAGCCCTCCCTCAGAGCAGGTAGAATTACCACCTGGGCCACCGAGCAGCAAACCTCCACCAACCTCCTCCCACAAATCACTTGCACGCTTCAAATGCAATGCAGCGCAGATGCAATCCAAATTAGTCCGCATTGCGTTACGCTCACAAAGGGAAATACAGCTTTCCAGGTCATTTTATTTTCCAACACTGCACTGAGCGACTGCGCAATCAAGGCCTGGCACACGGCACGCCGTGTGGCCCCTTTAAGCGCCGTGGAGTTCGCCGCGAGGCTGGGCGAAATTCGGCACGGGCTCGCTGAAGTCTTCGCCTCGGCTTAGCGCTTTAATTTGCGTGCTGCTTCGTGCCCTGACCGGGGACCAGCAGCCCGCGGGGCTCCCATAGAGGGCTCACAGGGCGGATATATCACACACAAACACCAGCGCTGGGGACCGACTTCCAACAGCCAATGGCAAACGGGCTGCTTAATCGTTCATTAACCTGCGCCCAGCCTCTATTGGCCGCTGTTACTGTACATGTAAACAAGTGAAAATCCACTTCACTGGAGGAGAAAGGAAGCAGAATATGAGGAATTTATTGAGCTGTGGCCAGAACTTGTGTGTTTGAAGTTGTTGACTGCTTAATAGAAGCACTCGGTGGCCTTCAGTGTCATGATAAAGGGTTTTTATAACTAGGATTGCCTAAGTAGGCTATCTATTAAAATAAATCCTTTTCTTGTCCAATTCCAACACGTAGGCTATATATTCATTTATTTATGATCTTGAACAGCCAGTTGCTGTTGATTAATAAACAATGCTGAAAAATAATGAGAAATGACCAGGAGACATTGAAGAATAATCTTCAGCTGCGCCTCCTCTCTTTCAATTCACAATTTAATGGAAAACTGAGAGTGCCGAGCCAGAAGAGCCATTAGCCTACACTGAAAGGGAACCGGAAAGTTCTAAAATAGACAGTTTTGCATTTCTGTTCAAAAGAGAAACAGAGCTGGAAGTACTGTGCTCCCTCTTTCATGTCCAACGTCTGGTTCTTCCTGTCGGGTGAGTTCTGCAGAAACATAACTCATTCATGTTTACGCCTGACATTTAATACGGCAGCAGGCTGCACACAGCCGCAGCGTCCACACAGCCCTCAGCCCCCTGCCGCAGTCCAGCTGTGCTCATCGCCACTTCGGTGACAATCAGCAAACCGCCAAACTATTTAGCGGCACCTCCGCCTCTCTGACGCAACTCATTTTGAATGGTCGAATTCATGCGCTGTTGGTTTAAAAATAATTATGATAATAAAAAACAAGCTCGACCCTTAGGCCTGTTGCACAATAAGTCAATGGCTCAGGCTAATGGTTTATGTCGAGGTCAAATCTTTCACAAAATGTCACACTGTAGAAACAACACCTCCTGACCTCTACATCCCCTCTAATCAACCCCAATGAAAACCTTTCAGAAAGGAAGAAAAGTATGAGACAGTTCAGATCCGCCGCGTTACCGCACGCCCTCCTCCGCGCTCTCCGTGCACTACCACCGGCGACGGGGCCAGGAAGCAGCAACGGCGACGGCCATTAAGATAAGGCTACACGCAGCAGCGCACGTAGCATCTCAGCTTCATAAAACTTCAAACACAGGATTTCCCTTAACAATGAGTCACCTAGCCCACATTACAACACAATGAAGGACGGACACATAAGCCTATTTGCCATATGATATCTTACAGGCTTGATGCTCAAAAATAAACCAATGGGATTGATCAGGCTGATTTATAAATAGCGGGCTTCCGCATTACCTAATCAATGAATCAACGCTGACGGCAGCGTGTGCATCAGTAAGCTCTCTAGAAGGACCATGTGTGCCATTTTGAGAGCTCCTGGGAAGCCATTCCAAACCCACGGGTTCAGCCAGAATGATGCAACAGCGACACGCTGTGTGAAATCCCGCACGTGTTTAATCGAACCGCCAAAGGAATGGAGAGACCAGCCCAGGAAAGAGTGGAGATCAGGCCTTTGCTGCACAGTTTGTGTGTGTGTGTGTGCGCGAGTGTGTGTGTGAGTGAGTGTGTGTGTGTGTCTCAACGGTCACATTCAGAAGCACTCCTGTTACAACACATGGGAAAAACCTTATTAAAAAAATAAAGACGTTGATGAACGGACCCAATTATGAAACATTTGAAAAGTGTACAAGATACAACGGCTTCATTTCCTCTCCAATCACCCCTTTCTCTTTAGTGACAAGGCGAACAAACTTCACCTTTAATATGGGAAACCCATCTGTCCATAGTCTGCATTAAAGGACAAATTACACAAGTTACATTCATTAGCACTGATGATTAGTCTATTCCTACCAGAGTGGGCCAAATTCACTCCAGCTCACAAAGGTTTTTTTAAAGGAATTAAAACGGTATGAGGAAATATCATCCTTAACATATTATCTCTCTTTCACACACACACACACACACACACACACTACACAGTTTTCTTGTTTACAACTCGGCTAAATGAAAAAATAAAGTTTATTTTATAATGCCTAAACATTTTACTCAAACATGCGTATCACTAAACGTAGGACAGCTAAGGTCGGATTCCAGTGAAATTCCACGGCTATGACCCACACAGCCTTTAGGGGGCCACAGTGCTGGATCGGGGTCGTGTTCTGCTTCCTATCCCTGACAGAGAGAAAGTGCTGCAATTACAGCAGCAACTCCAAGAGCTGCAGGGCTGCTGAGAGAAGAGATAACAGGTTATCCAGGGAGCAGGGAGCTGTCTGAAAGCCTCATCTGTTTCTACCGAGTAGGACTACAGTCACCTAGCTGGGACAGTAGGGCCAGGAATGGTAAAGCAGAGACCATTCTATGACACCCCAAAAACCAGCACTGAGGGTGCCTTCAGGCGCAGAACAACGCACTGCATTTTGTCACGGTGCACAGGAATATTTTTACTCATGAAGTGGTTGGCAGTGTTTTGCAACAGTCTGAGATGTGTTTGCTCCTGTCTGATTGGGCGTGCCAGGGTTGCCATGGTTTCATCAGAAGCAAGGAGTGGCACTTTTGAAAATCAGTGTCACAGTGTGCACGCATGCCCTAGTGGCAGCCATATTCACAGAACTACATGCAACTACATGCAACTGCATGTACAGTCCAGCAACAATCAAGTTAGGAGAATAGTTTGAGAAAAAATATCACAAATATAAAGTCCTCGAAGCACAAATAATGAACCACAAATTCAAAATTACATTTGGTCTCATACAACCTCAACCATTTTTGAAGACAATTTTATTTTCCTTGTTGCAGTAAATTAAGCAAGCAACACCTTGTGATGTGGGAGAGACACTCTCAGATATCGAAAGAGGCAGACGTGGAAGAGGAAAGGTTTTGCAAACTGGGTAATCCGCAATGTGATAACGCTGACAACCTGCCAAAAGGGGGTGGGGTCTCATAACCATGGCCTGGCCAACAGGAAGTCTGACTTCTGTGAATAACCAAATGAGCTAATAGCCCCCCCTAGCAAAAGGACAAAGAGCCCAGACTCAGCTATTCAGACACCATAGATGCCTACAGACCAACCAAATACATATAATTTTCCAGCAACAACCTATATCCAGAAGTCGCCTCCACAGGACGCACTGTGCCACACTGTAAACAAGGAAGAGTGAGCATTCTGTCCCATGCAGATCAACGCCTCAATTACGCCATCTCACGCCATTAGGTGTAACTGATCTTTTGGCCCACATTGTGTCCTGGTTTCTTGCTTTCCTGCTCAACGTTACTCAACTGTGGAGAGAGTCCGAGCCATCCGGGTTTGGCTGTTAGGTTGTCATCGTTCCAGAGAGTTACGTTAGTGATTAAGGGGGGTTAATACAACGGACCCTTGACCTCGCAACTTGGCACCGCTACTTGTGCAAGCAAGCCAGTTTCGGGAAGTCAATGTGATAACACAACAGGTTCAGTAGTTAGCAAACGTTAGCCATCAGTGTTGTTACTAAATTCGATCGGAAACGTGGCTGTGGCTCCGTTAGCTCCACCTGCAGTTCATCTGAAAGTGCACCTTGCCTTCAAGTTTAGCAGGCTAGTAAATGCTACACCCATATTGCTTAACCGGGTAACCCTGAACTATTTACTTCCCATATGCAATATGATATTACGACTGGATAGCCAGGGGCTTTCTGTCTGCAAGGAACGACGCAATCCAAGGTGGATCTTGGTAAATAAGCATGAAACACGACCATATCCGCGCAGAGATTTACATCACTCCCAGTGATTTCACAGGGGGGTTACTGGCATAAAAAACACATGTAAGCCACCACTGTCCGGCGGTGGTACCTGCACAGTCATACGGACCTGGAGCGTGGTGATGTGTTTGTCGTTGAATTTGTTCTCGCAGTACCGCAGGACGAGCGACGTCTTCCCGACACAGCCTTCGCCCAGCAATACCACCTTGAAAGAATAGGTTTTACTACTGCCTCCCGCTCCCCCAGCCGCCATCGCAAAAAATCCTTCCTTGGAAATTAAAAAGCAGCCCAGAAGAGAAGTGCGGTTTGCCAGTCACATCAGTTATCGTTCAGTGACAAAACAGACCGATGCTACAGAAAAACCGGGCAACCCAAATCCCTCCGTGGGGCAATAGGATCGACGTCAACAGCGCAGGCTCAATATCTGGCTATCGCTTCGCTCAGCTTTCTAATGGCGTCTTCTACTTCTACGTCATGCTACATGGATCATATGATGCAGTCGGCAGAGGCGAAAGGGCTCGTCAGGAATTGGAGCGGACAGACCTGCGAATTCCGCATGGGATCAAACGGGATTGTGTTACATTAACATGTTTTTGTTTTGTTTTGCAAACATAAATATAAATAGGACCGGAAAAAACATCATTTTAAATACAGTGCCTTGGAAATATTTCAATGCATTAAGGTTTTAAGGTGCAACAACACAAAATTGGAAAATTTTCAAGGGGAAGTGAATATTTTCTGAAGGCACCGTATGTGACAAACAAAGAATAATGTGCACAAGCAGGAAAACCAGTAGACAGTAATAAAGCGGCTGTGAAGACAAATGTTCAAAAGTAAAGTGATGAAAGATCACCAGCTCCAAACATGCGCGGCATGCAAAGCTTTGATAATACAGTCCAGTTCATCAAAAGGTTCCCCGGCAACACCTTCATACAGGCTAAAGACAGTATAGGCGCGTTTCCACCGCAGGAACTTTACCCCGGAACTAGGAACCTTTTGAGGAACTACGTGCGTTTCCACCGCAGGAACTAGGGTCTAAATTTAGTTCCGGGGGCTTTATTTTACCTCCAAAAGGTTCCTGCTCGGGGGGTAGTACTTTCCGAAAGTACAGGAACCTTTTGGGTGGAGCTTGCAGCGCTGAACATTTCTGATTGGTCGAGTACACGCAGCATTTTTTTGTATTTATTTTCAACCGCCATGTTTGAAAATATGCAGCCGCAAACCAATTTATTTTCATAATAACTTCAAATCAAACTTGTATGTTATGCGGCGCAGTAGCCTAGTTTTAGTTATAGCCTGCCAACGTCTTGGAATTATAACGTGTGCTCTTCTGTTCTTTTCTTGCTTTAGTATTCGTTTTATAAAATGCTAAGCATTCGTGCTGGGACAGCATATTATGTACCAAAACATTCAAACGGATTAATTCGGTTGCTGAATATGTTCTTCCGGATTTTCTTTGTTAGTCCGTTGTAATTGACTCAAAACGTTTGATACAGTTATGTGAGGTATGCGGTAGTTCTGCGTAATTCACATTGTTGATACAGTAAAAGCAAACTGGAAATCACCTTCCGCACTTTTTGTCAGAGAAAAATAACAGGTTAATTCTAGTAATCGTCGCTTTAGCTTTTTCTGACTGCCGTAATTTTACTCTGCCATTCTTCAATTCCACAAAAAGACCAGGAAGACTATGGACTAATTTATGGTGCATGGTTCGCATCTGGAGGGCACACTTCGCTGCTCGGCTAGCAGTAACTTCGAAGGAAAGCAAACGGTGGCTGTACCACTGCTAATTTAAATTTTCACGCAAGTCCGAGTTTTCGTTCTATTCTCATCGCAAAATGACTATTCTCATGATAGTCATTTTGCGATTAGCCTATATGGAATTGACAATGAGAAAGTAATCAAACAGCAAATTGTTTACAACGTGTGCATGTTTTCTGCTGTTGTTGCCAGTTATATTGGAAATGTGAATGCATTCTATCGCTTCGGATGTCAAGACATGAAAGTGAATGTTCGCATAAAAACATAATGAATGTGCTTGAGAGGATATATAAAACAGTTACAATCTGACTATTGGCCTGTTATATCCTTTTTGTTGCATAACAACGGTCCAAGTTCAAATACCAACGACAGTTTCGCTTGACAACGGTAAAATATGCCCAAACGGCTGCAGAAGAATATTTCAATTCCAGGTGATTAAATTGATAAAAAAAATCAATAAATACAAAAGTAACCATACATAGTCATTGTTGGTAACCCGTTGTATATAAGTGGAATAAACCCCTCCGGGCTGTCCCGGTTATTAGAAAATAATGTAGGCTACTTCGGTGGTAGTATGGGGTTACAGAATAAATCATAGGACAGATGGACCGACGACAACGTCGCTATTTTACACGTCAGCGAACTAATTTGCCTAATCTTCGCGGAACTTTAGACCCCGGTGGAAACGCAGGCAACCATTGTTTGAAGGAACCTTTTAGTTCCTGGAAAAGTAGTTCCTGGGACTAAAAGTTCCGGGTAATTTGGTGGAAACGCGGCTTATGATTAATGGCAAGTCAAACCAGCCATGGAATTAAAGGGCCAATTTTAGGGTTGCCACAGTAATTTTAACAATGCAAGCAAGACAACATAAAATAAATCTTATTAAAAATTGTGTCCTCAGATTCAGGTTTTACACGGGTATACAGCACTATATCACTGTATATCATAAAATTATGTATTATCATAAAATTATTCACTGCCTTGATATATCATTTAAAAAATTGTTCCTCTGGTTCCTCAGGCCACTGATATTTATAATTCCTTAAGATAACGGGTACTCTGTTTAAAAGATTCGGAAATTACAGACTGCATCAGCAATAAGCAGTTTAAATTATCAAGACCAAACTCTGAGGCGGGAGAAATTTATAGATGTGCACGTCAGAAATAACAATCCTCGCCTTGGGTACGCATATCCCTATTCCTGAAACACACCATCACTGAATCTGTAGGCAACAGCAAAAAGGGTGTGTCTCACCCATATGTGGGTGTGGGTTTGGGGAGAGACGTGGGAGACTTGCTCTGGAGACTTACCGATCGACTACAATACACTAGATGGTCCTGTAGCTTGCCTCCCCAAAAACTGAAATAAAACTGACATCTTGGGTGAGGTCACATTTTTATTGGATGGATGAGCCACTGCTATTTTCAGCTAGCGCCCGTACCAAGTGGCATAACTAGCACGTCCATAGCAGCTACTCACAGGAACCTGTGTGTAAACACAGCCGTCAGACCGTCTGCCAGTGGCCCAGAGGTAGCATCCAAACCAAACAGGGCTGAACAACAAGGCCCTGAGCCCTGTTTAGACTACGGCCCTAATAGAGATCAAAGCGCTGCTGTCTGGGATCCGCCCACCAGGGTTCCTAGCGCGTCTGAAATAAAATCAATGCAGGAAGTACTCTCAACAGGACACAAGCTTGTGAGCAGCACCAGTGTTTGGTAAACATCCACAGACTGACGCTCAGAACAGTCTTCCTGATCCTTGCCCAGTAATGTTATACTGTCTTCATCTTCAGGGATCGCTTCCTTCAGTCTGACATAGCAGTTATCGACCAATCGGCTCTCTTGGGTCCGTCTGCCCTGCGGGGTGCTTGTGAATTGTGCAACATTACTGTACATCCAACGCTGAGATGGAAAAATGTGATGACAGTGCCATCCAGTGGTCCTAAAGTGAAATTGCTCCTGAAGTGTTTTCATACAGAAATGAAGTGTATCTGAAAAGAAGTGCCACACACTGAAAGAAAATTGATGATCCTATAACCTAAAATTACAGGCAACCGTTTCATTCATGCAATGTTGGCTGTATCTGCTATCCTGTTCTGAATCCAGTTTTGTTTCTTCACAGCCATATCTAAAACCTTTGGTCAGTGATGTAATGATGCTGAACTGTTTTGAACTGAACTTGGTGTGTTGGCAATGGTGGTCTTATGTAAAATTTAATTCTGTATTACAAGGCAAAATAAAGCAAGAGTCATAAAAATTCAAGAAAACCAGCATGCACACACAGACACACACACACACACACAACATTAGCCTGCTCCTCTGTGTGGTACTGCCACATGATAAATTGGGAATTTGTCTTATAATTTCCCAATTTTTCTGGCTCAACTAGGGTTTACTTTTGGTTCTTTGATTCCATCTGGAAAATGCTCATCGTGACCATCCGGGGGACATCCTGTTTACTAATTCCTATGCACAAAAACAGACATTGATTGGTCGATTTAAATTTCAACAATGAGCATGAATGCACGTCTATTATGCCGACTGTTCCCTTTCTAGGTGACAGGGAAAACTGGAGAATTACACACAAGCCACACGGTAGAGTAACCTGTAAGTCATACAGACCAGTGGGAATGGCACCTGAGGCTACCCCAGGTGAGTGGACAGTGGGACACATTGAATGAAGTTCCAGAGCTTGTATGAACAGACACTACTGTGACCAATTTGCCTCGCTGTCTGGGATTGGCTGTACAGCGATGGGGAGGGTCCTTTTGTTGCCGTGACACCGACAAACAAACAGGCATCACGTTTTCATCACAATGACCATAGACTCCACAGGCAACAAAACTTCCAACACCCTTCCCTCCTCACCTTCAGCTCCAAAATGGAGGAAGCCTAATAATACTGACGGCGGGGGAAAAGTCTTGCAGCGATACACAAAAGTCTTTATTTTTGTTGTGTTTTTTAAGCTTTTCTTTTCGTCTGAAGGCAAATCATCACCACCTTTTTTGTACAACAAAAACAGGTTTACATGAGAACGAAAAACAAAACCAAAGCAAAAAAAATAAAAGAAAAACAAAAGTAAATCCCAGTCTTCATTCCGTTTTCCCTTTTCCCCCCATCATGCCCTGTTTTGTAGTCCACAAAACTAATGACCTTGGCACAAGGGCGTCAGCAGTCAGTCAGTCCTAGATGCGTGTGAGCTGGTGCCAGAGGCTGGACGGTAGGATGCTCTCCACTTTCTCCATGATGAAGTTCAGCGGTGCGAACAGCGTACTGAGGAACTGTGGAGACACAAACAAGACGTGTCACAGCCAACTAACCAACCACGTTACTGGCCAATCAGCAGGCTCTTCAGATAAAACCTGCCATGGCATCGTAATGCATAATTATTATTTTTCCTAATCAAAATTAAATTGCTTCCCTCTGCAAAGAAACACAAAGAAGTCACACACATTTTAGAAATAACTTTATTCAAAATGTGAATACTAACAATGTACCACACAACAAAAATATACCACACAGAATAGTAACAGTGGCACAGTACAATTACTTTTAAAGTACATTGAAGAAAAAAAAAAAAACTAGAACAAACAGTGGTCCATTAGATTAGAGTGGCTATGAAGAATGTGTGAGTGGTTATGAAGGGTCTGTGAGGGGTTATGAAGGCTGTGTGAATGGTTATAAAGGCTGTGTGAGCAGTTATGAAGACGTGCGGTTGTCATTACAGAACTAGTCTGAGTGGTTATCATGGTAAGCACTTAGGCAGTGGCTGGCAAGGCAGAGTGGAGATATACTCACAGCTTTAGCAAAGACGCCCATGAGCTCGGGAAACTGGTGTGTGAGGAGAGCCAACATGGCGGTGAAGGAGCACAGGCCCGCAGTGAAGAGGATGAAGAAGGGCAGCTCCTTCTTCGGGTACACTGACACCTCGTGGAACACTGCTTACACACAGGAAGGAGGAGAGGGTCAACTACACCCTCGCACACCTACATACAGTGCATTCAAATCACACCAGCTGAGAACACACAACTACATACGCCATCAAATCGACCACAAAAGCACAGCCACATACAGAAGAATCCAATCAAATTAGCATACACAGCACAATTACAAGTGCACCAATGGACATAATGCCTTTTATATTATTATTGTTTCTATTGTAATGAAATAAAGAGCCCTTCCCGGTATGTAAATGTGGCTGTAAAGCGGAGAATCTCTTACTTGGTAACAGCTCTCTGTCGGCTGTCTCTGTGCAGATTGGGTAGGGGTAGAACAAGTGGCCCTTTTCCAGGGGATAGGGGATCATCCTAAACGCTGGGATCAGAGAAAGCATTATGAGGAATTACGAGCACAGCGGAGGTGGCGTTATAAAGCATTATGAGCACAGTAGATGCAGTGTTATAATGCATTATGAGCACAGTGAAGGCAGATGCAGTAATGGCGCATGGGGCAGACACTCACTGCCCTCCCAGGTGCAGTGCAGCAGGTTGAGGGCTCCCTCCACCCTCTTCCAGTGCTGCAGGTGGAAGAAGGCGTAGGCGATGGCCTCGCTGTCCCCCCGCTTCAGGATGTGCTCCGGGGGCAGGATCAGGCTCTTCATTTCTAAGAGGTACTGCACAGGGAGCAGAGAGAGAGAGAGACCAGTCAGACATACTGCTGTGTGTGTGTGTGTGTGTGTGTGTGTGAGTGTGTGTGAGGTGTGAGTGTGTGTGTGTGTGTGTGTGTGTGAGGTGTGTGTGTGTGTGTGTGTGTGTTTGCAGCAGTACTCACTTTGGGTACGTGTGGGTTGAACTCCACTGCTCTGTGTGTGTGTGTGTGTGTGTGTGTGTGTGTGTGTGTGTGTGTGTGTGAGGTGTGTGTGTGTGTGTTTGCAGCAGTACTCACTTTGGGTACGTGTGGGTTGAACTCCACTGCTCTGTGTGTGTGTGTGTGTGTGAGGTGTGTGTGTGTGTGTGTGTGTGTTTGCAGCAGTACTCACTTTGGGTACGTGTGGGTTGAACTCCACTGCTCTGTGTATGGCTTCCACAGCGTTCATCTCCGCTGTGCTCAGACCCCGCCGAGACGCTGCTTCTGGAGAGAACCTGGGAAAGACACGGCACAGCGTGAGTGTGCGTGTGTGTGTGTGTGTGTGTGTGCGCGTGTGAGTGTGAGAGTGTGTGTGTGTGTTCTCCACTTGAGTGCAATCGTTACCGGACAGTGTCAGTACTACAGAAATCATACATGCAATGAAAGGGTCACTCACTTATCTGAAACTCCTCTGGCTTTCAGCAAGGCTGCAGTGTAGCATATTGTTGCAGATTTGGGTAAACTAATATCTGTGGAAACACACACATGCACAAAAGAGGTGTTCACAGGAGCAGACTCCATACACTTACACTATGGACACAAAGACAAATGAAATAAGACAGAAAAACAGAAATAAGAGCCTAGGGACCCGTGAACAAGCTCCTATCATTTCCCAAGGTCATTTAAACTCTGCTTTAGCCAGGATTATCATTTCATTATAAGCAGGATCCCTTATCGGAGGACCCAGGAGTCATAACATCCCACAGAGGAACATACTGAAGGTAAACAAAGTGTCCACAAGATGGCAGACTGTGACCAATGCTTTTTTGCCATCAGTGTGAATGTGAGGAATGTGTATTTTAAGTGATGTTTAAAAAGGATTTGTTGTGAGACAATAGCTACTTAAAAATGGCACAAAAAAATCACACAGAAAGACAGAGAGAGATAGAGAGAGAAAAAGAAAGATGGAGAAACAGAGAGCGAGAGAGGGGTGGAGAGAGGGAGACCAAGAAGAGATCGCCTTGAAAAATAATAACTGTTTTATTATTGCCATATCATTAAAGTGATTGTGCCATGCTAACCTTCATCGCGGGGGTACACTACATCAGGACGAGTCTACCTCCCCACCCCCACCTCCAATAAGGACGTTTCCAACAACTGAATTGCTACTATGCAGCGCGGCCTCTTGTGCAAACACAAGGCTTCCTGTGCAAAAAGCTTGTGGTTCTGCAGTGACCCAACTCGTAAAATGAAAACCACAAGCGAGAATGACCAACTGCCATGGACGAATCACACATTTGTGTGTATTTGTGCAAAGTTAGGTATTAACTGGAGAAATTCAGTTGAAATGCCTCAGCAAAAGGGCAAGACCACCTAACACAAAATGTCCTCACAGTGTTACTGGAATGTTCTATCTATGATATAACATTGCCACTACATGGCAGACAACATTGCGAGAACGTTTTGTCCTAGCTGGGGTAACAGTTAGCTATCCTGAGTTGCCCCTTGTGCAAACACAAGCCTCTGTGTAAGAACCTTTGGCACAACTCTGAAAATGAAGCCACAGGCGAGAGCGTCCACTCCCATGGACCAATCACACGGGTATTTGTGCAGAGTTAGGCATTAACTGGCAGACCATTCAGGGGAAATGCCTCGCTGAGAGGGTGCGTAGCGGTCGCGGCTCCAGCGAGACTGGAACCCGCAGCCCGCACAGGGGAGGGGGGCGGGGCTCACCGTCGTATTTGGCGAGCACGGCCTGCACGTCGGCGTAGGCCTGCAGCTCCAGCAGCGACTCCAGCAGGTTCTCGTGGATATTGAACATACTGAGGAGAGGGAACTCCTTCATTAACTGGAAAACACACAACTGCTGTTACATGTAACACCCAAAAGAGGGCAGCACTCAAGCTGAAAGCACCACAAACAGCTACAAAACAGCACACGCACCCGGCTCCACGCCCATATAAGGCCGTGCTGTTGGAGGGCGGAGCCGGGTGTGTGTTGCTGTTCCAAGGGCAGTTTTGTTAAAATACTTACATCTCTCATCATTTTCACAGCTTCCCTGGTCCTGCCCAGCTTCCTGGAGCACATGGCCAGTCTTCTTTTAATGTAAACCAATACATTAGTGTCCCGCCCTGCAAGAAACAAGCAGCCCACTGAGACTGACCTTACACAGTGTCTCTGTCACAATCACACACACACACATAACATGCACACGGTCTGTGCTCCAGTGAGTGTTCAGACCTTCAACAGACTGAAGTAGCACGTGTGTGAGCGTGTTTGTGCGTGAGCTAAAGTAAGCCATTCTCAACTCACTGTGCAGCACTTCGTACTGCGCTCCATGGTGCATGTGGGCGTGGGCGTGTGTGTGTGTGTATATATGTATATATGTGTGTGTATATCAGGCTCACTCACTGTGCTGTGCTTCATACTGCGCTCCGTGGTGTGTGTGTGTGTATGAGTGTGTGTGTGTATCAGGCTCACTCACTGTGCTGTGCTTCATACTGAGCTCTGTGGTGTGTGTGTGTGTGTGTGTGTGTGTGTGTGTGTGTATCAGGCTCACTCACTGTGCTGTGCTTCATACTGAGCTCTGTGGTGTGTGTGTGAGTGTGTGTGTGTGTGTGTGTATCAGGCTCACTCACTGTGCTGTGCTTCATACTGAGCTCTGTGGTGTGTGTGTGTGTGTGTATGAGTGTGTGTGTGTATCAGGCTCACTCACTGTGCTGTGCTTCATACTGTGCTCCGTGGTGCATGTGGGCATGTGTGTGTGTGTGTATCAGGCTCACTCACTGTGCTGTGCTTCATAATGTGCTCCGTGGTGCATGTGGGCATGTGTGTGTGTGTGTGTATCAGGCTCACTCACTGTGCTGTGCTTCATACTGTGCTCCGTGGTGCTGTAGCTGTGGCTGCGTCTGTAGCATCCCTCCCCGGCCTTCAGAGCCTGTTTGAAGAGCTTCTCGGCCTCCACGATGGTGGTGGCCTCCTCCTCCGCCAGCAGGATGTAGGCTGTGGCACAGCTGCAACAGCAACCACCACACATTCATCACATAATAATAACACTAAACATAACACACTAATGACAATAAAAATAATGATGATGATGATAAAATGTGTACAGGTATACACAGGTATGTACAGGTATACACAGGTGTGCAGGTATACACAGGTATGTACAGGTGTACACAGGTGTGTGCAGGTATACACAGGTATGTACAGGTATACACAGGTGTGTGTAGGTATCTACAGGTATGAACAGGTGTGTGCAGGTGTACAGAGAGACAGACTCACTCCTCCAGCTCTAAGGCTTCGTGAGCAGCAGAGACGCGGGCCTGAGGGTTCCTCTCCCTCCAGGCCTTCTGCATTACTGTAGAGAACACAGACACAGCCTGTCAGCCACAGCCACCACCACACATTCACCCACACTATGTCCCAAACACACCATCAGCAACCACCACACATTCACCCACACTGTGTCCCAAACACACCATCAGCAACCACCACACATTCACCCACACTATGTCCCAAACACACCATCAGCCACAGCAACCACCACACATTCACCCACACTATGTCCCAAACACACCATCAGCCACAGCAACCACCACACATTCACCCACACTATGTCCCAAACACACCATCAGCCACAGCAACCACCACACATTCACCCACACTATGTCCCAAACACACCATGCAATAACCTCTTCATGCATTTCATTTGATTTTATTAGGATCCCCATTAGCTGATGCCAGGTCTTTCTTCCTGGAATCCACATTAAAAAACAAAAACATTTATGCAAACATGCAAGACAAAATAATTAAAACAAAAAAAAACCCCCAATAATTTAAATATATCATCACAACATAAAACAACTACATAGGCAAGTTTAGATATAATAATTATGACACAGAAAATACAAGGCATAAGTTACTATGAACACATAGCAAGACGTTCATCAGGACGCAGGATAAAGATGCATATATAGTTTATGAAACCCATATTAGGTTAAAAACTCGGCGCTAAGCTACGCGGCGCTAAGCTACGCGGCGCTAAGCTACTCGGCGCTAAGCTACGCGGCGCTAAGCTACGCGGCGCTAAGCTACGCGGCGCTAAGCTACGCGGCGCTAAGCTGCGCGGCTCTTACTGGCGTCGGCCGGGCGCAGGTGGTCCGAGTCGCAGGTGAAGAAGGTCTGGTGGTCCTGCGCCGAGAGGTTCATGTCGTAGTAGGTGAGCGGCTCCCGGCCCGTCACCCATGTGTACCTGTCACACACAGGCCCCACCCCCCCGTCAGTGCTTACTCAAACAGCAGCTGTCACTCAGATGGGGCAGGAAGCCGGTCTACATGTGACCAACGACAGCCAATAAAGCAGCTACAAGAGGGGTGCAGCAGTCTTCCTATGGAGAATGAGCTTACCAGGTCTATCAGTGGCATCACACCCACGGGTTTTCTCAGTAAAATAATGGCTACATGCACAATTGAGCCTCAGCTGGCTATGCAAGTGTAAAATGGCTGCCAAACAGGAGTCAGAAGGGCTTTCTCCTGTCCTAATGTACACATGTAATAGGTTTAAACATGGCTCCTGGTGTACGGATAAAGTTGGACACGTTATTGCTTGGAATACAGTGGCATTTAGAGCTCCTCAGAACAGGGATGGCTGTAAGCCCAGGGCTGCAGCCAGGAGAAAATTACCCAGCATTCCTCTGGAATCATAGAGGAAATGTCAGGTCGTGCCACTGGCTGGATCTAATTTGTAGAGGCACAGCAGTTTTATACATTATACCTCTGGGAGCAGGCTGAGGGGAGAGCTGTCTGTACGGCTAAAGAGAGAGAGGGAGAGAAGGGGGGAGAGAGGGAGGGGGGGGGAGAGAGGGAGGGAGAGAGAGAGAGAGACAGAGGGGAAGGCAGAGATAAAGGGGAGGGGGAGAGAGACAGAAGGGAAGAGAGAGAGATGGAGGGAGTGATACTCACCGGTTGTATTCTGCCCCTCTGAATAAATTTAGCGGATTTCTCCAAACTTTACATTCTGGAGATGGAGCAAACATGAACAGGGAAATAAAAAATGTTAGAGAAAATTAGCAGCTCTAAATCAGTGAAAATCCACTGCGCTGCTCTGTGACTGAAGCGGCTCGGTGTGGTCCAGCGGCCCTCCTACCTGACACGCTCTGTCGACTGGAGTCTGTGTCTCCGTTACTGGGGCTGGAGTTGCTGGGGGAGGCGTTATCCACTCCGCCCAGCAGGGGGCGCAAGTGGCTGACGGACACCTGCTCTATGAAGGAAGTGCCATACTTCCTGAAGTACCACCACTCGAATATCTGCAGGGACAAAAACAAGCACTCACTTTCAGAATCATGTCCGTATTAAGAAAATAAATTTTAAAAAAACATATATATTATTTCCAACAGCTGGAAAAGGTATGTCATTTCCTCTGTGGGTGTGGCTCTTTACTGCTGTGTGTACTGCAGTATGAAATACAGCCTCTCTCCAGTCTGAGACTGTTATAATTTCACAGTAAATAGACCAGGACTGGCCAGGTCTGCTTTCCATAGACTGAGTCCTACACAAATAATCAGCTGCTGATGGGAAATGTATGCAAATGAGAGGCGGAGCTAAATCGAGTTGAAAAGCAAACAGTCTCCCTCGTGGACTGGACGCTAACGGCAAAATCTGCAACAATAGCAATCCTGTGCGCCAAAGGAAAGGGCTCAGAACACAAACACCTGCGCAGACCAAGCTGCGCAAAGCGATTTAAGAGCAGGCTTACTGTGACCTCACACAATTCCACTGATGATGTCATCACAGCACACGTGAAATGAAAGATTCTGAACTGTATTCAGTCACATATGAGCAAAGGTACATTTTCATTTTATTTGATTTGACTATTTTACAAGGTAAAACTGTGCAAAGAAAAGACACTGTATCTATCTGGAACAGGTGTAGCTATAAGTTTACAAAGAGGGGGTTATGAGATGTGGCCTTCATGCAAATCTGTGACATAAAAACAAGAATGAAATGAGGACCCAGCCGCTCGGTGTCATTTAGAAGGGAAGAAACCCTTTGAATTGAAGCGATCAGCATCCGTAAGCCCTGATTGGTCAATGCACAAAATCAGTTGCACAAAAGCTGATGCTGTATACAGACAGCCCTGGCTCTTACAAGAAGCAATGTGGGGTTGTGGTTGCTAGGTGATACAATCTGCCCAATGAATTGCTTCATGTAGCATATGCCCTTAGTCAACAATTACCAGCTGCAATGACCGGTCATCGTTCCAAGAGCTAATGCACCAGCGCACTCACCAGGATGAGCCCGGAGATCAGGGACGAGGTCCCCGTCAGGGCCACGTAGAACTTGGGGGTCAGGGTGTTGAGAAACATGCTCACTGAGAGGGGAAAACAAAACAAGATGGAGGGAGAAGAGAAGGGAGAGGGAAGGGGGGAGGGAAAGGGAAAGCGAGAGAGAGTGAGAGGGAGGGGGAGGGAGAGAGGAAGAGGGGGATGGGGAGGGAGAGAGGTAGAGGGGGAGGGGGAGAGTTAATTCATCCCAATATTGGCAAAGGGAAGGAAGCACACTGACAGAACACCCTGATATTAGCATGTCCATACTGACTTTATCTCACTGAAAGCATAATTAAATTTAATGATACAGTATTTTCCAGAAGGGCTCCTTTGTCTCTGCAACCTACAGATAAAGGCTCAGCCATCGGTGCAAATAAAAGCCACTGAAAGTCATTTGTTCCAATCTGTAGATGGATCTGTGTGTAGAAGGACACTTAAAGCAGCAGTGCAGGCCGTCGGGTTGGACCGGAGGAACTGTGCTCTCAAGATGACACCAGACCATCACGGACCGAGGGGGCGTGGCCTCCTGACTCTCAGCCAATTAAACACTGTAGTCCCTCCCAAAACACAGTGACAGCCCACATCTGGAATTAAAGCCAAGCCACTGCTAGAGAGCAAAAGGCGCACGCAAGCACACGTTTGTTTCCACGGCGACCAGGCTGCAGGGCGGAGGACGCGCGCGCTCGTCCGTCCCCTCGCGATTTAGCGGGAGGCAGGACGGGTCTCCAACGGGTCTGGCGGGACGTCCCGGACCCGCACATTACCACCCCCTCCGCACCTCAACACCCCCAACACCGCTATGGTAATCACACCCACAGGCCGGGACAGAGCACTGCGCTGAGGCTCAACTGGGAATGACAATTACACACGACCTCATACATCACCTGTCATATGACAGCCACACTGCATCCGCCCCGCCCCCAGCCCAGCACAGCATGCCACTCAAACCCCCGCCCCCCACCTCCCATTGGCTACTGAGGCTTGAGCTCCCGGTCACACAGCGCTGAGCGGATGGATTTTATTGACTGCAGGTGAACTGGACCGGCGAGTGGACTGGCCATTAGGGTAATGGGCCCGGGCCGGAGGGGTCAGCGGGTCAGGTTTTAAAATGTAAACTGCAGCAGCCGCGGGGGGGCTGTGGCTCCTGCTGGACGAATATTACATTACACGTCATTAAAGGAGGAGGGGAAACCTGAGCAGCTCAGGGGGTTTTTACCGCGGTGCTGGAGGATAAGTCAGGGCAACCCCCCCCCCAGTGATGAAGGAGGAATGGGTGACCGTGTGCAGGGACTGTGTCTGATGACATCACTGCAGTGGGCCAGGCTGTGTGTGGGGCTGAGAGGCAGAAGGGTGGGAGCCCCCCCCCCTCCATCACAACTCCCATAAACCTCAACCCCCACCCCCCCAACCTTCAACAGCATCATATCACCTCCCCCTCACCCCTCACACCATCATCACAGCGTTTACACACACACACGAAGCACGCAGACACAGACACACACACACACACACACAAGATGTGCAGACAGACACACACATACATACACACACACACACACACAAACAAGCCACAACCAATTAAAAGTCCTACCAAAATCTTCTTGGAAGAAGATGAAAGAAAAAAAAAAAAAAAAGTTTTGCCCTTCCACAAGACGCAGCGCCGACTGCAGACAGTGAACCGAGAGAGACTTCAAAGCAGCGGCCAAACGAGCCGAGAACCGGCGGGGGGGCGGGGGGGCAGAGACCCAACCCTCGTTCCCCCGTTTCAGCGTCTGCACCGCACCCCTTTCTGCATAACAACAACCCACCAAACGCAATTACTCCACCAAACGTTACCTTCACCTTCACCTGGGCAGCTGAATTCAGCCTGGCCCAGTGACAGAGAGCTACAAAGGCCCCTCTTAATGGCAGGAGGAGCCCTGAAGGGGGGTGTACCTGAGGACAACTACTGAGGCTCAAAACAAATGATGTGATAAGAAGGCACACACTTTCGGAGAGACCCTGCAATGCAGCTAACTTAACAGGCGTGCAGTATTCTCCTTGTGTTCCTGAGTGCAAGCCAACCCCCACAGAACTGAGCAGAGCAAGAGGAGGAGAGCTACTGCGTTCTGCAACACACTCAGATCTTATTTAAAAAACTGAAATTGCAAATGACGCCCCAGGGCAATCAGTTACGACAGCCTAAGAGCACTAACCTTAATTAAACTGCCACGGCAATTAATCAAACAGTTACATCACAGACGCCCTGGGTTTTAACCTTTACTCAGAGCATTCACTGTCCGCTTTCACCAGCACAGCACTACATATGCAGCCTGCCCTCGCTGCGACCACACGAGGAAGTGATGTCACAAAGGGCCCTCGCTGCCGGCTCAACCAATCAGCACTGCCGGTTCAGAGAACAAGACAGCAGCACTCATAAGTTACACTCATTTACGGCCACAGGACTAGGTAAACTCTCAGTAGCTGCATTCACGGTCACTGCAGTGCTGCCATATCTCTGTGAACAACAGTTACACTGTTTGATTATGACTTTACCAGTGGATTAGGCTGAATGTGGTTTTATGATCGTGTGTGTGTGTGGCTCCTGTGTGCGTGTGTGTGTGTGTGTGTGAGTGCATGGCTCCTCTCTTTTGTGTGTGTGTATATGTGTGCGTGTGTGGCTCCTCTCCTCTGTGTGTGTGTGTGTGTGTGTGTGCGAGTGCGTGGGTGTGTGTGAGTGCATGGCTCCTCTCCTCTGTGTGTGTGCATGAGTGTGTGGCTCCTCTCCTCTCTGTGTGTGTGTGTGTGTGTGAGTGTGTGTGAGGCTCCTCTCTGTGTGTGGCTGATGCTGGATGCAGTGATGACTCACAGTGAGATGCTGTTTGTGTGTGACTGACCTCAGTGACCTGTGGGAAGTGTGATGTGATGTGTGAGGCAGTCAGGGTGTGATGTGATGTGTGAGGCAGTCAGGGTGTGATGTGATGTGTGAGGCAGTCAGGGTGTGATGTGATGTGTGAGGCAGTCAGGGTGTGATGTGATGTGTGAGGCATCAGGGTGTGATGTGATGTGTGAGGCAGTCAGGGTGTGATGTGATGTGTGAGGCAGTCAGGGTGTGATGTGATGTGTGAGGCAGTCAGGGTGTGATGTGATGTGTGAGGCAGTCAGGGTGTGATGTGTATCTCAGCCAGCAGTGGGTCTGTAACACAGGAGATCAGCCTTAAAGGGAGAGTCAGAGTCCAATTACAAACCCTAATTACTCCCAACGAAATACACTTAAAGAGTCAAAACAATAGGCCAGGAAACTCATTGAGTATATGCACACACACAGACACACACACACACACACACGTATATGCATGCACACGCACGCATGCACACATGCACACACACACATGCACGCACACACTCACACACCCTGCGGTACGTCAGATTCATTACATAAGCTGGTGATAGGTCATCCTCTTACAGAAACTCAATAGCCACAGGTCCGCATCGCTGCACAACATGTGATCAAATATTTGAACGGTCGGGACCACCTCCAGCTAATACTGATATGGAGACAACCACTGAGCACATCAAGCACAGCACCTAACAAACCACCAGGCTCATCCCCCACCAGAATGCCTCATCTTTGACCACATCATTGTGACATCACTTCCTGAAGCACTGGGGGAACTGCAGCCAATCCACAATGCTGAGCAGACAGTTAAATGCAGGTAATGTGCTCTGCGATGCTATTTAGCCCATTTACCTGAGAGGATCAGAGCAGCGGCGCTAATGCACTTCAGGCCCATTTAGATCAGAGAGAGCAGGGCTGCCAGAGGAACTGAGGGTTTGATATGTGCAGTTTGAAATGGGGAGCGCTATAAATGGATCATTACCTTCATGCCTGGGAACGGAGATCCCAAAGTGCAGCTAGCGCAAGAACAATCGCACACCAACGGCGGAGGACAACTGACACACAGCTGCTTACTGACAACAGACACACACTGAGCAACTGACAGCCTGCACACAGCCGCTTACTGACAACAGACACACCCTGAGCAACTGACAACCAACACACAACAGAAAAGCAATAACCAAAGCACCATGGTCAACTGACAACCAACTGACAGCTGCTTGCTGACAACAGACACACACTGAGCAACTGACAACAAGCGCACAACGGCTAATCGACAGCCTATGCACAACGGTCAACCGACAGCCGTCCCACAGCTGCTAACCGACAGTAAACGCACAACGGTCAACTGACAACCAACGCGGGACGTCCGGCAGGCCCAAGAGCGCCTCGTCTCGCACGCGCTCCGTTCCGTCGGACGCGGGTTCGGGGGAAACCCCCTCTGGGGGGCGAGACGCGTGTAATTAGCCGCCGCTAATAACGGCCAGGGCAGCGGACGGGGCGCCCGCGGGAGATCCCCCACAATCCCCCAGCGCCCGCCTGCGTCCCCGCCGCACGGTTAAGCACAGCGCCCATTAGCGCTGCAGGCCGGGAGATATAAAACATGGCCCCCGCAGGAAGAGCCGCAGAGGGCCAGGACAAAAACAAAACACTCCCTCAGAGCTGGAGGGACGCCGGACTGGAGCGCCCCCTTTTAAATAATGCACCCGCTGCCTGCAGAGAGAGAGAGAGAGAGAGAGAGAGAGAGAGAGAGAGAGAGAGAGAGAGAGAGAGAGAGAGAGAGAGAGAGAGAGAGAGACACTCTTTCACAAGGTCGCACGCCGCTTCCCATTTTTTTAGTTCTTCGAAGGCAAGATGCAGGCAGGGAATTAATCGAGACGTGGTGCGTGTCTCCCGCCTGTTATTCCAGAGGGGGACAGAGGCTAGTCATTACAGGGGCCATGGCTGTTTTAACACTGACGGCTTTCGGATCCACTTAGAGTTTTTGTTCAGTGCGTGATCTGGCCCATCTGAAGCCCATTGAAGCTGGATTTAGATCTGGGCCCGTTTCAGCAGGTGGAGCAGTCCAGCGGTCCTGGAAGGCCTCAGTGCGTCTCAGTGTCCGTTTTATCCATCCGGAGCGGTCCAAAGCCCGGGTGTCTGCTTTTCGGTCGAGCCGGTACTCGTGCGCGGTCCTGTCCGATACGGTCTCCCCTCTGACACGGCCTCACGTCTCACGACCGGCAGAGTCGAGCAGAGCCGGGCTCTCCGCAATCACCCAGGGAACCAGAGCAAACAGGGACCCAGTCCAGCCCACCTGCACAGTGCTCTCCTTAACGGACGCTCTTTAAAGAGTGCTGGCTTCTTACACACTGAACGGACATAGGGCTTCGGGGTAGTATAATGGCACGGCCCTGCTCTCGCAACCCTGAGCAAGTATTTAACCTGGATCGCATCAGTACGTATCCAGCTTTTTAAATGGACACCGATGTAAAAATTGTGTAAGTCACTCTTAATAAGGGCATCGGTTTAAATGGCAGTTACGTTACGTTATGTAAAGCAAGGGTGAAGTCATTTTAAAAGGATAATTTTCCCTCATAAAAATCGACCCGTAACCATGACACCGTGACGAAATATATATTCAGATCCTTTGCAGAATTGGGATTGCGTAGAGCGGGTGAGTGTTTATTGGAGCATGGCAGATCGGTGTGCTCCCTTTTGTAATCCTACGCTCCGCCACGGAGTGTTTCTCTCCTTTCAGCGGGCCGGATGACAAAAATAGCCCTATTCAGCAGCCACCACTCAGCAGCCACCACTCAGCAGCCGAGAGGGTGGGTAGCCACGGCAACAGAGCCAGCTGGCTGCCGTCGGTCCCGGCGCCTTCATCAAACGGCCATTTTCAGAGCGTGCGTCGCCAGCGCGTCGCCAGCGCGCCCAGAGTCCTCCAAGCCCGAAACCCACAGCACGCGCCCGTCCCACAAAAGAGCAGGACAGGGCCCTGTCTTCAGTCAGACTGCACGGGGGCAGCCGGGGGGATGCAGAGGCACGGGACAGCAGCACACACAGGGCTTCATCAAAGACCGGCCCAGAGTGAGCTGGGTAACAGCGCTGAGTAAAACCCGCAACCCTCCCAAATCTGGAGCACGGACTGAAGCAAAAAAAAAGCCGTTCCAAGTTTACTCAGTGACCCTGCTTTGTGAAACACCCCCCCTGGGCTGCACACATACACTCTATCAGCACTTTACTCTGAAAGTAAGCAACAACTACAGCAAAACACAGCACCCTAACCACAGCAACCACACAGGCCATGTGTCAGGGCAAGACTGAGCAATGCCATTTAGGGCCAACAAACGGTTTACTTCCTTGGCTTTGTGGACCAAGCATGTTTATGTTAGTGAAGTAGTTGAGCAGCCTCCTCTGTACAGCGCCTGTCCCCCCAAGTCCTAAAATGTCAGCAGTCAGCTCCCCGCCCCCTCCCCCCAGTTTCAGACAGACCCAAAGCAGACCTCCCCGATAAACTGTCCTCACATCCCAAAATAACACGCAGCTCTGAAAGCACAGGGACTCAACAACACACAGGAGCGAAACTTCCACTGCAGAGACCATCAGCAGGACAACCGGCCGGAACAGCTAAATAAGGGTTAACATTTTTAAAAAATATTTCCCCAAATCTACATATAGGCTAATCACAACATAGCCTATAACGTCTGGCCAGACACCCCCACGGCACCTTGAACCTTCAAGAACCCCCTGTAGAAAACCCAGGAAAGGGCTAAATTAATAAACCGAATTGTAAAGGGTGAGAAAGCCACTCTTGGTGTACATAAACATGCAGGCATTATGCAGCTGCTATCTCTGCCTGCACAGAACTCATGCCTATGAAGCGCTTATCCTCGGTGGCCAGGTGCTAGCCACTGAATAGCTGAGCATGCTGCGGCTCTATCTGTGTTAAATGCCTGAGACAGGTTAGCATGCGCTACGCTAGCCCTGCTCAATCACCTGCCTGAAGCCACATACCCATGACCCGGCATTATGACTGCTGTACAGTAACACCGAGAGGAAGGGAGAACACACACACACACACACACACACACACACACACACACACACAGACACACACACACACACACACACACACACACAGACACACACACAGACACACACACAGACACACACACACACACACACACACACACACACACAGACTTGGCCAATCCCGATGAATGTCTAAAAGGTACACAGATTGCAGTTTCTACCTTACTTCTAAAGGTTTAACACAAAGCAATTTTTTTTTAAAAATCAAAAACTAGGCCTAATTCTCAAAAACAAAACAGAAATTCCCTTCAGATCTGTGAAAGAAGTGTGAGAAAGCTGGCGGGGGTCCCGGGGACACGTGTTCCCCATTCCCGGGACACAGGCCTGGAATTTCGCCCGTGGGCGACCCTTACGGCAGCCTCTCGTCCACTGTCAGACCCAGGTGGACGCAGAGACATCATTCAGCCCGACGAAAGCGGGAGAATAGGTCACCCATCCAATCAATCCCGTTTCTTCTTTCGTCCTCGCCCTCAGAGTACTAACGCTAGAGTGCTCCAATAAATATTAAGCAGAATAAAACACAGCTGGTAAAAAAACCGAGCCCTGAAAGTCACCCTAAGCAAAGGCACCTGCTGATCCACGAGCAAACATTCACCCCCGGCTGCACACGCAGCACATGTGGACAAGACTGACAGAGCACCAAAAGCCTGTGCTGTCCCACTATTACACTGCAGTTACAACCTGCATCATATCTCCACATCAACCTGCCACTGTATATTCCATCCATCACAACAATTTATACACAAGCCAATGTGGCCCCCCAGCACCCGAAGAAACAGGAACAATATACACAGTACATACAGAGATCCATTCAGTGCACCGATTACAAGTAGGCTACACATACTTTTAAATGCATATGCTCTAATTTATCTGCTGTATATCTGTGATGTAGGTGCAGGCATCACAGCTCAACCCGTCGTCACGCCCCAGTCTACGTGCACACTGAGCCGATTCTCTGACTGAAACAGTGCATGTGGAGTAAACACAAAGAGTAACTCCAGAGGGCCAGCTGTGTATGTTCAGGTAGGAATATTCTGACATCTTTGTTTCTCCACAGACGAGAGGGGAAGGAGACAGAGAGGACTGAGGCTCCTGCAGGACTGTGCCCCCCCCCCCTCCCCCTACCCCCCCAAACACACATGCCCTTTTTCACTGAGGGGGGGGGGGGCAGCCGTGAGAAATATGCTGTAACCAAAACACCGGCGTTTTTTAAGGCTTTACCCCCAGCTCTGACACTCACAACAACAGACGAGAGACTCAACCCCCAGGCGACCCCCCCCTTCCGCGCTTTAACACCCGCGATCACACGGCCGTTTATCTCTCAATGTCACCTGACACCGAAGCTAGCCGGAGTGCGGCGCGCCGTCGCAGACAGGAGCGCCGAGCCGCGTAGCGCGAGCCGCGTAGCGCGGACCGGCCACAGCACCACCGTACCTGCCTGTGCGCCACTGCAGCGGCTACGCTACTAGCCTAGCGCCTCCACACCATCTGCACACACACACACACACACACACACACACACACACACACACACACACACACACACACAACACACAAACGCAGTGCTTCTAAATATGGATAAACAAACTGTAGGGCAGAAGGAGAGATGAGAGGGAGCGGGAGAGAGAAAGAGAGAGAGAGACAGAGAGAAAGAAGGACCATGGGTAGCCGGATAATAAAGGGGGATGAGCACCATAAATTTAGCATCCCTGCCTGCTACCACTGGCCCTCCATACAGAACGCTGGAGCCCAGAGCTCGTACAGCAACCTGCCACAGGGAAACGAGAGGGCTGAACAGACACCGTCCACAGACTAACAGACACACAGACACAAAGAGAGAGAGAGAGAGAGAGAGAGAGAGAGAGAGAGAGAGAGAGAGAGAGAGAGAGAGAGAGGAGAGAGACCGTACAGAGCGTACTCACGTGAGGACTCTGTGCCGAACATGGCTGGGCCGGACACTGTGGTGGGAGAGAGAGAGAGGGGGGGGAGAGGGAGAGGGAGGGAGGGAGAGAGAAGGAGGGAGGGAGGGAGAGGGAGGGAGGGAGGGAGGGAGGGAGAGAGAGAGAGAGAGGCGATGGTAAGCAGGCAGCTACACAGCAGGGGTCATTAAAAGCAGACAATGCAGAGCCGGCTCCCAGGAGGCCAGATGCCCTCTGCTACAGCCTGCCAGCAGCACGGGCCCCCCGCCCTCCCGCTCGCCCAGCGCACAGAGAGACCCCCCGCCAAACCCACCAAACCCGCCGATCCCGCCGCAGAGCCCGCGCCCGCGCCCGCATCCGGCTCGCAGGGACAGAGAACGCACGCCGGGAGAGAGCCGCTCGCTGCTCGCTGCTCGCTGCTCGCTGCTCTTCCCCCAGCTTCCTCCTGCTCGAGACAGCTTCCCCCTCTCAGCTCTCTCTCTGCTCTCTCACTCTCACACACTCGCTCTCCTTCCCTCGCCCTCTCTCCTTCTCTCCCCCTCCCCTCTCTCTCTCTCTCTCCCCCTCCTCTCTGTCTCTCTCCCTCCCTCTCTCACCCTCTCTCTCTCTCTCCCACCTCCTCTCTCCCCCTCCCCTCACTCACTCTCTCTCTCTCTCTCTCTCTCTAGGTAGACCAGCAGACAGCAGACACTGACAGCGATCCTCCGGTGAGGCAACAGCACAGACAACACAAACGGGGCGAGCGACACCGGGACCCTGCACTACACAGAGGAGAGGGAGTCGGGCCAATCAGACGGGGGACACAAAAAAGAGCACACATCCCCCATCAGCTGGTCACGACCGGCAGCTCCACAAAGTCATATTAATGGGGAGCGCTGTCCTGGGCTGCAGGAGGGCTAATACAGTCACCGTCACAAAGGGAATCCTGATAAAGGCCTCATATGCAAGAACAACAATAACTATCACATAAACGTAACACAGGAACAAATCTTTTAAGAAATGCCACAATCAGAAATCACCAAATGGAATTACATTTGAAATGAATACGTACACTGAAAGCGAATGATGGATCTAATAGGCAATGGTGCAAGACTGATTTGTCAGATTATCATAGAATTAAAGAGAACATAATAGCCTCCTCAAGCAGATTATCACGTCAGGTGCCCTGTTTCAGCCGGGCCCGAAGCTCGAGGGAGAGGTACAGGCAGCGGGTTTGGTCTTTGTCCCGCGCACATGGCTGTTCTCCCCCTCCGACACGGCTTTCAGCATTGCACGAGAGGCACATTAATTACACTTCAGCTCTGAGAAACTGCAGTGTGGCAGGTGTCCATTGTGGCTCTTGTTTCCAGTATTACTGGCTCAAGATGTGAAACTATTACCGAACAACAGTTTCAGGATTTCTTGTTTCCCTGCAACAACAGAAATCCTTCTTCAGGTATCCAATGAGCTGCAGGCTAATTTAAGCCATTTAGCATTCAAATGAAAACCACTGGCATCAAACAACAGGCAGGAAAAGCAGCTAACTGGCAGAGGAACTGATTTAGCTAATGAGCGGTGTGTGCATGTGGGCCTGAGCAGCAGCACCAGAGCATCGTGGGTAAATGAGACCACGTTCTGGAGAACCGCCGTTCTTACACGCACCAGAAGACACTTCTCTCATACAGCGACGAGCAAAAATTACCACAGAGGGCCGGCATCTCGCCAGGGTTGCTAAGCAACTGACAGATGAGCACTTCCCCCCTCTAAAACACGAGAGGAGGATGAAGGAGAGGGCGTCGTTTATCAGAGGTGTCGGCTCGCGACCCGGCACTGGAACCCTTACGTGCTGGCAGACCTCTGAGATCATAAGAAATAAATCTCATTCGGCTGTGCTAAACGTAGTCCGTACGAAGGATACCGGAACATGGTGGGCTTAAGGACAACCACCACGATCAACTCAAGAACTACAATACCCATAACAGGGTTTTTCCTGGCTCAAAACAGGGCCTAGGTGGCGACTTTGTGTGACAGCGACAGCAGTACGTAATGCTTTACATTAAATGACATTACAATTACAGGCATTTAGCAGACGCTCTTATCCAGTGCGACTTACAATTACATCCATTTATACAGCTGGATATATACTGAAGCAATGCAGGCTAAGTACCTTGCTCAAGGGTACAACGGCAGTGGCCAACCAGGGAATCGAACCTATGACCTTTAGGTTACAGGACCAGCTCCTTATCCATTATGCTACACTGCCGCTTACAAGAAGAGAAACGGTTCTTCTTTCTTTAAATGGTCTAATCTCACTTTCAGCTTCACAGAATCACAGTGACCTCACGTTGACCCTTTTTTCACAAGTCCGTAAGACACGCCCCTTCCCGCCGAACGAGAGCGGAGGCGGCGGTTCCCCTCGGCGGAGCGGCTCGACCGGTGACCCCGCACAGGGGGCCGAGACGCGGCCCTCAGAGAACGCGTGGGCCCCCCCGCGGGGACGGCAGGCTCCGCGTCCGGGCGCAGACAATCGGCCGGTCTGTGCTGGCGGCTGCGTAAGCTCACCGCACCGCCACGGTGACGGGCACAGACCGGCAGCCGGGACGGACGGACCCACGCCGCCGCTACCCTCCGACCGCCATCCGTTCATTTTACAGCCCTGCGCGAACACGCCGAGCGGCTGCTCCACAAAGAGCCGTCTGTGCGCCCGCCGATCGCCTGCATGGGATCATTGTCCACAGACGCCACAATGCAAGTGGGTCACACCCCCGGCGCGCCAGCGTCTGCTGCCCTCTGTTGGCCGCAGGCAAAATGACACCCTCTAAATTACATAAACTGAGTTGCTGCTCAGTTTTTGAACACAGCACCTAGATAACAAAAGATTCTGGTTAAAAACTCAAATTAAACCAAAAAATGTTGCTAGTAGGAAAATAATAACGATGACTGAGTGTGGGTAGAAGCTTCCCAGAATGGGGGTCCTTTCCTATTCTACATTCCCAACTTGGCACAGAGCTAATAATCAGTGACCCAGTTCTCCTCCTCCATCACACACCCACAGCTGGCATCTCAATTCACACTTTCCTCCCTTCAGAAGCGCCCTGCGCCACGCCCCAGTGCATGCTGGGTACTGGTGCCGGGCCGCTGTTTCTGAGGCCCCAGGTTCTGCACACGGTGGCTGAAGCCTGTGTCTGTGGTGGAATGAGGCACGTCGGTGGGGGTAGTTACCGGGCCCCCGGAGCCCCCCCGGTCGGGTTACTGCTGCCCCCCCAGCTTCTAAATAAAGGCCCCCGTCCTGCCCTCTGTAGGGGGGAGGGGCACAGGTGGCAGGATTGAGTGTCTCCTGGGACAGAGCACTCCCAAGCAACCCTCTAGAGGCACAGATGACACCTCCCCAAAGCAAAACTTTGAAACTTTTCACCCGTCCGCACACAGGGACCAGCTCCTGCAGAGGTGTCCCGTCCCCAACAGGGGTGCAGAAGTGTGTCACAGTCAGGGGACAGCACTGAGGGCCCAAAAGAGGAAGGAGAGTGAAGGGCTCGGGGAAACCCCGTCGAGGGGGGGAGGGTAACAACACGCAGACCGCACGCTGGCCACATGCACACAGGACACCGTGGAACACGCAGGCGCACCTGCTGCTGCCCCCGAGACAACTGACAGGACAGCGTAACCGCTGGCAACTCAGCAAGCGAACACAGCCACTATGGGGCTGACAGAGGGTCAGACTGACTGGCACCTGTCACTCACCCACCAGCAGGAGATGGATGGAGAACACTTTGACACTCGGGTCTGCGTGTTAACCCCCAGCAGTCTGAGCAAACGTCCGTCACTCCCTTTTCATTTCACACAAAACGCTCCCGGTCCATCGCGACCAGAGACCGGCATTGCTCGTAAAAAGAACAAACGCCACCAAGAAAAACTGGCAAGTGTCAACACAAAAAATGAAAAAAAAAACCCCAACACAATTCAGTGGGTCTGAGGCCAGGCCGCTCTGATGAAGCTGGAACAACCACCATGTCACAAAAACATCCAGCTGCACACTGAGCGGTATCAGTGTAATGAAATCAACAGGATAAGACGTCTCCACATCGACCACAAGCACGATCACAGCACTATATGCAGGTGAGTCTTACAGCGCCAGCCAGTCTTGGAGTCAGCACTGTTTCACTGCCATTTAACCTGAATGTGAATACGGCTAAAGCAGCATCTCAGCTTGCTGAGCGAATGCTCTTAAGGGCGGGGTCTTTCAACCAACGGACGACAGGCCCAGTCACCTAGAGAACCAGAGGTGAGAGGAACGAACGCCTCTTCAAAGGTCATGAGACGGTACTCATCGGTTTCAGGTGCGTCAAGAGGAGTTCCCCCTCCGCTCGCAACACAAACGCCCACTTCACAGAGATGAGACCCTTTTAGAACGGTTTTGACGCACACTGGACAGACAAGACAGTGTAACCGCAACAGCATTTTAACCACAACCGTTTCTTGTGCTTCTTCCATTTTAAACCAGGAAGACCGAAATGCATTTATGCCTGCATCATGCCTGTGACAAAGAGGCTCTTTCTCTAAGCTGGGGAGGCCAGTGGAGGGCAGGGAGGTAAAGGAAACTCCCAGAGGGAGGAAGCGCTTTCAGTGGAACAGCGCTGTAGAGTCATACATTCTGCACTGCAGAGGGAGGGGGTGCTTTGTGTGGAACAGCACTGTAAAGCCACGCATACTGCTCCCCCAGCTCCATCTGCTCCACAGACAAGTCAGGGCAGAGGTACTGGAGGGCCTCCGCTTATGGCTCCGCCTCCACATTAAACTGCACCAATCACGTCACTGCCCGGACAGGAAGTACCCCGTCTCCAGGTGTTCCAGGTGCAAGACAGCTGCTGACTGAAGTCAAGACTTCAAACAGCAGGAAGACAGCCCACCAGGCTGACATTTCTCCACACCAACCAGGCAAGCTTCTGTCTGAAGCTTTCTCGTGCAGTCTTACTACTTGGCTCGGATTTATCCCAATCGTCAAAGTGGGTTTTTAAAGAACTGAGAACCCAATTCTCATTTGGCAATCTTGGATTGCAATTTCCATTTACATTTTTGATCTGGGTCCCAGTGATCCAGTCCTGACTTTTGAAACAGAGGATGAAAACCCTTCACGTTCATCCGAAATGATCCTGGGGGTCAATCACCGTTCATGAAATGGTGACCAGGGCTTTTACAGTACGTACACAGCTCAAAAGGCCAAGCGACATGTCGACAACTTCCCCAAACCTCCAGACGTGTCTGCACATCCAACTAAATCTGGTCACCGCAGGGCTCAGACCCGAAATGGAGAAGCTGCTTTATTATCTAAACGGCCATCGGCTCGGCGGCGGGTTCCACAAGCACGTCGCTCCCGTCACATGACAAACGCGACAGCCGAAAACGCTTTCTTGCGCCAAAGGGAAAGCGAAAGTTCTCCACCAGGGAAAAAGAGGAAGCTCCTCATCGTGTGGGGGGGAATACAGGCCCTTCCTGAGCCTCTATCACTGACCTCCTCTGCCCCAGTGTTTAAACCCGGGCATGTGATTCGGCACAAACAACGGCTACACTCCCAGCTGTGTAGATACGTAAACCTGGCGGAGAATGGGATTGGGGGGGGTGGGGGTAATTGAAATGGAAATGCGATTAAAGCGCCTCCCCCTTGTGTTCTGTGTACGGCTGCTGTGCTGCAGAACAGCGGGTCTGTATGAGACCGTAAACCCAATTTCCCTCCCCCCTACATTCCCCTCATCCTCCACCCTGGGCAGAAAGAATGGGCATAACCCAGCCATGCCAGCCCAGCCTGACTGAAAACACTGCAACCACGGGCATCAGATACTGGTGACCCTCGCTTCCAGGCACAACTGGTACTGCCCTATGAGGACAGAGGGGTGGGCATACTGACACAAATGCAATGCCCTCTTCTTCAGGGTAGACCCCTTCCCTGTGTAAACACACATTTTTTCTGCCAGTTATTACCAGTATGAAACAGCCTATGCAAAGACACTGGCATTGGGCCCACAATTTCCATCTAGTGAATGTGCATTCGGCTGAGGACAGAAAATAAATGCTTTGGCCAGGAGAAGCCACAATGAGGCACTGCGGATGTCCAAAGACCTCCTTTAAACCCGGCAGATTAAATCTAAAACAAGTCAGCTACAAAATGATTCCCAGAATATACAGACGTTTCCCATTCACATTCAACACAGTCACTGTCGTGTGGCGGATGAAGTCATTATCTGATCTGCTGTGAAAGTAGTATTCCCAAACCCAATTTCGCTGCACGGACAGTACATTTACAACTGTGCACACACAAGAACAGGAACAACTCTGACTGCTATAGCTATCTTGGCCGTGCTCTTTTGTCAACTGTGAATCTAAAACAAAGTGTAAACTAACTACTGTATCAAAGGGAGACTGCAGAACATACGCAGTTTTGTGCAAATGAGTCACAATGACATTCTTCCTATCCACAATTGTCATTTCAGATATCCACAATTGGCATTATGACTAGTAAAAATGCAATTTCAGATATCCACAATTAGAATTATGACTAGAAACAATGCAATCGCAGATATCCACAAATGTATTGTGGATATCCGTAATTCAATTCTTCCTATCCATAATTCAGCTTTAGATATCTGAAATTGTAATTCTGGATATCCAAAAAGACAATAATGAATGCCGAAATGGTCATTCTGACTAGTGATAATACAATTTTGACTTGGAGAAATGCTATTATGGACATCTACAATGTAATTACAGACAGGAGTGTGGTTCGATTAAATGTTAAAACGGCTAGCCATACGAGCTAGCACTAGTGTTTCTAGACAAGAGCAAAGACAGCTACTACTTTTGGTGACGTGAACAATGTACAGCTAACACAGGAGACCAGCTATAGCTAACGCCAGCTAACGTACTTTGCTAACTTATTTCAACAAACGGAAAATTAACAGAGGTAGGATAGCCTTTACAAAGAAATGGCATGACGGAAAACGTTCAAGGTGAGGTTCTCTGAGGTTTGACAACAATCGAGCTCATTAGCTCGCCAAAATCCAGACTTTACGACCCAGATGTTCCCCCCAACTGTAATAACCACAATTTGGAAACTTAGAAAGACATAAATTCTCTCAAACATGAACACAGTCACTCCCAGAAAACATGCACTTTGCAGTTATTAGCTATTCATTTAAGCCTGATGATAGCCAAAATGGGTTATTGAATTAGCTAACTGACTACGACGCCTGCTATATCAAGACAGGGTTTCCAAAAAGCTAGCTGGCTCTGGCAAGAGGCGCACGAAATGCAGACGTGTCTAAGTTACTAGCCATCAAGCTAACAAACTTTTTGGCTGCAAAAAAACGACGTGTTTCGTTTGCAGGGCTTACCTGTTGTAAGATTATCGTTTACTTTGAACGCCACTCGTAGAAGGTACAGCATAAATATCATAACAAAAACTAACGTCTAGAAGTACGTCCAAGACCACACAATGCAGAACTTCAGTTCATCTATAAAGCCTGATCCATTTTCAGCCATGTTAGTGCTCTCTACCGCCCCTAGCGTTTGGTGCATCCTGGGATAGTGCCCCAAGATGGCCAGTTTTTTTTACTTGGTGCGCTGTACATAGGTGCATTTATGTTATACGCGTAATTTAATATTTTTTTATTATAAACAATTTATTTTTCGGTGTGCCTTTTAGTCAACTAAAATTCAGTTGCATTTAAATGAAATGTCCTGCAAACAATATCAATACCAAATGCCATTACATTTCCTCCCCCAGTCCCCCGCAACAAAAAAGTACGATTGGAGACGTTATCTACTCACTTAAATAGAAAATCTGTCATTTAATGCAACATAGTTGGGATTGTATTACAGTTCATTCCAAAAGGAAATAAATCACCAAACTGACAGACAAGATTTTTAATACAGGTATATATTACAATGTGCCTCGTTATAATACAGTCATGTCTGTTGTAAGAAAAATAAGAACTTGGGGCATGTAATACAAACGTTGTAAGTCATTAAACATGTACACACGAGGCCATGCTCCATGATTAGGGCAATTAAGGTTCTGTTAATTATGCTGTTCCTGATTTTATTTGTTTTTCCCACAATTGGCTCTGCAACCATGCCCTATGTCACAGTGTTTACCTGTTATTTTACATGAATGAGCCGTCATGTATGTAGTTAGTTTTTTTTTTTTTTTTTTTGGTTGTACGACATAAAATGGGGGAAACACCAATACAGAGAACAAGGACGTTATTAAGTGGCCAACAAGAATGACTGCTTGTGCAAAAGATGACAGAAACGTGAGCAAGACTGTTTTCCACACTGGATGACATTAATTGTGTTATGGAAGATTCCTATGTTTGGAAGTAGTTAATACTACACTACATTAAAAGAGGGTGTCAGCAAATCATTTCCCCCTTCAGTTCTGTTAATGGGGTTTACTTCCTACTGATCAGTTCAAAATGGTGGAGTCTCCACAATAGTGACTGTTGCCTCAACAAAATGGTGCACGACCCTCCACTACCCCAGTATAGCTGCGGAACCCCATTTTTCCTTATCAGTTTATATTCCAGTAACATTGTTATAGAGAGGTTTTAATGACATCTGTATAAAACTCTTAATAAAAGTAGGCATCTTAAAGTGTGATCGTTTTATACTTTGTGAGACGAAAACCTTTTTATTATGTTAAGTTTTTCTTTTTTCTTTCTTTCTTTCTTTTTTTTTGTAAGGACGACACAAGCGAAGACCCAGTCACGCAGGGCGCTGGCTTTAAGCGCTCTGCATCTCCTTGCCGATCTTGTAGCTGAGGATCTTGTTCCAGTCGATCTTGGTGCGAGTCACAGGGAGCTGTCGGCGTAAGGCTTTGAAAGTGCTGTCTGACATGGTCTGGTAGTTCTCATTAATGGCCGTCTGGGAAGTGAGGGGACAGATTTGTCAGTCAGTGTGTGGATTCACCACTTAGACTTTAAATTTAAAGCCGTTGAAAAACTCCCAGAGAAACAATCTATTCAGCCTGGGGAGTAATATATTTTATATATATTTTTTTTAATATACATGTATACGCATTTATATATATATATATATATCTTAAATATTTATTTTATATTTTTATGTTTTAGTTTGTTACCTTGACAAATATTAACAGTTACATTTTCTCCATTTTTTTCCACAAATTAAGAGTTGGACTGTTTCAGAAATGTAAAACAAATGCATTACATGGCGGTGGAAGGAGAGGTTAATTGTTACGGAGAAAGGATATTGTGGGTCAGGTCCACCAGAGAGAATGTTAACAAGCATGAATTTTCACAAAGGCAAACATAACTGAGTAACGATGAACATGACCGTGTACTCATAAACACGGGAATTTTTTTTTGTATCCAATAAAATAATAATAATAATAATAATACCTGGTAATCGTTCTCTGCAGCCTCTATGATTTTAATGAATTCCTTTGCAGTGTCCGCTTCGTTCTAAAAAAGAAAGTAGAAAAAATGACATTTTCACACAACATGTTATCTGCACAGCACCAGATCTAATGAGAAAAAGATTGTGGCGGATAAGACTACAGTCTGGTGAAATATCCGTCTGTGTTAAAAGAAGAACTCTTTGCGATTTTAGGCATGATATAACATGTCATATGATGTCGTGGGTGGTGGAAGCACAGGTTAGGATTAAGGCTCACTGTCGATGAACAAACTGGACTCACAGAGAGGGACATGGACTCCTGAACCTCCTTGTGGCTAACCAGCTGAACGTTGCCATCTTCATAGTAATGAACCTACAACAGAAACAACATGGTTTAAAAAAAAAAAAAAATTAAAAAAAGATCCTGAATTTACAGATAAGGCCAGGGCTTAAGAAATACATGTGGGACAAAGCCTGCCTCTCACCATAGTGGGTTATTCTGTTCCATTTTTTATATAGTGAAATGCACTGAGCTGACAGCATTACAGGGACAGTAGCTTAATGTGCTCAAATGGGTGATGATCTGATGAGAATGCATTGCATTGTGGGTAATAGGAGTACCAAAACACTTCCCTGTTGTACAGCCCTGCTATCTGCTGCTGCAATGCGCAGGTATGCAAAGGGTTTGCAGTACCTGGATTTTCATAATTCCGGACACCTGGGTGGAAGACGGGCTGATGGTGAACTTCCATTCCGACCTCCAGCGTCCGTTCCTACGCACAAAGAAAGAAAAAATCAACCTTTACTCAGAACCAAGAACTGGGCTGACATGTTTTCCGAATGGAGATCTTTGCTGTTCGTTGTGTCTGGAAAAAGGGAAGCTACTGAGAGAGGGTCTGTGTTTGAGGAAGGGGGGCCCACTCTGTATTTTGGGGGTCAAGGGGCTATGTATGTGCCAGGGGGACCCCTGAGACAAAATTACCAGAAGTTTTTTGGTTGAAACTGATGGCACTCAATGCACACAATGATGGTTTGATGTCCATCGATAGTTTTCCCATAAACCTAGTTTCAAAAAAATAAAATAAAATCATTAGCACAAAAGCCGGCAGAGGAACAAATGAATAAATTCACGAAAAAAAAGGGGGAAAAAAAACCAACACAAATGATCGAACTTCATCTCTTAACTGAAACTTAATCTCTTAACTGAAGCTACAGCGATGAGAACCGCGCACACAGAGAGCGGTCAGAGTAGGCCCCAGAGCTTTGGGGAGCGCCCTTACAGTGCAGACCCCGCTGGGGTAGTGCTCCTTGATGTAGGCGCGCACCGCCCCGTCCACCGCGCTCCTCCAGCTCTCCATCCCGCTCTCCGCGTCGTGCGGCCGGGCGTCGCTCGCCTCCTTCCGCAGGTGGTCGAACTTGAAGGAGATCTTGTTCCTGGGGTCCAGGACCCTGCCGTTGCCCAGATCTCCATGTTCCGTGGTTAAGACCTGAGATCCGATTCAATTCAATTTTATTTGTATAGCGCTTTTTTACAGAGAACCGCCAATCACACCAATTAGCCCAATTCTGTCAGCAAGCAGACATCAAACTGTGCATCAGTCAATTACCCAGACTCCCGGTCCTCTCCCTCAATATTTTATATGAGGTTTATGCTAATTAGTCTAGCAAATCCCTCACAAGAACCTCACTGCCCTCAAAGCGCTGGGTATCTCACCTGTTCTCGTACCCATCGATTTTCACTGGAGTAAACTGGTCCAAATTGTACTGTGCAAATGCGCTAAAATAAACAAGAGAAAAAAAACACGGCTGTTAGTTTTGAAAAAACAAAAAAAAAACAAAGCCTGAGACATTTCAACCGTTCAGACCAAAGGAACAAACAAACGCAACAATGAAAACAGGGAAGCTTAATGTACCAGGGCATAAGGGACACGGCCCGAATCGCCTGAAATCACACATGCGTTGTGGGGACTTACTGAGCTGCACCTTCCCTGAGAAGATTGTCATTGTTGAGCAGTAGTCGCACGTCTGAAAGAGAGGAGAGGAGAGGGGTAATGCGCCGGTGGCAAGGGCACAGAATCTACAGGTTCTGCAGGTTCTGAATCCCCACATAAAGTTTTGCAGCCCCCAGAGATGTGGCTACATGAGCCGTAGACAGGAGCAAAGGTGAAACTCACCGTTGAAAACTTCATTGAATTCCCCAGGTGGAGCGTGGATGATGAAGTTTGCAGCGATGCGTACCTGCAAACAGAGAGAAAAACATGTCAGAGGAGGTATTAACTGAGCAAGGAAAGGTTTTACAAGACCGATGATGTATTCACACTATAAGTTCACCCACAGTTCCCCCAGGCCTTTGGACAAAACACAGGAACTGTTTGGCTAGATGAGCCTTGTATGCCAGATCCTTTGTGTACTTCTGGTATATAATATAATCACAACGTTTTCTTATTCACTGGGCTAGCCAGGTGCTATAGGCTTGTACAGTTTACATCCATATAATATCTAGCCTAAATTGCGCATCTGGATATTTACAGGAGCAAATGAGGCTAGGTAGGCTACTTCACTCAGGGACACAGGGACAGTAGCTACATCAGCCTGAACCTGAATTACCCACAATTCCCTCCCAGCTAGACTAAACTGCCCCCAACTGTGTCCAGTTATGGACTTTCCAGAGGCCTTCAGAGGACAAAGACTCACAGACAAAGATGTGTGTCAGTCTCTGTCCTCACACCCTTATTAAACAGCCTCTCATACCCTTTCATGTGGGCGCAAGAGAGCCAGGACTTAATAAGCAGGTGTCTACAGAGAGAAGCCACCACCTTTAATCAAAAAAACCCACAGGGCTGGACGGGCAAAAGGTTCACAGCACTTCTGTCTGCTGGGTTTTCCAAAGCCTCGATTAAATTTCTGTCTGCACATCTTACTGTAGAACTGGCGAGCACTTCCTGTTTGTGGCTTCCTGCGAAACTAACAGCAATCTCTGAAACCTCATGACCATATATGGGCATGAAAATGTGCATAAGAATCTCACGGACAGCTCAGGGGCCCAATTCTTTAAATAGGCTCTCTCACAGAACTTCCCTGAGAAGTATAACATTTTCATGATTCTGCATAGTGGCATGGCGATCTTATTAGCAACTAGGCTACATAGAACTTTTATATTGGCACTTCTTGAAATAAACGTTACATGGAAAGTCAATAGCTGAGTAGTGTGACCTGGACTGCAGACCACACAGACATTCAGGGTTAAGCACAAGCCCCACTTCTCTAAATTAGGGGAGAAGCAGAGCTTGGGACACTCCTGAACTGACACAGCCTTCCGCAGTTCTTCCAGAAGCACGCAGCAGATCTGGGCTGCTCATGCAGTCGTGGTTCCCTGTTTCGTGTTTAAGGAGAAACTGAGAGTTCAGACTTCCACTCTGTTGAGCCTATATACTGTTTGTTTGGCAACTTCCGTGTGTGCATGTGCGTGGGTATAGGCGTGAACATGCATGATGTGTGTGAGTGCAAGTACATGCATGCATGTGCATTGTGTGTGTCTGTGTGTAATGTAATTAGTGTGCCATGCTTCATTGATATTATTGATTACTGATAATGCAGTCCCTCAGGTCTTTGCGGTCAATCAATGGGGCTGACTATGCCCACTGTGCTGTGTGTATGTGTGTGTGTGTGTGTACATGGCAGGGGGAAAGGTCCAAATCCAAAAAGGGGTGGGGGGAAAATCAATGCTGACTAAAGGGCACAATCAGTGACTGACAGCTTTGGGATCCAATCAGCTTGTGGGAATGGCAACCGCAGACACATGCCTTTGTTCAGCCAACATTCCTATGCTTACTACCACAGGTCAAGTGAGGCGTTCTGAACACAACAGGAACTGCTGAAACATTTTACAAGTTAAAACAATTCAAAGCTCGTCCATTTAATTCTACTGTCCCATACCTTACCAGACCACACTGTTTTTACAGTCGAAGAGGCAAATGAGTCCTCTCTTATCTGTGTGCTCAGAAGGCCAGAGAGGACATATCTGTTCCCCAAGAGAGGCAGAGCCACCCATCACCTTCCTTGGACCGCGGGCAGCGCAAATGACGCGGACGCATTTTTATGGGTCTGACATTCAGATAACAAACGCGCTGCCCTCTCTCTGTGAAAGAGCTGCTGAACAGCCCCTGCTACGACCGGCAGACGATTCGCTCGCTGTTTTGTGCGAGAAGGCTGGTTTGCGCAAAGCGGCAGACGAGTGACATATTCGATTTCTCCGGACGCTAATGGCAGTCGGGCACAGGAAACGGTCACATTACATTACATTACATTACATTCATTTTGGCAGACGCTTTTATCCAAAGCGACGTACAAAAAGTGCATTTCATGGTCATGGACAACTGCTAAACACAGGCTCAGTAAGGTACAATACTTATTTTGTACAGCTATTTCTAGCCAAGAACACAGTTCACACAGTGAACACTATTCTGACCTAACCTCTGCAAAGCCAACTAGGCAGAAGAATAAGCTACAGTATTAGGACCACTGCCGCCCAGTTCCATCATAAACAGGCTCGGTCGTGTGAACGCTCTACGCGACGCGGCAGTTCAGCCTTGGGTTACATCGGCATCAATGTCAGATCCGTCCCGGAGCTAAAAGAATACAGACAGCGGAGAACCTGTCCAACAAGAATCATTTTTTAATAAAGCATCCCTATTTTAACCTGAAATCTGAAGTTCCTGTCAGCACTTGTCATAAAAAACACACTGTGCACATGCAGTGTTCTCCTGGAAGCACGGTATAGGCTATGTGAGACTGCTGTCTAGATGCACAACTCAATTAAAAATTGTTTGAGGTTTTTAATCAATTGTGTATTGAAGATCTAACAATGTGCAACGGATAATGCAACATGCAGTTTCAATAATCCCAGCAGTTATGAAACACTATTCAAAGACTTTCCGACACTTCATAAACCCTCTCATGTTTTTCAGTCCATCAGTGATACAGCCCTAACTTAGGCAGGGTCAGTCTGCCTAACAGATGAAGTTAACTGAAATATTACAGGATTTAGCCTATCGGTGACATGCACACAATAAAATGCATTTATGATTCAGTCTGCCTGCTGGTGATTCAGCCAGTCTCTTGGTGGCTAACAGCTGACGTCAACATGTAGACAGATTGATTCACGAAGATCTAAAGTTTAGCTCATCACCTTCGGCACAGAGATACTGGGAAGCTCCACGCTTACAAGACACTTCAGGGGTAGAACAGGCCGAAGGATTTCTCATTGGGCATTTGACCGAATTAAAAGGGGGGTATTCATTTTCTGTACTTGGTGGAAGAAAATGTCTGACCGAAGCCTTCTGGTAACCTTTTCCCCGTTGTTAACAAGGCCACATCCTAGCACTGTTAATCAGCGCAGCCAACCGAAACACATCAGAGCCCATAGAAATTCCAACAACTTCACATTTGTCAAGCCCAGTTGTGGGGGGAGGGGATGTGTGACTGATTTCCAGTTACTGGCAAAGGACTACAGTGTTGTGTTTCTTCATAATAAATATGTGGGCGTAATGGTGCAAACGCATTTCTCAAAATGGCAGCAGAGGGCTGCAGGCTGCAGGCAAAAATGCCATCGGAAACAGGGAAGCTAAGCAAATGAAAGGTAGCCTAATGCACAAAATTCTATACAGCAACAGACATCGCATCATGAGTTAGCCTGACTATAATCTCATTCTCATGTGGAGGGCAAAACAATGCACCCAGTTAAATTGTACGTTTAGATCTCTCAGGCTTGGACACTGAGATCAGCTATTTTAAGATACTGCATGGTCTTACCTCTGCACAGGAGGCGACCCACGTATTTATGAAGGTAAAATATTACCATAAACACAGATTTGTGGTGATTTATCAGGAAGTTGAACACATGACGTGAAGGCTAAGAATCCCACGAAAACCTCTGACGACAAGGTGTTGTTCAACTGAACCAACAGTAACTACCAAGCGATACCTTGCAATTGCAGGTCACTGCAGTTGCGGTAGGAGGACTCCTCATTACGGTGGCTATTTGCGTCCTTTCAAATTACACTGGCAGCCAAACAAGTACACGTCTAGATGGGGCTGTCCTTCTGAGTTAGCGAGCTGCCAAGCAACTTAACTTCTGGCCAAGCCTTTGATTTACATAGCGACAAACAATGCAAGTGGCAAACAAGGTACTCGCCACCAGGCCCAACTTTACGCATCACCAGACATGAACACACAGGCTGTAAATCGTATACAGTGCTTTGTTGTCGCTTTTCTCTTCTGTGCACCATTTCAGTGAGCAAATAAGGAACTGTCAGAAGAATGCGGCTACGCCAAATCCAGGGCGTGTGCACCATTAGCTCGATAGCTAGCAAGCCAAATATGATGCACATCCTGTGCGAGGGCTGTGCGTTGTTGTGTGAGCGCCAACGCAATGCAAAGAATAACAAAAAAAACCTTTGCAATGTACCAACATTGGTCCGAATAAGTAGCCAGATAGATAGTTGGCTATATGCTGTGCGGTTCCTATTTTTGAGATAGGACCGTACAAGGAGTGGATCCCCTGTTTGAGATTCGTAGACGGGAACGGAAGTTGGGCAGAGTCTGCTGATCTAAAAATAAGAGACTTGAGCACTAGAGCCAAGCTGTCGTTTTGTACTGTTCTTAATTGCATTCGCTACTTTCGATGCACATCGTAAGATGCGGGAATACGTGTGTATTCACAGTTACATTATTTGTTTCCTCTTTCTGTATTGCAATCGACAAAAATAATATGCATCGCGCCTACCTTCTCTTCATCAGATAACTGCTCCTCACGATCCGCCATCTTTCCTTCCGGCACCAGAGCTCATTGAAGTTGAATGTGACGTCACAAAAAGGGTGGCTTCCCACATTGGGGAACGACTGGTGACGTAGTATATTTTGTAGGAGGAGTCGGAATTTGTAGGTAGAATTGGACTCTCAGGTGATTCGCCATGTACGGCAAAGAGGGCGGGACAAAGAACACCGCTCAATTTCAGACTACAGAAAAATTCATATCCTCAAAAGGCTTGCAAATTGTACTACAGAAGATATATTGAAATGCAATGCAATTGAAACAGTAAGAATTTCAAAATTTGGCCCAGGCGAACAGATTCTTTAGACAGACATCTACAGAAATCTAATGTGCAAGTCCAATAGTGATGCACTCTATCAGAATGAAATTTACAATGAACTTCCTGCTGTGTAATCTGTCAACAACCTAGAGTAGATTATATATAAGTACAATAATGCAAAAACATTCCACTAGATGTCGCCGTATATCCTCTACAGAGGCTGCATGGCAATTGGCGTTTGACAGCTATACTGTAACAATGCAGGAAGGCGTGATTGTAATGCTAAAACTGACATAACAGCAGGAGGATGCTCGTAGAACAGCCACTACTACAGAACAGACTACAAAGAACAGCCACGACTACAGAGGAGACAACATAGAACAGCCTCTACTACAGAACAGACTACATATAACAGCCAGGACTCCAGAGGAGACAACATAGAACAGCCTCTACTACAGAACAGACAACATAGAACAGCCACGACTACAGAGGAGACAACATAGAACAGCCTCTACTACAGAACAGACAACATAGAACAGCCAACTCAGAACAGATTGCATAGAACACCGATGACTACAGAAGAGACTACATAGAAAAGCCAGCAACTGTGTCTTTCAGAGGAGGAGAAAGGTAAGAACATCTAAAAGCAGGGAATCGGCAAGCCTGGGAATATAGTTTCCCTTTTCTTTTGTATGTAACATTAAAGTAGCCCCAAATCACTGTTGTGTGGGAATTACATTATAATCTATTTTCTGGGAAATAAATTCTAAGTTATATTTTGAGTGTTTTTGAAGTGCTTTTATTCCACCCCCCCTTCCCCTCCCCTCCCCGCCAGAGCATGATGTTTTTCCCCCTCTTTTCGTGTATTGTTTTCAAAATTAGGTTTATTGTAAAATCACATGCCATCTGTTTCTCCCATCTGAATCCCTGGCCGATGACTGAGTGGAAGCTCTGAGCCAGAATGTCGCCCTCTTGATCCGTCCCCACCTCCCTTTGCCAAATCTCTCCAAGCCCCGGGGTCAGGCCTTGTGAAACTGGACACTGGTGCTGTAAAAATGACACAAAGATGATTTTTCAAGGGTTTTGGGTGAAATACAAGAAGGCTTTGCTTCTGAAGAACAATTAATTTGCTGTAACAACAATGTGCATCAGCAGCACCCACACACTAATATTTTGGGTTTAGATATTATTTGAGGAAGGTACTTTTTGTGTGTGTGTGTGCATGTGTGTGTGTGTGTGTGTGTGTGCATGCTGGTTGAAAGTGCCGCCTGATGATTGTAGCAGAGCAGATAAGACCCTCCTACCTCAGTAGGCTCTTTCCTGCCCTGCCTCATGCCGTCTTTATGAGACAGTGTTGACTAACACAGCCAGCGCCACTGGGGCATAGAACCGCATTCCCACTCTCTCACTCAGGGCACACGCCTTTATCTGATAAGAGGAACAAAGAGGAACGGAGTTTAACTTGAAAGTTAGCTAGTTAGTTTTTACCAAGATAAACATGGGTTCCAGACAGAAAGTCATCTACAGAAAGACTTGAAATTATTATTTTTTTTAAACATTAATGATTAAAATAAATGTACCTCAAGCATCATGTAAAAGCTTCCCATTGGTTCCCGGTTTTGTGCCCATAGAATCGCCCTTATAGTGCCATACAGCTCAAGCCCTTCCTGAAATTCCTGACCATGTGACTCAAGATGCATGTATTATCAGTGCTTCAAACCTTTTCCACATGGCGTCACTGTAAGCACTCAAATCGCATCTCTCTTAGTACATAAAACCGTACAGATCACATCTACATGCAGATTCATTTTAAATGAATTAACCCAAGTTAAACTGAACTCAGAAAATAAATGGGGCAAAGACAAGTGGCCCAGCCTGCACAAGCGGTCAGTGTCCTTGCCCACTACTATGAAGATAATACAATGTGTAGCAATGGATACGGACAGGGAAATTTATACAAAGACTATGAGGGAAAAGAGAGCAGCATCACAGCTCAGGTAAGTCCGATGAGCAGTGAATGGGCAAAGACACATCTTACCTTGTTTTGATTCCCAGCTTGGTCCCTCCCATTAAAAAAAAAATACAAATAAAATGACTGTAGCAAGGATCTGCCTGACCTGAACCATTAATAAAATACACTTCCATTAGACTCACAGGTGACAAGTAAAGAAACGCTTAAAAAAAAAAGTGAACACTATTCCACTTCTATGATGCATCTGAGCTTGTGAAGGAGGTTTACAGCAGCATTTGGAGTGGACAGGTATTTTTTTACAGATATAAATACTGACATGAACCTCAGTACAGAATTGTCCTTGGAAGCAGGTCAGAGCTCTGAAGGCTACATGTTCTTGTAGTTAAGAGCAGCATACAAGAGTAAAAGAAGACCTCAAACAACAAATTTCCACACTGAATAGAAACTGTGAATCAAGTACAATGTCATCATTAATGCTGGCTGTATTATATCAAGTCATATTTAATATCTTGTACCAGTATTCATAATAGATCATCTTCCAAGCAAAAAAACAGTGACAAATATACATACGGGCTGTCCTAATAATGGGCTGGGGGATAGACTGACAGGGGAACAACACCAGCCACTTAATAAGAGTAAATACAGGGAAAAACAGGAAGTAGAGGAGCGTAAAAATCGGTTTGTTCCAGTTGTTCTGGAAATCAGATGTCGCATCCATTACCCATTTTAGATCACCAGCAACATACACGTGCTTACAACACACAACTGGCGAAACCTGAAAAAGCCTTCCCTTAATTTCACACACAAGTAGTGGTCCTCAGCTCCTCGGGTTTACATTTTTAATTTTGAAAATAAAGAGTGCATTATATATACATTTTTAACACTGAAATTCAACTTCTGATCTTGACAGGCTACCCCTACCTACCAGCATGCCCAAAAGCATTACACATGAAAAGAATACACATATTGCTCATGAAACATCTGTAATCCCTCAAAGGTGAGTTGTGTAGCAATAACAAGACACAAAAGCAGATCAAAAGACCGTCTGAAGTAATTACACATGCACAGCTGATGCCAGGTACTGCTGAAGAGATTGTATAACATCCCAGAAAAGTGGATTGCCTGAACACAGTGATTTTGGCTTGAGAAAAACGATCACCTGCAAACAGAACACAGCACTACGAGTCTGCTTCAACCTATGCTGGCATGCAGAGTGTGGTCATGATCCTGATCCCAAAGAAAAAGATACAGCCAAATGATTGGGCTACTGGGCAAATATGTTAAGTATTGGACACCACGTTCAGCAGTTTTTTGCTGATGTTACACTTGAGCAAGATACGTAACTGGAATTCCTCCTGCCCCTATTCAGTATTCATCTGTATAAATGGATAATATGTAATCCACATTATCTGACCAGGAGAAAAGGCTGCGTGCTTGCTTAGGCAAATAAACATGCATAGCTCCTCAGTAAAAGAGATCTGTGAATGTTTGCAGTGGTCCCTTGTTTGGCCCATAGCAGTGTCAGTGGCCATAGTGTGGATGCACAGGTGACAATGACAAAGCAGTGGGCCACCCTTACTGGCTGTGGCAAGGGTCAAAGTTCAACAGGAAGTTATGGTGGTAGTTTTGGGGGGGCCAGTTATGCTCTTGATCCAGTTTTGTCAAAGGTTCAGTCATTTGCAAACACCAGCGATTTTAATAGAAACCTTTTGGGTTTTTCTGCTCACAGGATCTCCCTAGGGTCAAAGAGACTGAGGTCATTGGGCCAAACACCCCCACGGAGGTCGGAGGTCAAAGTTCATTCTAAGCAATCTGAATGTTTTTAGTGATCAGATCAGAAGTTCACGGATGCTCTGGTCAGGGATAGTAAAGGTAAATGTTCGCCTCCCCCCCCCGCCTCTTCCGAGCGAATCCAGCGTCTGTCCGTCACGCAGGGCGGTCTACGGCACGAGAGCAGCATGTCCTCCCGGCGTATCCCACGATCCTGTCCTCTCTCAGGTGCTGCAGGCCCGGTCCAGGCCCATCTGGGAGGAGATGAGCGAGGGGTAGGGCATGACCCGGTCGATGTTGACGTAGGTGGTGTTGAGCAGGATGTAGTGCTCGCCGCTGAAGCTGGAGAAGATGGCCGCCATGCGGGACGCCAGCTCCGAGAACGTGGGCCGCCTCTCCGGCTTCGGGTGCCAGCACTCGATCATCACGTTGTACCTGCGAGCGAACACGAGAATGTTCCGGAAGCGCGTTTGAGACTGTCTGAGGCTGCTAATTCCACTGCTTAAAGCGATTATGGAATGCGCCATTTAACCAGCAGCCTATTTAAAAGGCTATGAACAGCTATAAATAGCTTTACGAAATGAAGTGCTGTACCTTATCGAACCTGTGTTTTGTAGTTGTTCCAATTACCACGATATGCACTTTCGTACGTCGCTTTGGATGAAAGCGTCAGCTAAATAAACGTAACGTAAAAGCAGACAGAAGAATCTTTGTTTGAATAGTTCTGAAGGTGACCGCATACAAACTGAGTGGCGTTTAATGAGCACGTTTAAACATCCTCAAAGTGCGGCTGGTGCCCATTGTGGCTCAGAAAGCCCCGCTCTGCCGGTGTGTGTTTATGCGCAGGGTCTGTGTTTACGCCGTTCGGGAGAGGTGTCCTCGGAGCACCGCAACGGCACGGTTCTGGTATGCCGGCACAATTCCGTCCGGCTGCCATCACAAGGTTCGTATCTACCAGGACACTAAAGGCCCCGCCCAGGGGGGAGGGGCCATCCCGGGGCTGTTAACGCCTGACTGGCTGCTGCGTGGGGAGCCGTCATGGGCTGGCGAACAATGGAGCTCTGTGTCTGTGCTCAGAGGACCCTCTCAGGGAGAAGAGCCATAATCACTTCTGTGGCACGAAGCAGTCACAGAGTGGACAGAGTGGAGTGAGTGTGTGTGTGTGTGTGCTTGTGCAGTCATGTATGCATCTATGCATGTGTGCGCATACTAGAACGTACATGTGTATGTGTGTGTGAGTGCTTGAGTGTGCGGGTATACATGAGTGTGCATCTGAGTATGTGTGTGTGTGTGTGTGTGTGTATGGGTGATTGAGCGTGCCTGTGTGTGTGCATGGGTGATTGTGTGTGTCTGTGTGTGTAAATCTGCAGCTGTTTTACACGCGTGTTTCTGCACATGCGCAGCACTCACAGTGCATCGGGACAGAACTCTGGCTGCAGCAGCCGCCGGCCCTGCAGCAGGAAGATGGTGATGTCGAAGGAGTTGACGTCGGAGTAGGGCGGGGCTCCCCGGGTCATCAGCTCCCATAGCAACACCCCAAACGACCACTGCAGAGGAAGAGAGAGAGCGAACGGTGATGCAACCGGCCTCTCCCAGCCAAGGAGCCACGTTCGCCCAGTTCCCCACGAGACTCATCCCGGTGTTGGCTGTTCTTTTGAAAAACAGAAAAAGTTCTTTTTTTTTTACTCCTCTTTTCTCCACATTTGGAATGGCCGAGTAATTGTTTCAGAGCTCATCCTGAGCGGGACTGTCTGCCAAAGTCGACGCTGGTACCAGACCGTGGGGTCCGCTGGGGGGAAATACAGCATCTTATGTAACTTTCTTCAAGAGCCCAAATATCCTCCTAAGACCCGGCAATTAATTTTTGTAAGGAGGGGACATGAGTCTCCGGTCTTGATCTTGAGAACTATACATACTACTATGCTGAAACCTAAACTGGAAAAAGACATTCAAAAAAATAAAATAATATTTTGAAAATATTTTCACCACAACGTGTTTTTTGTCACCCAATACACGTGTATTACGTCGAAAAAAACGTAAACTTTTTTTCTGGCAGGTCTCAAGGGGATATGGCAAAGACCACCTGTGTTCCTGCAGAGATGTACTGTAGTAAAGCACGGCTCTAGGCTGGGAACACCCCGGGGAGGGTAGTGAGGAAGAGGAGGAAGAATAAAGGTATGACTCAAATGAGCCGCAGCCCGCCGGTTAAAGCCCGACGTGCCCGGGCAGCTGTCACTCATTCTGAGCCCCGCCTCCAGCCACAGCCCCGTGGGGTTAGTCACTAGCCCTCTGCCATCTTATCTGGCTAAAATCACAAACATTGCAACATGGACAAACGTACCTGAGGATTCGCCCAATCTAAGCTATGCAGAGGGGGTGTGTGGAAGGGGAGGGGTGGCGGGGCGTGTGGGTGTGGAATTCACGGATGGTAATCCCTTCTAAAGCTCAGGGTCTGAGCTGATGTTAGGCAGGGGGAGCGGCAGAGCGATGAGTCGCTGGATACAAATGACCTGACTCACCGTGTCCGAGCACTGCTGCAGAATGCCATTCTCACACATAGCGAGGAGCTTAAAGGTAATGGCACCTTCTCACACACACAAGCTCTGTATTACGTTAAACAATCAGGCCTGGCCATCATTCAGCTGAGGTGCCTCTTAGTTTTCTTGGTTTTGTTCAGTAATTCTTAATAGTAGAAGTCCTCTCAATCATAACCAGAACTCCTTATCTCAGCCAGAAAGTCTGCAGAGTCTGTAGGCTTCCTGCTTCACAGGCTCTCTGGTGTCTCTCAGTACTACAGGTCCTTCAGAACACAGCATTGTAGGGGTCAGTGCAATCTAACCCAGGGCTGCCATAACCGGAGACTGGGGACCCCCCAAGGCGTCTATGAAGGGGTCCCAGGAGGCATGAGCGCAGCCTGGGGTCTAAAGTCTCATTACCACGTCGGACTTCGGGGTGAACTTGTGCGTCTGCAGGCTCTCCAGGGCCATCCACTTGACCGGGAGCTTGACGGCGTTCTTGTTGTGGATGCTGTAGTACTCCTTATCGTACACGTCCCGCGCCAGGCCAAAATCGGCCACCTTCACCGTGTAGCTCTCATCGAGCCTGCGGAGAGGGGGAGAGAGGGGGGGAGGGAGAGAGAGAGAGGGATGGAGGGAGAGAGAGAGAGAGAGAGGGGGAAGGAGGGAGAGATATGGGGGAGACAGAGGAAGAGAGGGAGAGAGAGAGAGAGAGAGAGAGGAGTCACTGGATGAAATGTTTTTTGTCATCCAAGAGGCTAGACATTCAGGATGTCGATAAAACGAATAGGCTTGTTATAAGTAAATGAAACCCAGGGATAGGGTCTGGTTGGACGTAATAAGCATTTACAAATCAGCTATTTAAGGGTCAGTTCAGTGTTTGGTCTGCCAATATAAACACCCCTCCTTTGGGCTCCTTTCAAATGCAAAATACTACAAAGGAATGCCAAGCACAAGTAAGCAATTCCAGACACACTTAGTTCCCTTACTGAACTGATAACACATTTATCAACATAAAAGTACAAAACAACGAATGATTTACAAGATGACAAGCATTGTATCGGATTGAAAGGACCAGCATAAGGCTTCTTGTGCGTGTTGGGTACTGTGAAATGTGAACGAAAAACTTAATGAGTAATTAATGAGCTGGACTGTTCCCTTTGGAAGTGTCAAAAAAATGGACTGGATGATAAATTTCAGCACACAAACAATGAAACAATGCAACATAAAATGGAAACCAGGCCTTGGCTGGCTTCTGTTTCCTTTAGGTCCACACACACTTACTTACACACACACACACACCCACACACGCACACATACACACATACACACACACACACATATACAGACACACAGAACGTCCTGCTCACATGCAGTTCCTGGCTGCCAGGTCTCTGTGCACGAACTTCTTGCTTGCAAGGTACTGCATCCCCTTGGCAACCTGCAGCCCAAACCCCATCAGGTCCTTTACAGTGGGGTTCTGTGGGACACACCCAAAAACAGCAGGTCAAACAGGAGCGCTGAACAGTTCCGTTACCACATACCTAATGCCTCATAATACCACGCCCCAGGCCACAAACTGTCAGCGTCATGACAACCTTTTGTCAGCTTGGTTGTTTTTTTTAACACAATGGATGTTCTCATCCATCTCTCTCTACAATGACGGCTTCGTAACAAAACTAAAGGTTTAAAACCCCCGTGTCAATAAATCAAAAATACTCATGCCAGATTTTTCTGTTTTGAAGTATGGGGTGTACAACTGTGGTTTAGAAGCTGTATGGAGTGTATAACTGTGGTATAGAATCTGTTTGGGGTGTATAACTGTGCTATAGAAACTACGGGGGGGGAGGTATAAATGAGGTAGGTGTATGAATGTGATACAGTAGTAGATGTGTGTGTGTGTGTGTGTGGGGAGGGGGGGGGGGGGGTGGCAGGTCGTACATGCGCCTCGTCTCTGATGAAGTTGCGCAGGTCTCCATGCTTCATGTAGGGCAACACCACCAGCGGGGAGCCCCCTGGTGGCAGGCAGATGCCCAGCAGGGACAGCACGTTGGGGTGGCTGAAGTCTTTCATGATGATGCCCTCCTTCAGGAACTGGGACACCTCCTCCATGTCCGTGATCCCTGTGGGTGGGGGGGGTGGGTGGGTGGGTGGGGGGGGGGGGGCGAGAGCCCGTCTTAACGCAGCCGAAATATGGCACAGCACCCAGCCACAATCACTCACAACCAGAGGTGGAAAATCCAGGTTCAGAAAGTAAAAGTCCGATCACCTGGATTTGCGAATTAGCACAATTCTTCAGCCAGGAGGTGGAACTAATTAGTGAAATCAGCTGGACTGAGTTCATGGGTGGAAGAAACACACGGCAGGACTTCTACGTTCTGAACCCTGGACTTTCCAACTCCGTTCAACCCCCAAAACAAAAATGCATTATTCTGATCAAAAACAGAGCAGCCGGTTCATTTCAATGTGGGTGGAGCTCCTAAAATGTCCATAGATCTCCTTTCGCTTGGATTTTAAACACATTTTGTCAGATGTGGTATTTTAATCTCAAAAAGGGCAAGTTTGCATAAGACATTTCTTCCATTTTAGTACCTTACTTGGAGCATTAAAGTAATTCAATAAAGCTGAAAGATTCCGTTTAACCTTTCAACATGGCAAAAGTGACACATAAAAAAGCAGGCTATAAAACAATGATTTCCAGCCTAGAACATATAATATATCCATAACCCTCACAGGGGGGCAAGCGATTGTGTTGCAGCAGCATCACTGAATCAGGGGACAATTTAAAACAGTCAAAGTTTCCAAACTCAACGCAGGGGACAAGCAGAGAGCAGCCGACCACACCGAGACAAATGAAACAGAAACAATATCAGCTCGGCGGGTCGGCATCCAGGGAAGAATGAATCCATAAATCTCTCCGCTCGCGAGCGACATGTTTATGCGATTACGGCCAATCACGGCGCGGGACCCCGTTCGTCTCACCTGCGGCTTTTTCTGTTAGCGCGCCGGCTCGCTAGGGCCAGGGGGGTTAGAGAGGAGGCGCATTGAGCTGGACAGATTAGGGAGGCTCTGCAGACACTGTGGGTCTCGCCCTGGTCTATCAGGACGTCTAAACACACACATCCAGAAGCGAGCAGAGGTGGAAAGTGCAGGGAGTGTACAGTAATTCAGACGCATGCAGGCCCTGGGGAGGCGCTGGGCCCTCAGGCTGGTACTCACTGTTGAGGGACTTGACTGCGCAGTGCAGTTTGAGGCCGCTCGGGTCCAGCAGGGTGCCGTGGTACACACAGCCAAAGTGGCCTGCAGCGCAGAGGGAAGGGACCGCTCAAATTTATATCATTTAAACTCACACACACACACACACACGCACAGATATGCACGCGCGCACACACACACACATATACACACACGCACAGATATGCACGCGCGTACACACACACACACAGATATGCACGTGCGCACACACACACACATACACACACGCACAGATATGCACGCGCGTACACACACACACACAGATATGCACGCGCGCACACACACACATACACACACGCACAGATATGCACGCGCGTACACACACACACACAGATATGCACGCGCGCACACACACACATACACACACGCACAGATATGCACGCGCGTACACACACACACATGAAATACAGGCCTTTAACTGGCCCCCCCAAGTAAGTCAAACCCATGGAATTATGTAAAGTACTGCACGCATATCCCAGGCATTCAAAGCCCACCTTTGGATGTGGGGGTTAACCTTGGTGTGCGCTGGATACAACCCATTATACACTTCTCCTAGGATTCAGTTTCAAATAATAGTTCACTTTTTCTGTAAAATAATATTGGTTTCAAGCCCCGGTTCGACACGGGCTGAAATGATATCTTTGTGGTGAATGAGTGATCAAAGACTCGAGTGGCCTCTAAAACATTATGAGCTCGCCGTTTTCAGCTGGTGGCTCAGTCAGTGTACAGCTAGTTCACATTCAAAGAAAAATCGGCTCCTTCAACAGAAACAAGCCTCGGTGTTATTCAGCTCATTCAAATGACAAAGTCTTGACTGCGTTAACGATAAATGAAAACCAAAACTCGTACAAAACACAAACAAAAAAAAAAAACTTCAAAGCAGTTTAGGCTTTGTCTCTACGAGCTTTTTACTTGAGAAAATGTATAAAGGAAGAAAAAAAAACCCAGGAAAGACAGAAAGAAAGAGGGGTGTGAACCGAGGGTAATCGGCTGTGATCGGAGCGTTAGCCGACAATGGCTACAGTAGACCGATAACCGCCAAGGCCACAGCAGGGGGGCCAGTTCCTGACCAGAGACATCAAGGACTTTTGGTTAATTCTGTGTTATCACGAAGGGAGAGTAATAAAAGCGCGGAGCCATCTCGCGCTCTCTCTCTCTCTCTCTCTCTCTCTGCGCTATCGAGTTCCTGCAGATGGAGCGGGGCTCGGGTTACTGAGGCTGGGCTCCACAATGGAGCGAGCAACTCAAGACGGGAACAAATCATCTCACGCCCCCGGGAATTTGTCCCGCCTGCGGAACCTTCACACCTGCCCCCCCCCCCCCCCCCCCTCCTCCGCTGCTCCGGGGGGAATTATTATTCCGGGAGTGCTGAATAGAGGGGCTGGCTTTTTTATTTTAGGGCCCTGAAAGCATGAAGCTTCAGGGAGGGGGGGTTAGCTTCAGGTCCAACGGCTGTAACTCAGAGTCGCCTGGATTTTAGCGCGGCGAAGTGCATTTCTCACTCGGCCTGAATAACGAGCCGCACGGTGACCTTTAGGGGTCATGTTGGGGAAAATATAACTACTGTAAAGTCAGGTGAGTGGTTCGCCTGGTCTCTTTGCGCATTCTGTTCTATACGGCCCCAGACCAGTGCTCAGACTCACCTGGGGCTCACAACAGGTCAGCAAGAGAGCAAGGGAACGTTCGGTGTGTGTGTACCGTGTGTGTGTGTACAGAACGTGTGTGTGTACTGTGTGTGTGTGTGTACAGAACGTGTGTGCGTGTACATGTGTGTACAGTGTGTGTGTGTGTACCATGTGTGTGTGTGTACAGAACGTGTGTGCGTGTACATGTGTGTACAGTATGTGTGTGTGTGTGTGTGTGTGTGCATGTGCATGCGTGTACCTCTCCCGATGACCTCAGTCACATGCAGCAGTAGGTCTTCGCGGGCGATGACCATGTGCTGAACCTCTTTGAGCAGGTCGGGGTGCAGGCTGGCCACGTCTATGGTCACCCCGGAAGCCAGCAGGGGCGTGGCCATGTCCGTGTCCCCCCCGGACACGGCGGGGGGGTCGGAGGGCCTGCAGAACTCCACCTGGGACTGCGGCACACTCTGGTCTGCAACGCACGGGGTCAAAGGTGAGAGGTCACTGGGGTCGCCAGAACAAAGAGGTGAGGGCTTAAGGGGGCATTATTACAGAGGGAACAGAGGAAACTCGAGCCACAACTACAGCAGGGAAAAGTGAATGTGCTGTTTTTCCACGCGGGGTCCCGTAAGAGGAGAGGCGCAGGCCAATCACGTCGGGGGGGGGGGGGGGGTGTAGACTGGAAAGCCACGGGAAAAGGTTTAGCGATGCAGCGCCTTTCACCGAAGCAGGAGAGAAACACACACACACACACACACACACACACACGTACCCTCCAGCAGGGTGGTTCTGTAGTCCACGGATTCGTGCGAGACCATCTCATTGGTGGGGCTGGTGCTCCTCGCGTTGGCCAGCATGTCCAGGTGCGGAATGCGGGCGCGGCCGTCGTACCAAACCATGCCCTCCGTCAGATCTGTGACGGGACAGGGGCGAAGACACGTCTCACACAGGGGTGCACACGCTCTTTTCATCCCGCAGCCCCTCTGGCCAAAAACCATTATAGAACTTTTATTTTGGTTTATAACTGAGCAAATATTATGAATAACCGGAGCTTGAATGGTTTAATTTCCTGGAAGCAAGAAAAAAGAGAGCAGAAGTCTAGCTGGACATACTGTCGCCTGGATTCAATCAACGTTCATTCTTTGGCTCACAACTGATTGTATGTTTTTCATGGATTTCCAAAATTGAAAGTTGACAAACAGCGCTGGCATGTAAAATGACACTCGTGTTTATTTGCAGGTAAAGGACATACGGACTGAATCAAGGTCAAACGCAGAGCCTTTCCTGGGTCGAATTAAAATGTTGGCACTGGATACACTTTCTACAGTGCTTCATTTCCTCAAACGGAGTTAATCAAGGGGGCAGTCATGTCCAGGTACACACACACACACACGTACACACACACACACACACGCACACGCACGCACACACCACTCCGTCTGTACACACCCTCGATGTTCTTCCTCTTCTTCCTCCAGGCCAGGAGAGAGAGCAGCAGGAGCAGCAGCACTGTAACGGCAGCACCGCCTGCGATCAGTGCTCTGTAGTCCTGATCCTGAGCCAGCTGCACCCGGCCTAGGATCACTGAGGAGGTGGCCTGCTTCCACTGTACACACACACACACACACACACACACACACACACACACACACACACACACACACACACACACACACAACAAAAACGGGCAGAAGATAAGAAACAAAGCTGTCAAATGAAATCAGATCAGTTGCAGTCTCCGCCACATCACTTTGGCCCTGGAGACATTCGGACGAGGCAAATCTCATCAGCCATATTGCCCTGCTTTATCTTACAGAGCAGCAAAGCTTATTCTGTTTGTGTGAGGAAATTAGGTTTGCTCCTGCGCCCCAGAGATGGGGGGGGGCAGTCACAGCTCACAGCACTGCGGATGCTACCATCGGCCAGAGAGCAGTGCATGCTGGGAAAGAAAGCACTTTGTGCTTCAGACAGGAGTTTTCCATCGACCACACAGCGCACGCCGTGAGAAACTAAACAGCCTCTGAACCCTTCAGCCAGGCCGCGGCAGGCGTGAGTGCCCCTGTCTGTTTGGAGGGGGAGGACTTGACATTGTGTGAGAAGGCAACATCCACAAAAGACCGTTCCACTTCAGCAGCGTGTCCTACCCAACACAGCATTAGGAGAGGGGAGGAGGTGGGGAGCAGGGGGGAGGGGGCTTTTCAGTTCTGCATCAGTACAGAATGATATTCTACAGTGATTAGCCAGCTTCATTTGTGGACCCTGACTTCCCCCTCCCTCCCTGCTGCAGTACGTGCTGTCTGGGCTCCCGTCCCTGGACTGGGGGAGGACAGCCCAATCCGGCTGGCTGAACAACGGGCCCTTTGATTTCGGGAGGGGGGGTGGGGGCTCACCTCCACCTCCAGCTCCTTGGTGCCAGCCTGCAGCTCGGTGGGCACGGTGCACTCCAAGGTGTTCCCCACCAGGTGCACCCCCTGGCAGCTCCGGTTGCTCACCCTCAGCACCTCCCCCAGCACCGCCTCCTGGTCCACCCACGGAACCTAGAACCAACACACGCAACAGGAGAGGGTGAACGCGAGATGAAGTAGGATCCCATAAGCCAAGATAAACATCAATCTACACTTATTAGCATCGGCAGTCATTTCTCAGCAGAGTAATTATACTGTCCTGAACCGGCCTAAGCACACGGTAAACAGCCCAGTGCCCCAGGGAAACGTGTCCATAATGAGAGGCTTAGGCATGGCGGGTGATTACCGCTCAGCTCAGCTCTGGTCTGGGAAAGGGAGGACCTGGGTGACCTGTGCTACCGCCGCCCTGGCCGCTGTTCCCGCTAAACTCACACGGCCAGAGAGGGGCGGGAGGTTCTGAGGTTGGGGTGCAGCCTGGGGGACCCCTCTGTTGTTCATAAGCGCTGCGTAGCCCGGTCTCTCCTTTCCTGTGACCCCAGAGGAAGTGCTCTCGAAGGAGGAGGAGGAGGAAGAGGAGGAAGGAGACTCACCTTTATCTCCAGGATGTTCTTGTTGCCCTTGGAGGTGACGGTGGGCCTCTCGAACTCCTCGAACTTGGGGTCCTCCACGTAGAGCATGTCGAACTGGCGGGTGGAGAAGCCGTCCAGGACGAAGGACACTTTGGTGTAAACGGGCGGGACCAGCTCCAGGCCCTTGAGAGACGGCGTGGTGCAGAGGATCACGCTCCGGTCCTCCCCTCGCGTGCACGCCTTGGGGACACAGTCAGGCAGGAAAAGCAGGAAGAACTCAAACTCCCATAATGCATCGTTCTGCTCCACTGCATCACATGACAGACACTGGCTGGAATCCAATCAACACCTACCTTCAATGTGATAACAATTAACGAGAATCGCTCCCCAAACTGACTGTGAAGAAAAGGTTCTGTCTGTTCGATGTGTCTGAAACAGCCTGTTGTGTTTATGTATCTCCCTGCATTTGAATTCTGTGTAAATCCAAGATATCTCAATCACGTATTACTCTCATCTGAAACATAGGTGGCCAGCCAGTGCTCCTACTCAATCGCAGACCCACAGCTCCAGCACTGTGTAAAACACTGCAATCAAACCACTTTATCTTGCAGAGGCCAGGGAGATGTTTACATTTTAAAAAACCAAATGCGGCCAGTATGATTTATATTATGTATTTAGTCTGAAACCCACTAAGATGTCCATACTAGGGCTCCATATCCAGATACCACACAGAGCTGAAGGATTACAGAGCAAAAAGAACTCACTGGACTGACAAAAAAGGCTTAAACACTTTGCATTCACCGAGTGCTTCCAATTCAATTTATACAGCTGAAGAAGTGTCTACAGTCAGCCTTGGGCCTTAGTACCCTGCACGAGAGCCACAGAGCTGAGTTGTGTAACACCTTTCCCACAGCGATAAGACCAAGGACTCATGAGTTAGCCGCGCTGTTACAGTCCTGCCACAGGGTCCGTTTGTACACCACGGCGTTACACCCCCGAGGCCCCCGAGTCGTTCGTTTGTTCCGGAACCTTCCTTCCCAGCATCGTCCCGCTCTCCCAGCTTCCAGCTCCTCTGTTGAGCAACAGCTCCACGCGGAGAGTAAGCACACGCGCAGTCATCCTCGCACAATTACCGCCAGCGCTCCTGGTATTCATTTAGCCGCTCGAAAAAAAAACACACACCCCGCCCAACCCCCCCCCCCCCCCCCCCCCCCCCCAGATGTCTTTTTAAGCCCTTCCCCAGGGACCCGTCATCAGTTGTTTTTGTTAGCAGTTAGTAAATTGAACTCCGTGTGCGCAAAATGCAGTTGAGCAATTTCTGAGTCCCCTGGCTGGGTCTAGAAACGTAGCTGGGCGGGGTGGAGGGGTGGGGTGTAGGCAGGAGGGTTGTGGAGTCTTGTTGTTTAGTAAATGTTGCTTTTGATTTTCTAAGGTGGATAGGCTCTCAGCGGTTGGCCCTGTTAATAACTAGGCACTGCAGTTTTGCCTTACACATGGCTCTGATGACCTCATGAACAGCTCCGAGGCTGAGAGAGAGAGAGAGAGAGAGAGACAAAGAGAGAGAGAGAGCACAATGGCCGTGTGTAAGTGGTTGAAATGATTAGCAGGGATATTATGTGATAAAACAGCCTTGGGTAGAGGATGCTGCCCAGAGATGAGATGTGGAAAGCCCTTCCCGGATTAGGGGCTGATTTGACACGGAGCGACGCGTTTTATGAAGCCCCTAAAAACAGATGTCCTCCCGGAAAAGAGCAGCCCCCTGGACACGGAACCAGTAAGCGGGTCCCGCGACGCAAGCCCGGACCAGAAACCCATTTCAGGCCGGCCCTCCTGTAGCAGGGTGAATCATTTTCGGGAGAACCTCGCGTTGGACCATGTCAGTCGTTGCGTTGCACATGTGCCCCATCACACGCGGTGCCTTTCATGCAGCTGAGCAGCTGTGATCGCTCAAGCTTTTGGATTTCACAAGCGACAGACACGAAGCCGTGCTCGCAGACTCGAACGGCGCGGGCTCTCTGAGAACAAGCCTCTGCTGAGAGCTCCTCTCAGCTCCCCTTTAAAAACACACCTAATGCCCTCACTCCGAAATGAGCCCCAGCCTCCACCCCCCCCACCCACCCCCGTCCCCTCCCAGGACAAATGACAAGTCATATTTTTACATGCATGTGTCAGTAGGAGTCGTAAATACCCGGTACAATATCAGAAATGGAAAACCCAGGGAATGGTTTTAATTAGCCAGCAATATTTTTCAAATTATCTGGGATCTGTAAGAGTGTTTTAAAATTTTACCAGCATCTAAAGACCTACAGTAAGGCGCAGTATATTTGACTCAAATCTGGTGATAAATGGATGGGGAACACTACAAAATAACTCATTTTTTCATTTATTGGACCAGGTCTGTCTCACAAAAAGCTACCTCATCTAGTGGGATTTTGGTAAAATGAAGGTTAAATTAAAGACATAAAGGGGGAACAGGTAATTCTCAGCCAATTCAGCCAGAGTGAGGCATGCTGGGAAATATGGGGGGTCATGGGTTGTCCTGCAGGGACGGACCATTCAGCAAAACCCTCTGCTCTGAGGAGACAGGGCCACGGCTACAGGAGAGTATACTACAGTACAGCTGTCCAGAGGGTTAATAAAAAAAGAGACAAAAAAAAAACAGGCACAACAAGACCAAATCTGAAATGAAAACTGAACAAAGCGCCTGGGGTTGGCCAAATAATCACGGCCGTGTTCCGTCACAGTCCGACGCTCCCGCCCCGATTCCAAGAGGGCACAAGTGCTTTTGATTATTCGGGGAAGATTATTACGGCACATTTAAAGACTTAACTTGAAGATACAAATTTTAGATTTTAACAATATGTTTCAGAAAGCACTGTCAGTGTACAGCCTCCAGCCAATAAAGCCAGACTTCACATACATCCTGCTGTATGACCTCAGAGCTGACAGAAGAGATTACGAGAGGAATAAACACCTGCTGTTCACGTGTCAGGCAAGGCCATTATGTGCAGCACAGACAGCGGAGCGCTTTCCCACTCTTTTTTAAAAATAAAGACGTCTGGTCGTTTCTTTTTTCTGGACCTAATCGCAATAACACACACCCTGACGGGACGCAGGACGTTTTTTTTTTTTCGTTTTTGTTTTTGCGCAGGCAGCTCTCTGGCCCTCACACTCACCACTCGGAGGACCTCCCTGTCCTGGACGGGGGCGATGAGCATCTGGGGCTGGAGGGCGGAGAGCAGGTAGGCCCCGTGCGCCGACACCGTGCTCCCACCGCTGCGGGGGCCCGATGGAGAAACAGGCTGTTAGGGGCCCGTGCTCCACACTCCGGATCCTGAACCCCTACCACCCCCCCCCCCCCCCAAACGCCCCCGCACTCCCTCTCTAACACAGCGCCGGACCTTTCCTTTCCGTCTCCTGGATCAGTCCATCGCTCTCCCACACCCCCTCTTTCTCTCTCTCTCCCCCCTGTATCCCTACTGCTCTCTTCCCCTCTTTCCATCTCCCCCCTCTCGCTTTCTCTCCACGTCTCTCCTCCTCTTGTCAGCACTCTCCATCTCTTTTTCTCTTCATCTCTACCCCTCCCGCTTTTTATTTCTCTCTCACTCTCTCTCTCTCTGAATTCATGATGCTCTGCTGATATGGCACACTGCACACTAGCGCTGTCCATGCTATGCTACTGCACAAACACATGAATGGGCTCAGATGTTGAAATATGAGTGTTACTATAGTAATGACAGCAGCTCTGCTCTCTCGTTTGCTACAGACGGGACAGGGGATCAGGTGACGGGGGCGGGACGGGGGTGGGGGGTCAGAGACACACTCACCTGATGAAGGAGCGTGAGGGCTGGATGCCCTCGATGTAGGGGTCCTGGTTGTAGGTGTAGGGGACGGGCGCGGCGCGGACGGCCGAGTCGATGGTCAGCCTGACGGGGCACTGCGAGGGAGAGGCCTGGGCCGGGGTCTTACAGGTCAGCACACTGGGCGAGACGCTGGGGGAACAGAGAGAGAGAGAGAGAGAGAGAGAGAGAGAGAGAGAGTGAGTGAGTGAGAATGAGAGAGAGAGAGTGAGCTCTATGACTCACTATTTTTTGCATGCTTGCGGTCAAACCCAGCCCCACTGTGCTGTGACTGTGCTACTCACCTGTGCAGCTCACACACTGCGCTCCCCAGCGTCACCTGCCTCGCCGTGCCGCTGTCCAAGAACGACCCGCGCACCGTCAGCATCGTGCCCCCGGACTTAGGCCCGAAAACGGGGAAGATCTGGCTGATAACCGGGTCCTGCAGGAGAGGAGAGGGCGAGTCGAAATCACAACGGTTCACACGCAGGTCAATGCTTAGTCATGCATTCGCGTGTGCTTTTTCGAAGTCTCACCACATAAGCGAACCCTTCTTTCTCCGCCCGCTCTTTCCCGCTGTGCACCGTGACAACGCTGCCATTGTGAGCCGTTTCCACGGCGCCCGGAGCGCAGACCAACCTGCGGAGAGGAAGAGGAGCGTTAACCGAGCGCGCGCGCGGACAAAGCGCTAATCTACCAGCATGCACGGCGTCACATGAGCCGAGCGCTAACAACGGGGAAACTGTGCGCATGGAATCTCAGCACGCACGGTTAGCGCAAACAGCCGTTTACTGCAAACCCAATTAAGGGTGAGATGACTGGACGTCTCTGCAGTTTCCCCTCAGTCAGCCGCTTGGCGTTTTTGGCAGAGTCACGCTCAGAATGCGGGGGGGTGGGACAGCGCCTCACCCCGCCGCGCCCCCCGGAGGAATTCGGCGCTGCCCGGTCACCCCGCGGCGTCCCGCGCGCTCGCTCACCGGGTGCTGCCGCTGCTCCCGGGGTCCAGCCTGCAGGGGGCCCCGCCCAGCTCGACCCGGACCAGCCCCGCGTCGAACCGCTCGCTTTTGTTGAAGCCGAAGTCGGTCCCGCAGATGGTGAGCTTGGTCTCCCCCCCCACCGGCGCGCTGGCTGGGGAGATCTGCCATGGCACAGACACAACCCCCCCCCCGATTTATTTACAACACTTACAAAGACAAAATAGCTCATTATCCAAACGCTGTATTTCTCACCCCACACTGTCTGCTTGGTATTGCATGCTTCACTGACACTAACAAATTAATGACAACATGGGAATTCTCCTTCAGATGCCCAGCTGTTCATTTTGGCCTTGTAAACAATCACTGCGCGTGCGTGTGTATGTGGGTGGGTGTGTGTGTGTGTGTGTGTAAACAGGGAGGGAATCATATTTTTATAACCTTTTACAGCTTGTTTCACACCTTGTTTACATCACTTGTTTAAAATGCCCAGGAGACTTTGTGCTCCTGATTTCATTATCAATCACTGACGGGTACAACAAACACAAATAGCACTTCACTGGAGAAACAAGGTGAACACAGTGACATTTCAAAAGTACAATGCCCTCAGCAAGCACTCCATAATTATGCAGATGGAATAGCCGAGAACCACTTTCGAGAGGGCAACTGCAAGGTGATCTGAAACATTTAAATGCCCATACATGCCTGTCAATCAAACAAACAAAAACCGTATAAAGCATTCTACTCTGATGAAGGGAATACCGAAATTCTGATTTAAAAAACACCGGGTTTTTTTCTTTGAGTGCAGTGTCTTTAACCCTGAGTGTGAGAGGAGTGCGGGTTACCGTGGCGATGGTGGGGAGGCAGGACTCCTGGGTCCAGTGGTGGGCGGGGCACTGCGCGGCCCTGGAGCAGCGGTCCTGGCACCAGCCGCAGCCCATGAAGGCCGGCGCCAGCAGGCAGGCCCGGCACGTCCACAGCTGCTCGCAGCCCGGGCCCGCCATCGGAACCTTGCTGATCTGGACCAGACAGAACCCGTCAGCACCGCTGTGACCAGACCGCAACGGGCTTGTGTTTGTGGGGGGGGGGCTCGTCCAGCTAAGAGACTGGGATTCAGTGTGTCACATGACCTATACTGACATAGCATCCGGACCAGGCCGGTGGACTGTGACCAGCATGGCCCAGGGAGGGAGGGTTTCAGTCAGTGGGGCTGTATGACAGAGTGAACAGAAGCAGATGGCCAAGTCCACTTCACAACAGGAAAGCACACACTTGTCTGCACTTGGCAAATGCATGGAGATTAAGACTATTAAAAAAGGGATTATATCTAAACTGAGAGTTCGTGGCACATCTTAGATATGATGAGAGTATAGCAGTGTGAAAGTGGAGAGGGAACAGAGAGAGAGGGGGGCAGGTGGTGCAGACATTGCTGCTCAGTATTCCATGAATCCCTGGCCGGATCATTTTTGGGGCCCTTGGAGACAGCGGCGTGGAAATCAGTTCATAAACAGCAGCAGTGGCTGGGTCAGCACCTGCTTTCTACATTTAAAACTCCACCGCTGCCAAAAACCAATTGTCTCTTCCATTGTCTGACAGACTTTTCACATAACCGCAAAATCTAAAATAAAAAAATAGCCATAATACCGAATACCGTATCTCTAAACTGTTTTCAAGCACCGTTACAGAAGACAGTCAAGGAAGTCTGACTAATGTCTTTGCCCCACAGTACAAAATAATAAGCACAGAGCACGGCTATGCTTTGTGCACAAGGTGAAACGGATCTTTTAGGTTATTCAAGGTCATACCCAAGGTTATTTAAAACTGCTTTCCTGGCGCTAGTATTTAAGAACAAAATCACATTGCGGGTGCTTTTTGCAGGATGTCGTCTCAGCGCAAGGGGAAAACCTTTGATCTGCGTTCTTCCAGAGCCAAGGGGTGGGGTTGTGGGACAGCGACGCAAACGCACCCCTCCGTGCCAGCAGCTGCCGAAGTACCCAAAAAAAACAAACAAACAAACAAACGCGGCGGAGAAAGCCACGGAGAGTCTGTCCGAGTCATTCACCTTGCTTCCCGTCACCAGCAACAAGGACCGGTCCGGGAGGAGGGCCGGCTCGGGGGAAACGGGCCGGGGGTCCAGCTGGAAGTCCACGTGCGGCGTCCTCTGGCTGGAGCGGGAGACCACCACCTGAGAGAGACGGCGGGGGGGGGGAAACAAAAAACCTTTGTTTTTACGGCTGTTTACTGTGGGGGAGCCGAGCGGCTATAAATACCGCCGTGCGGCGTAATCGAAAGGGGGGGGGGAGCGTGCGTGGTTCCGGCATATTTTTTTTTTGTAAACACGCTCCCAAGCGAATGATCGAGAAGCCCCCCGCTTGAAACGGATCGTCTTTCCGCGGGCTGAGAGAGGACAACAAAAGAAAAAAAGTTTTTTAAATAAAAAAACCTAAATTGCTCGGAAAGAGAGTGGCGTGAGACCTCGAGCGACGCGGGAAGATTAAAGGAAGGAGGGGGGGGCACAAAAAAAAGAAGAGGCGAAATCAAAGTTAACCTTAAAAGCGGCCACCCTGCCCGCAGACTTGGAACAGGATACAGGCCCTGAGGAGAGAGATGCTCATTGTGCGATGACAGGCTAGCCCAGGCTATGAATAGCGCTGTAATTAGCCTTTGGATAATGAGGGTGAGATTGCAGAGTATCTTTAGTGTCGCAGAGGCTGCTTCCAAAGGAAGGAAGTGTTTGAGGTGCACAGAGCACACAGAACAGGCCAGATATTCCACATCCTCCTACGACCCGCCAATTCATTTCTGTCCCCCGTAGGGCACATGAATCCCTGCTCGTAATCTCAAGGAGCATATGGTCTGCTCTGCTGAAACTTAGGACTGCAAGGGACATTCAATAAACATGAACAATATTTTCACTGCAATGTCGCACTTGTACAAGGCACTTGCATTATGTAAAAAAATGTAAATACTTAAACTATTTCTTTTTCTGCAGGTTTCTGCTTTTAAATTACTGTTAGACTGCCGTCTCATTCCCCAATTTATGTTTTTAACTCGTTTATCTCGTGTAACTTGGTGTTTTATGTCAGGTCGCCCTTGCAAAAGAGATTTGGATCTCAGTGGGGTTTTTTCCTGGTTTAATAAAAGTTAAATAAAATCAAATAAAAAGGCTACTGCTCATTTGAGTGTCTGGGTCCTGGAAAGTGAGCTTTTTAAACAGGGAGCCAATGCCTCTGTTCTCTGTGTTACTGCAGGCCTGGTCTGGCCTGCTGGTACAGGCTCAGAGTCCTGTGAGAGGTGAGCCCTGACTGTATGTTTCTGAGTAAACAGTACGGCCTCTTTGCAGCACAGTGAAAGTTTTGTAGGGGAAACCCGAGGGGGGCGGGGGGGGGGGGGGGCTTTGGGGGGGTTGTGAGGCTTCAACAGCCTCTTGGAGATGGGTCTCGGCCAAGCTACAGGAACTGCTGGAAACTCCTGAATGCTAAAACCTGCCCCCGGCGACCTGGGCTTGGAGGAAAGTGTGATCAAATAATGTGTTCTCAGCAGAATGAAGCTTTCACTGAGATCAAACGTGCATGGAAAAATCAGCATCCTCAGCCTGCAGCAAATAATAAAAATAATAAAAATCCATCCTGTTCTTCCCTAACTGTGACATCACTGTGACATCACACTGTTTGCATGAAAAAGTTCTAATTTAGCCTGCACAGGCAGGTTGGGTGACAGAACCGTTTGGGCCACTGGTTCTGTTAGTAAACAGAGAACAAAGTTCTGGGATGAAATCTGGATGGTAGCAGTGCTGACTGTGGAGAGCAGTGCCACACAGGGAGGGAGAGTTTAAATTGGCTGGCTACTCCTTATCATGCAGCAGCGAGTCCTTTGGTCCAACTCCAGCCTCCGGTCACGTGCGGTTCAGTGTGATAACTCTTTCAGAACGGCAGTGCTGGAACTCACCGCCTCCGATCAGCACTAGCTCTGAGGGTTATGAATGAGTGGAAATTCAGCCACAAATGCAGCATAAATTATCCGACTTCATTGTGAAAAAGTATATGTGACTTTTCGGGGGAGGAAACAATTCCTCAGCCTCCACAGAAACACTTTTGAGCGGGAACAAAGGGCGGGCGGGGTCCCACGAACCAGGAACGGGGTCCCGCTGCCCGAATTCCAGCACACATCCTCCTCTACGCCGTGCCCACTTTCTCCTGGGGACCTCCGCTTCCCCCCCCCCAAAAAAAAACAGCTGCACCTCCCCGCTCCCCCCCTCCCCGATTCCCACGCACAGCAAGCGGGACAATGGGCGAGGAACAGCGACAGCTGCGGCCCCGGAGAAATGCCACAGAGGCCCCGCCCTCACTGCAGATGCCCCGCCCATCTCTGAGGTCACTTCCTGCAGCTGTTGTGTAGCGTCACCTTTACTCTGCCCCCGCGAGTGACTGAAACGTGACCACAGGAAGATTTTTGCTCTGAACACCATTCCTGTGAGGACACACGCCGTCCAATCGAAACATACGTGGATTTCGGGTGTCGGAACTGCACAGTCTGCTCACATCACAAAGGGTAGGAAACTAACATCAATCAGGAAACATCCCACAAGCCACCAGCCAATTTCACAGTTTTATCAGACAACTAAATATTTAGAATAGAACAGGACCTCCAAGTGATGGGTGGTCACCTGCCAAAGTGGCTGGTAGAGTAGACCGACCAGCCACCCACAGATAAAATTTACCAGCATTAGGCTGGTGGCTGGTGGCTGGTGTTACCCTCCCACCCCGGCTACGCTCACCCCCTGGCCCCGTCCCGTCTGGTACCTGGATGACCCGGCCGGTGGAGGTGCCCAGGCTGGCCACCGTCTCGTCCCCCATGGGGAAGACGGCGATGGAGGTGAGGAGGAGGTTGCTGAACTGGCCGTGGAAGTAGTCCAGCCGGGTCATGGTGCTGGTGATCTCCAGCCGGTAGCCCTCCTCGTGCCTCCCGCAGGTAGACGAGTCGCCCGCGGAGGTCTGGAACACACAGCAGCGCGCCTGTGAGAGGGAGCTCGCCTCCATTTCATAACGAGCGCAGTTAATAGGGCAGAAAAGCTCATTTCCATTCGGAAGATCACTCAAAATATTCCAGTCATCAACTCAAAACAAACACTACACCTTCTGAATAAAATGCACGTTTTTTGAGCATTTCGATGAGAAGAGACAAACATTTTTCAAACGTTTGTGAAACTGAGGTTGCATTTGCAATATAGCGCCTTTTGGAAATTTCACACATACACACACAAATACACAAGAGCACACACATCTCTTCACGATCTGTTCAATACGGTCCACATCCAGACCTGAGCCAGTTCCGGGCGCAGCTTGCTGCAGACGCAGTGGCAGTGAATGGATTTCCAGGACGGCTAAACCAGAGACTGAAGCCAGGGGCCTGGGTCTCTATTCCCACTCCAGTACACTATTACATCCGCCTGTCTACCCGAACGTGCTGGGGTCCAACCCCCAGGGCCCTGCTGGAGCGACTCTGTTCGGCTGCCCAACAGGAGATGAGTGGGAGGACATGTACGACCGTAGCAATCGCAAGGGAAACGGAGGCCTCTGTTCTTAAATATCAAACACACACATCATCCATTTACCCCCCCCATTGGGCCAAAGCCTCTGTTGACCCAAGTGCAAAACGAGCAGAAGGAACCACATCCATCCCTGAGCTCATCCATCTACTGAATAATAATGCTCCAGCAATTCTTCAGTGGAAATAAATCCATCCCTTCTCAGCTACACACTGCACTTTGTACTACTGGCCTATTTATTGCAATAACTGAAAGTTCTTATTTTACGTTCTGTGAGCACTTGAGCTGCTGTTCTGTACTGTGTAGCCGGTATTATGTGTGGGAAGGCTTTATTGATGGGACGTTTTTAAAAGCCTCTTCCAGTAAATCGTGTCCATCTGTCTTCCATAATTGCCCCCGAGGGGAAATTTTTATTAAACTGAAGCGAATTGAATTTACCACCAAATCTGCAGTGTGAGAAACAACGTAAAAAAAAAAAACAAGCCACTTTGTTTCCGTTGCTCAAAGCTACGGATAAGATAAGCAGCTTCTGGGGAGATGGGGCCCAGTCCAGAATCTAGCTTTCTCTGCACGTGAGCTCATTCCTACACACAGGAGCTCTTCCTGGTCTAATCTCGAGAGGGTCACCTGCTAATCAAAGGGGGGTGGGGGGTGGGGGGGAGGGGGGGGGGGGGGGGGGGGGGGGGGGGAGGGGCTGTGGTCAAAAAGGCCATGGGTCAAAGACTCCGGCATGAAACAAAAGGATTAATAATTAATGAAACAAGATGCTGGCACCGAAGCCATGACTAAGTGTCTCAGTAAAGCTCACGGGCATTTGAAGATTAAAAGCGGCCACAGGAACTCTGCTGGCAGGATTTGGTTTCCGTTGGAGGACACACGGCCACTCGCAAGCAACAGGAGGGGAGGAACGCGGTGTGAACCGACACAAGAAGAAGAGGACAGACACAGAAAGCACAGCCTGTGAGAGACCACAACCCATGACACAACCCATGCTTACAAGGCTGCCCCTTCACATGCGAAGGGTGTGTGTGTGTGTGTGTGTGCGTGCGCGTGCATGTGGTTGTGTGTTTGTTTGCTTATGTGCATGCAAGAGAGAGCAAGATATAAACCTACTCTTTCTCTAATTTTTGTATTTTTTGATACTGTACTCTTCTGTGCTTTCATGCCAAGAAGAGAAAGAGAGAGAGAGAGAGAGAGAGAGAGAGAGAGAGAGAGAGAGAGAGAGAGAGAGAGAGGGTGATTGAAGTTTAGAGAGAGAGAGAGATGGGGACAGTCGAGAGAGAGAGAGAGTAAGCTCTATGACTCACTCTTTTTTGCATACTTGCGGTCAAACCCAGCCCCACTGTTAGTACAAGCTGCTGTAATCGAGGCATCGGTTCAGGTCAGACTTAAAGGAGGCCTTTGAAGCTCTGAGAGACAATGGAGGTGTAAGAGCTCAGCCAAGTGGAAGAGCAACCTCTGCTTCCATTACAGAGACGAACAGGTGAGGAACACCTGGGAAAGATTAACACAGATCTAAGAAAAACAAAAAAAAGACAAAACCAATCATTTTTTATCCCAGAAAAATCCCCATGGTTATTTTTTCCTACACACCTGCTGATGATAACAGCTTGTATTTGACCCCATTTTTTTATTTGTTGGTGATACACTCTCACCCGTAGCTTGGTGATACTACACCCTCATCCTGAGCTTTGGTGTGTCACCCTGCATGTGTTGAAATCCTCCATGTTGCCACCTTAGTCGTGTGGTTTTCTTAGAACACAGTTTTTGTTCATTTTCACATATTTTTGTATTGAGTCATACCCTTGAAAAATCTAACAAAAAAAACATCGACTGAATGCTCTGCTTGTGTCACCTTATTAGAATGATTACTATTTCAGTCCTGGCAATGAAATGCAGCCATATTTCCAATTTAGCATTTTTACATAATTATTCATTGGTATTACACAACACAATACTTCAGAAAATTAATCAAATATTGTAGAGATTTTAATAATAAACAATAAGGGAAAACTATAATCTTTTATTTTAAAAAAATTATCAAAATATAAATAACTTCCGCAGTCACATTGCAATAACGTTACAAAATTGTGCAGTTTTTATGAATAAAACGTTGCCTAATTTTACTCCTAAACTTATCTGTACCAAGGATAATTGCACAAATATGTTACCAATTGAACATATGTTATATTTATATATCCTACAGAACAAGTAACATCCACTACAGAACATTCCGGCAGAGTTCCAGTTTAGCAGTGAGTAAATGGTACCACATGAATTTTTATAAAATAATGCATAATGCATTTCCTATCTGAAGTCCAGGTTAAGAAAAATGGGGCATATTGTGTTAGCACAGCAAACAGGCGAGGCATTCTTTTTTTTCCACTTCTGACTCACTGTAGCGCAGAGGAATTTTTTAATAAAGAAACGTGTTACTGTCATCATTCCAGGGAAGCATTTGTGTCACATTACTGTCACTGCTGACTAAATTAAATTTCACACGAATTCTGTAGATGAAAGCAACGGACTGATTGGAAGATGATTAAAGTCTTTGTCCGTGCATCCACATGTGTGAGCGCCAAGACAAGGAAACATAACGGCAAGGAGAGCTTAACCCTCAACTCCAACACTACGTCTCCAAAATGGCAGAGACGTACGACCTCGCTCTAGTGCCACTTCACACCCTCTAGAACAATCTCCCAGAATTCCCAGGTATGCAAATGAGCACCCATGTCATTGGCTGGAATTCCCAGACACCCAGTCTCAAGGGCTCCCCACTCACTCACTCAGTGCACACGACAGACAGCCTGCGAGACGTGTCCACTTCACCTTAGTGTGATAGTGCGCCTTGGGGTCATCAACCCAGCCTAAAATAACCTTCCCTCTGACCCCTGTGTAGACCGCTCCACTGGGATGCACAGGGGAGTAGGGGGGGCGTCTACAGAAAGGGCCACCTGTCCTGCCCTGGGCACGTCATCGTGCAACCCGAATCCCTGCACACTTGGTGAGGTTTAGGCGATTATGAGATCCCCCCCCCCTCCCTGCCCCCTTTATGACTGCAGTGCAGACTGGAGAAGCTGGATTAAAGCCCACTAAACAGGCAGCTGGGTTTGGGAAGGGGCGCTGGCATGTGGGGGGGGGGTCCCGTGGGGAGAGCATGCAGACGGGATGCAGTCCCAGTGCATTCAGAGGAAACAAAGGAAATGTTCCAAAATGGCAGAGGGACAGTTGGCGCATGCATCCACACCCACACCAACACAAACACCCACACTCACTCTTGCGTCTCTGGGCATACAAACACATACATGCAAACAAGCACACACACAGGCTCACTTGGATGTGTACATACAAAAAAACACACAGGAGTCATTTTCTGTTATGAAAATATTGCAAAGTGGTATATGGAACATCATACAGTGTAATATTACAGGTAATAAATAACAATTACAAATAAGTACTATCAATACAGCATTCCCATAAATACATAATGGCCGCTCTCAGAATATAAGATGGAGAGTGCAATGAACACATCTACTAACTGTAAGCATAAGCGCGTTCAGCGCTGAGTCTGCTTGTTCACCCGAAGACCTTTTGTGTGGTGAACACACAGAAACCAACAGCCAATAGCGCTGTGCGCTGCCTCACATGTGACCACCGAAGGCCTCGCAAGTAAATTAAATGGGGAAAGGGAGAAGCACGTAAATGCTAACTGCAGATACTTCACTGTCAGGGCTGTGCTTACGCGTTAGCAGCCATAAGTTATGGGCAGTCTCCTAGCATCGGTCTTCCCGGTGCATTAGCCGTAAATTCCATGATTCCAACAGACACGACGAAGACATTCGAGATCGTTTCCCACGATGCACTGCTTCCCTTTAATCCGAAACATGAATGTAATTTATTCCAGGCGGAAACCGCGTTGGGAAAGAAAAAAACCAGAGATCCCGAAGTAGGGCCCGGTTTCCTTCAGAGGGAATCAGCGGTGGAGAGAAAAAACGTGCCTGAATTTCTGGTCCTCTTTCCCAACTGGTTAGTTAATTTTCATCTGAGCGCTCTCTCACACTTATGCCATCATCTCAGGGCTGAGTGAGCAAATGCCCACAACCCGCTGCTGGCAAGGTGATTGGAGGATGCAATGCATGCACTCCCTGCAGCTCCAGTCAGCACTGCAGTAAGGGACTGCGCTGGGCAGTGATTGCAGGTATTTCATGAGACTGGCACGGAAAAAGTTATTTTCCCCAAAGTCTTACATTGAAAAAAGTTGCTTAAATACAGTATATGCTGTCTGTGGACCATTACGCTAGTAAAGATGGACACGCTATTGAGGCTCAAATTGGAGTCGCTGAAGAGAACTGAAGCAGAGAATCGCACAAGCTCACAGCACACAAGCGTGTTTTAACATGAGCCAGAGGGCACACTCAGAAGTACCACGATCTGACTACTGATCTGCGGGACACAAACCCACACACACACACAGACACACACACAAATGCATGCCCGCACACAACGGCACCAAAAAATTAAAACAAACACCGAAGCCGTTGAGAAAGCACACAGGCCCTGTGACTGTGGGGTGCATCACTGCACAGGGCAGCCTCCTGCATTGACCTGATCACCCCCCCAGGAGCCACATTAGAGGAGCACCTTCACCTCCCAACCGCACACCGTACCGCACAAAACCGTTCTTGAAAAGCTAAGCGCTAACGTGCCCTGCCACTCACAGGCTGCAGGGGGGACTGGACTGTGGTGAAACAATGGGCTCATTGTGCTGCTTTTTTTCACACCTCGTTTGTATTTAAATCACACCCCGAAAATGTGTGAAAACGAGCCCTGTTTGGGAGCCTCTGCTTTCCCCCCCCCCCCCCCCCCCCCCCCCCCCCCCCCCCCCCCCCCCCGTCCCGGGGTCCCCTGAGATTACGTCAGAACAATACAGGCCCTAAATCTGTCCGTGTGGGGGAACAGGGCCGTGCGTGAGGGGGAGCATGTGCACCCAGGGGCAGGACGGGACAAAGGAAATAATGCACCGCCCCTAAAAAGAGCTAATAAAAAAGCAATGAAAGCCCATCACTCCACGCTGCCACAGCAGTCAGTTTTAAAGCCAAAGATCAGACTACAATGACAAACTACAACAGCACTCTAAGGGACTCATTTCCCAAAGGGCTTTGCAAATGCAAACCACTACCTTGACCAAAGAAATTGATAGAAATATTGGGTGCACTCAAGACCTGAATTTGATCTCCTAAAAAAGACCTGGTGGAAGACAGTTTGGGAACAAACAGTGGGAAATTCCACGGGTAAACATTTCAGTGCAATAACAACTGGAGTCGTCCTGGCAGAGATTCATAAAGCCTCCAAATCAAATGGTGATAATCTCTCTCTTTTTTCTCCTGGAAGCCAGGTCACGGGGGCACGGCCTGTTTGCTTCTCAAACACTGTGGGGCACAACTCCTACGCTCCAGAGAAACAACCCCCCTCCCTCAACCCTGAACTGCCCCCTCCCCCTGTGTAACCCCCCCCGTGGTTCTACTCAGCTGGTTATCTCCCATGGGGGATCAGTAACATCAAAGCGCAGCGGGGTCTCCTCTCAGGGAAGTGCCGGGGCGTTCGCGCGCTGCTTCCTGGAGCGGAATTCCGCCGGACCCGCCGTCCTGTTCGCGCCCGTCGCTGCGGAACGCTGCAGGCCGGAGGTCGGCGGCCGGGGGGGGACGAACAGCGGCCGCGCTGATCCCCAGCTGATCCTCAGCCCCCCCCGCTCCAGCGCATCGCTACACCTAGCCGCCGCCTGCGCTAGCCCCCCAGCCAGGGAGCGGCAGGACTCGGTTTGGCCTGTGGGCCGGGGTTCGGAGCCACCTACCCGTAAGGGCAGGGCTGCGGCTGTGCTGCGGGACAAAATATGCCCCCCCCCAAGATATTCTGCGACAAATTAAAAACAGTTACACCCCTTGGGCCTGGGCCCGGGACAAAGTGTCCCCCACTCCCCAAATCTCTGCAGCCCTGTGTAAGGCACATATGAAACACATGTGATGATAGGCTAACATTAAAGGAGCTGGATTTGCCCCATATTCAGTTCTGCAGTACGGCCCCTTTAACCCACATCGTAGTACGAACACAGCTAACTGCAAGTGCACGCTGTTGTTCTTCCAGCTAAAACAAACACAGATCCCAAACACAGAGCCCCAGAGCCGCCCCACCTGGAGGAACGAGCGGGGAGAAAAGAGGAAGTGAACGCGCCGTAGCGGTTACCGCAGAGCGGCCCGTCAACAGCTCCCCCAGGGAGGGCCGTTAACTCGCGCCGCACCCCTCCCTGCCCCCCCCCCCCGCCCCCCGTCCCGCCAGAGACAGCCCACAGGCGCAGGTGTTACCGGCTATCAGGCGGCTTCCAGCTCGGAGACAACAGGTCGCGCACGCACACACACACACACACACACACACACACACACGCACACACACACACTCACACACATAGAGCACACACACACGCACGCACACACACACACACACGCTCACACACGCTCTCCGTCCAGATGTGAGACGGAGCCGTTTACTCTAATGATTAACCGTAAGGTAAAACACCCTGAGAGAGAGAGAGAGAGAGAGAGAGAGAGAGAGAGAGAGAGAGAGAGAGAGAGAGAGAGAGAGCGCACTGGAATGAAAGGATAAGTGGTTGAGAGTGGGAGACTCAGGTCTGTGTTTGTTCCTTCATCATATCTGTTATCTCTCTCTGGTGTGACACTGCATGCAAATATTTACTCTTGAGGGTGGGAGAAGGGGGAAGAATTGTTTTTTTGTTTTTTTTTGGATTGAGGATCAAACGCTCTGAACTGAAGAAGCTAAGAAGACAGGTTTGAGAACAACAGCACTTCATGGTTTACCAGTAAACTTTGATGGAAAAGGATGCAACGCCGCCTCCAACAGGAGCACCCCTGTCACCCCCCCCGCTCAAAAGTTCCGTACCTGGAGTGTGCAAAGAAAAAAAAAAGGCCACAGGTGAACTCTACCTGTCGCCTGAGACCTGGAGATGGGGTCGAAGGAAAAGCAAATCCCACAGATGCTCTACACCGCTCTACACCGCCCCCTCCAGGCCTGCGTCAGCCATGAAACACTGATCACCTGGAGCGCGGTGCAATCACGGGCTTGGAAGGAGCAAATGTAGACTGACCACTGACCCCCGTCCTCTGCCTTAACCACCCCCCAGTGAAGCAAGACAACCAGGAATCCAATATGCATTCTCCCCATATAAGCCTGAGGTATAAACATTTAAACATCTCCCCTCGTGTAACTTGCAACATCTGAAACCTGTATTGCAGAATCGCAGTGCACACCACAATCAATTAGCCTTCACATTCAATTTAAATCCAATCATATTTGGCCGTTGTTTTGTAAAATTAGAAATCGATTGTAATTGCATCGTAGCTGCGACCTCAAAAGCGGCATTATTTTTTTCTCCCGCGCTCTGTCACAAGGCAATGCTCAGGTTCACTTGTACGATCCCAGCTATTAAATATCCAAGACACAAAACAATCACTCTCCACATCAGGGTAATACATCTGTCTATTGCCTTTACCGATAGTCCCAGAGAACAGGGGATCAATACCACTTCAGGAAGCCTCTCGAGCAGTTACGGCTGCAATTAATTAGTCTCTCGTTAAGAGTTCTCTGCGCTGCACTAATGAACACGACCCATTACAAGGAAGATGAACCTGCGGGCCTCTTTCAGTACTGGACAACAAATCTGGCTTTAGCGGGAAGGCTTTCCAAGCCTTGCCAGAAAATTAGACTATTACACTAGTCAATCTTTCAAAAAAATTTAATGGTTAAAAAAAAACAAATGTTTGAATGAAGGCGACTGCAGCTCACCTGATTAATGAGTCATTTATTTCAGGTTTAGCCTATAGCTCAAAGCTACAGTGATGGAAGTACCCGATTCTGACAACACTCACATATTTCCACACCACTTCCAAAGTCATTGTTCCAAACAACCACCGTTTCTGATGCGTTCTCATCTGAGAGATTCTACAGCTATACCGTATGTTACGGGCTCATCGAACACGTTCTGCCGTGTAATCGACAACAACGAGAGGATTATAACTCAAGAGGGAGACTCAATCACAGATTAATATGAAGCTGCACTGCATTACCACTTCTCCCAGGGCTGCATGAGACAAAATGCACACCAAATGTGGCTCTATGAGAAAATAACTTCCAGCGAGGGCATTTGCTTAGAATTACTGAGCATGTAGAAATGACCTCTGAATGGCTGCCTCGCTTGGTGCACACAGTGCATTCAGCTTCACATTTCATTTTCAACCTGTGGCTCCTTCTCAAATGTTTTCTGGCCTTCTTCTATAGGATTAACCATATACACGTGCACATGCTACACAGGTTCTATTTAAACTGCTAGAAGCACCTTGCTCACCGTTTCTCTAATCGCAGCAAAGCGAACAACTGAAAAATCAGAGTTTGGGGGGACAAGTCTATTTCCAGCGCTAACACTGCGCCTGAGAAGCCTGGCAGCTGTTTGCAGCTGTTTTCAATGCAAAAAAAAAACCCTCCAGGTGCAGGGAAGTGTGTAATCTCTGCACCCGCACTGAGTCTGACAAGAGGGTACAATAAACGCCTCGCATTCACAGATTGCTCCACACACAGAACCAGTGCTTCACTTTTTCATCATTATTATTATTTTTTTAACAAAAATCACATCCAGCAGGCTCCTGGGATTTAGTGTAAAATGTGTGAGATCAGAAGTACGTAAAGAACGGATGTGCTTTACGTAGCACAACGTTAACCTGGGCTTAATTTCAACCAGAATCACTGAGTCTGTGATTCAGACACAATGCGGACCACCTGAGCTCCATCCCCTTCCCCCTGGAACAGGAACAGGGAGCCAGTGGAAGGGGATTGGGATGAGGTTCCCACAACACCAAGAGCCGCATCAGACCCGTTAGCGTCTGAACAGAGCGCTGAGCGAAACACTGCGGAGGGGCCAGTTCCATCCAATCAGCAGGGGGGCCACAGTCACATTCCTGTAGCCATTGATCCCGGGGCTTGAGGGATGCGCGATCGATGCTGATGACTGGGACGGACGGGGAGGAGGCCGGAGAGCCAAAAAAAAACAGCACAGCACCGTGATTTATGAGAGAGAGAGAGATAGACAGAGGGAGAGAGGAGAGAGAGGGAGAGAAAGGGGGGAGAGGGAGAGATGGAGAAAGAGATAGAGAAAGAGGGGGGGAGGAGAGAGAGAGAGAGGGGGGGAAGAGCGAGAGAGAGAGACAGAAAGAGAGAGAGAAAGAGGGGAGAGAGGGAGAGATGAAGAAAGAGAGAGAGATGTAAGGTGCGTACTGTAGAGAGAAATTGCTCTCACAGAACAGAGTTGAGTCCACAGCAGTGCTCCCATACCACCTCTTCCCAGTTCAATGAGCACATTATTTCCTCCCGAGCCCTTAAAAAAGGAACCTAAAAATGTCAGAACTAAAAAAAAAATGCCAGCACTAGCAGTGTTCAATTTCGCTATTGTTACAGTCTTTCTTTTTACACACGCATCTGGTCCCCCAGGTCAACCCCCTCCCCCGTCCACCCCTCAGCACTACTGTATTACCCAACATGCACCAGCGGTTCTCCGTCCAAATCCACACCGCTCGTTTCCTGTCTGCGCACGGACCAATGAAGCGTGAGTGTTTGGGAGATGGAGCTCGAATCCTTTGTGAACTGAAACGTGTTGAGACCCGGGGGGGGGGGGGGGGGGGGGGTCTGAGCTCTCCCAGGCGTGAGTCCAGGCAGATTAACCACCATCAGACCCGCTATCCCGCCATCGCTGCTCTCATTGCTCAAGAGCAGCTCTAAAAGCACACAGATGATTTAAACTGTTCTTACAGCAAGTGCAGGCGTCTTTTTTTAATCTGCTCTGTCTCCTTTTCAACCCCAACTGCACAGAAAGCCAAATGATGTTCCGTAAGCTCGTCCCTGCCCGCGCCACACCTGCCTGTTCAGTGGGGACGCACACCTGGGCTGATTCCCCAGTTTAACCCAGGTGTGTGCGCCCACTCCACGGGTAGGTGTGGCTCCAGCCTGCCAATTCTTTTTTTTTTTTTTTTTAAACAAATAAAAACAAGTACTTAGTGAAGCTATTCTGGTCGGGCACTTTAAACACAGATGCAACAGCAGCGCACTTCTTAAGCACTTGCACTTGCTGTACACAGTCTTCGGGTTAGAACTCAAATTGTTAACAGCTGCTCCACGTGCATCTGAGACCGCCCCACCTCCACCCTCACCCCCACCCGCCCGCCCGCCACACCCGGGCGGGGGCCTTACCGAGTTGTAGCAGTGCTTCTCCTGGGGGCCGCTGAAGTGTGCGGGGGGGCGGGTGTGGCACTTGTGGATGAAGTCCCTGAAGAAGACGGCGAGGTCGCGCAGCGGGATGACGCAGACGGCCGAGCTGGGCGTGGCCCGCGGCGAGTCGGGGCGACTGCGGGCGAAGGCGGCGAACAGCACCTCGTCGCCCTCGTCCAGGCCCATCTCCTCCCGCAGGGCGCGGCCGGGCCGGGCCACGCTGGCCGCCTGCAGCACGTTGAACACCTCCATGCGCGGAGCCCTCCTCCTCCTCCTCCTCTTCTCCGTCAGGATGCACTCGAAGGGCAGCTCGGCGTAGCGCCTGAGCTCGGCGTCGGCGGCGCAGGCCCGCGCCACGCGCGTGTGGAAGCCGCCGCCCGCCGGGTCCTCCCGCTGCACCGACAGGAAGTACACGTGCGGCCCGCTGGCGAAGGAGTGCACGTAGCGCACGGGGTAGGCCCCCCGTAGCCGCGGCGACAGGTCCAGGTAGGACTGCTCGGAGAAGAAGCGGAAGCCGTCCTGCGTCTCCTTCATCTGGCGGACCGAGAAGACGTGCGTGGGGAGGAGGGGCGGGGCCTGTGGCCCGGGGCCCGGGGCCTCCAGCGAGTTCCCCACGAAGAAGCGGACCACGCCCCCGCTCTCCACGCTCTGCACCCGCGTCCCGTACGGGCCGGCGATGCAATCGGCGCAGCCGTGGCGCCCCCCGGAGGCCGTCCTGGGGGAGAGCATGCACTGCGCCCGGGCGTCCCCGAAACCGCCGGCCAGGAGGTGGCGCTGGCACACGCCCCACTGGGCGGAGCCGCAGCTGAACAGCTCGTCGTCGTAGTACGTCTCCACCAGCAGGACCACGTTGGCGTTGTCCCTGGCGACGGCGTCCGACGCGTTGGCCCCGCCCCCGCAGTCCTGGCAGGGGGGGCAGTCGGGACGCTCCAGAACGGGGCCCGTGCGGTACTCGGAGCTCTTGGCCAGGCCCCCGTTCAGCAAGTAGATCCGGTTCACGGCCCCCGCGTACACCTGCCCTTTGAACACCAGCAGGTTCTGGATGGGGGCGTCGGCCTCGAAGCTGGGGAGCTGGTAGCTGACCGACAGGTTGAGTTTGGAGCCGGAATGGGGGGCTTCGCACTCCCCGCTCACCTGCGCGCTCAGCCCCCACAGCGCAAAGACCACGCACGCGGTGTCCAACAGCCAGAGCTTCATCGTGGTGCCTGCGGAGAGCGCAAGAAGACCTCACAGCATGAATCAGGAAACACGTCATCAACCAAAATTGCCGGTACGGTAGACCACCGTCAGAAAGCCGACTTTTATTTTTCGCTCTAAAAATAGAAACACTTCCTGGCCATCAGAAAAGAATGTATGATATGCACAAGGAGGGGCACCGATGCACTTTAGGCTAAGACTAACCCCTGTGGGCAGCAACACGAGGCACTAAACAACATCGCCTTTGTAGCTTCCGAGTGACACACGCAACCGCTATTACTGGTCAAACCAGGGAAAGGGCTTATTCTATTCAGGGAGCTGTATGCTACGCAGCTCCGAAAAGAAAATGTGTCCAAAGTTCTATTCCTGCCTCTGACAAACGCGTCTGCTCAAGTTGCGGTAAAGTCACGACCAGAGAAGACAGGCAGTGAGGCCCACTTGACGCTCCTTGGCTCTTTAACCGCACTGTGACCGTGCCATATGAATCACCTGGCACGCGGGAATAACACCCCAAAGCGCTACATTTAGAAAGCAAGGATTGGCCCAAACTGGAGAAAAAGCGACCTTCTTGAATTGTCCATTATTTGACGCACAGGGTTTAGGTCATGAAACCATGGGTTTAGCCATGGGTCGCAATTGTAAAGAGATGTGACTGCGAGAAACTTGCATCTAAAGTGATCTTCAGAGTGCTGTGATTAGGACACATTTAGCATTTGTGAGATTATGGCCACAAAAACTAAAAGTAAAACAGATTAACAAAAAATTTCCTACATTCGCAAAAGTCGATTTTCTTGGACAGTTAAAACAAACTTCAACAAAAAATAATTTTCGCTTTTATGGACATTAGTTCCATGTAATGGTTTGACTTCCATTTAATCTGGAACACTCTGCAGCCTGGACTTTATTTGTCAAATTTATTTACTTAACGTTAGAGTAAATGCATGCTTTACATTTCAACACATATATAATTCCCATTGAAAAAGACCGACAGGCAAAAAAAAAAAAAAAAAACTTGTCCATGCTTAGGATACATGTGGATTTAATTTACAGGTGCGCATGCCAGTGGTTGCACCGTGGAGCGATACTTTTTGTTTTCACTGTGTTGTAAGTGATGAGTAGCCTAACTCAGTGATAAGATATTTTAAGAAGTTGTAAAAATGCACCTATTTCAGAAACTCATCCTCTAAGCGGGTTTTCAACGGTAACCTCTAAAACTGTAATATTTCACAAGAGACAATTTTACGAACCGTAAAACAGATGAAATAATTCATGCTGGCTCGCTTAGCTCGGGGTTAATATCTCAGGCACAGAACACTTTTGCATGACAACGAAAAAAACGCGACTCAGTTTGCGCTCGTGCTTTCAGTGTTTTGGTAATTTTTAACTAAAATGAACGAGGCATAGTCCCTTAAAATTGGGCCACTGCATCCACAGAAATACACACACATTTATATAATACGAAACGCTATCCACCGTGTGCATTGTGAAGGTTCTGTAGTTGACGTTTCTTTCTACAATATTGTAGCCCCAAGAAAGTTCTCTGCATCAACTGAGTCCCTCTTAACTTACACTATTTCAAAATATACGTTTCCAAATCAGAAACAAACAGCGGTTGTGTTTAACATTTCAAATAATATTTAACAAAACCGTTTAATGTGCGTCAAAACACATGCCTTCTGGACCACGCAGTGTATAACAGTGATTTACAAGCACCCTAAGATATATTATTCAATCAACAAACAACAAAATTGATATCCATACCTGTTTGTTCCAGGGCAATCTCCGCAATATGGTGTTGGGTTCAAATCATGTTAGAAACTGTCGTCCCGAGCTGCTTCTTTCATCGACAGTTACAAAACTGAGGACAGACTCCAAGGATGCGTTTGCGCCGACTTCTCGTTTTCCATAGCCTGCTTAGAAAGAAATCCTCTCTCAAAATTATGTTGATTCACTCCTTTTCACGAGTTCTTATTCAACTTGTAAATGCAGCCTTTGATTCACACGGGATTATTTTTCCATTGTTTTATTTTTTTTCGTCTGTCTCCGAAAGTATGACCAATACTGCGTCCGCCCGGTGCCCTGCAAAGATATGCGCTCCAGTGCCAGAGGCTTCAGGTGAGTCTGTCGAGTCGATGACATCACCGAGAAGGCTCAAGGTAATGTGTGCGCAATCCAGCCAATAATCACACAGACTTTCCCTTCCAGACATTGCATTTTAATTGTATAATATTATTTTAATATAAAACACATTTTAATGATAAGCAAGTCATTCAATTATACTTACTTGATATCCTAGGTTTAGCTCACATTGCTTAACAAAACAAATTCTTTAAACAAAGACAATGCAATGCTAAGACGTACAATGCTCATCGTTTTCTATGATTATTTTCCCAAAACGTACAAGGTACAGTGTGCACAGTGTGGGCAGTTAAGCACTCGACCCATTGGGCAGTTAAGCATTGGTATTCATGCACTACTGTAGCCTACTCGAAGTGTCAAGTGCAAACACAACTTCACAAAAAAATATTTCGTGCCTATTTGACTCATAACGCTGGTTTACAGTTAAGAATAATAAAACATTCCGCATTCAAAAACGTTCCAACACTCACCTCCGTTCTAGGGGAAAAAATGGACAAGGGCTTTCTGTTGGAGACAACCCAGTAATGCATAGGTTATCTACTTAAAAAAACGAGGTTTGACTCCGATAATTATCGAATGAATACATGCAGTTCATCTATTAACCGGATGCTCATCTGAATATCCTGTTATTATTCGTTGCGCGACACTGAAGAACTCGTTCCTTAAAAACACCTGCGTGAAACAGGTTCCAATCAAAACACAGAGATACGGGGGCTATCACGAAGATTGTTCTTCAAATTTGACATAGATGATCAAAAACATAGACTATACCCTGTAAGACTTAATCTTCCGTAAAAAACGGCCCTGGGAACATTTGGGTTCAATTTGGTTGTAGGCTGAAATAGATGGGCTATAATAAATAGAAACAAAACCCTTATCGAACTTGCACGTTACTTTTCGCCAGATTAGAGGGAGTCTGCTGAGAAAATTAGTTACCAACACCAGACACAGGTAGCCTCAATTCAGTTTTTAACTGTAGCAAATGTGCCGTGCTTGATTCACGGAGTGCTATGCTGGACTTTCTTGTTATTCAGCTTTTAACTAATCAATTGAAGAAGTTTATTTCGGTTAACCCACCTCACCCAGTCAGAAGGGGTTGCTGGTTTCAATCCAGAAACAAAAACCAGTAGACCATGCAACTTTCCAGAACCCTGGTTTACGTGGTTCGACTGCCATCTGCTGGAGTACATGACACCCTGACTCCGAGATTTGGGAATTTCAAAGTCGGTCATAAGGACCGACTGTTTTGTATTCTGGTTTTCGCTCCATGCATATTTGCAGCATTTGAAAAGAGGTTTAAATTGTTAATTACATAATTGCAATTTACATAATTGCAAGATGAAGGATTTATAATCTTAAAACCACATTCAGTCAAAACAGCTGTGCATGAAATAAATTAAAAAAGTCTCACATCCCCAATCTAACAACAGGTGGACCACTGTACTGTTGACTGTGACAGGAGACAGATGTTCCTGTGCACGGTAGACAGCTCTGGAGATGCCACCATTTTGAGAGACAATGCAGGAATAAATCTTCTCAGGTGTGCACTGAGAACATGCTCTGGTTGCCATTAACTTTGTGTGTACATCCCTTACACCAAGGGGTTCTTTGAAGCAACATTTTATGTTATTTTTAAAACTAGTAGGTACGTGATCACTGTGTCCTTTGTTTCAATCATAGTCCAATTTAAGATATGGCACAGTGAGGTTCAGTGATTGGACACGACGTTGACCAATCAGAAATGTGGAGAAAGAGAAAGAGGAAGCCATGAAAGAAGCTGCAGGTGGATTATCGTTTGCATTATAAATTTATTACATAATATAACAAACATAGATCTCTGCGATGTAAGCATGACAACGACAAGGTCCGATGGCTCATCTTACACGTCAAATTATTTTTTATAACAGCCCATACACAAAAGTGAGATGCACGCTTTTAATAAAAAGGAGAAATTTTAATGAGTATTTGCAGGCATCTGTGCCTGCTCCTCCTGACAGACACTTGTCAGGTGATCTGCAGACTGCAGTGCACACAGATGGGGCGTGTCAGACAGAGACTGAGACAGAGACGAACTGACCAGACTGTCACTGAAACGTTTGTGCTTATCGTGTTATATACCTACTGTGGAAAAATCCCAAGAATTATGCTATTCAAGTCCCCTGGCAATAGGGAACCATTTTCTTTTTCATTAGTACAAGTAAAATGGCTGAAAGTTAAAAGGCTTTTTAAAATGTGGGGAGTCATTTAAACCAAACACCAAATACTGGTACATTAATGCTTAATAAACACTATTTAAATTCAAACGTGTGTGTGTGTGTGTGTGTGAGAGAGAGTTTATTTTGTTCCTTCATTTGCGGAGCTAAAATAATTGATTCATAATCAGGCACAAAACAATCTAGTTGCTTGTGCCACCTATTCAAGTTGCAGTGTTTTCTTTCCTCTTCATTTATTTTTCCTGTTACTTCCGCATATCCTACATTTATAACACACAGGATTCTAAACACAATTCTGCTTGTCTATGACGCTACCTCTCCGTCCATTTAAAAAAAATGTGCACGTCCAACAGATTGACATCAGATATGATTGAAATGACTAGCGTTTGAATTAATATTGGGGAAAAAGTTATAGAAATATGGTTTATCAATCAGGATACAAGTCCCCTTGTAGTAATGCATTTAACAAGGTGCTCACAGTTTTATTCATTATTGTGATGGAGATTCACAGTTGAGATTGGGGCAGTTCATACTGTGATATTGTGACGTTACACTGTTGTCTCTTATCTGATGAATTACATATAATCAAATATCTGATGACCTTGGCTGTGGTCTTTACACCGACAGCACTAAAAATTGTATTAACATCATGAACACTGGCAACAAGCAGTGCTAAAAGCATAGCAGGGACTTTCTTAAGGTAAAGCAATTTAGGTGCATTGAAGTATGTGATACACTGACACACTATACTTCCAACATCTTAAAACGGAAAGCATCGTAGTCTTACTTCACCAGTATGCTGCAAAATTCAGCTCAGCGTCTGGTGCTGCAGGGTGTGGTGCTGCTCTTGAGGCATTGACCAAATATCTCCAAATATAGCACAAATCCTTTATTTGGAAATAGTATACTGTCTTACACGTAAAACCATTCAACTTGTTTATATTTTTAGGCATCACTTTATATATACCTATAAAAGCACCTTCAACAATGATGAGAAATGTTCAAAAATAAACTTTGAATAAATTTTTTTAAATAGATGTTTTACATCTTTACTTGGGAAACAGTAGATTGGTTGAAGTGAAATTCAAACTGGTGAAAAAAAAACACTTTTATGCCAAATAACTTAAAACTGCGTAAACTCATTGTAGTAACATTATGATTACTGTTACATTTGTGATGATTAAATATGGTAAATTATTTTTCTCCAAAAATGTGTATTTATTTTAAAAGGACACAAATCGCTATATATGTAAAAGTGTTTAATCAAAGTAATACCTGAATGAATACATGGTAAATGGACTGCATTTATATAGCATAGGGGTTAGGTGTCTTGCTCAAGGACACTTTGACATGCCCAGGGCGGGGTTTGAACCGGCAACCCTCCAACTGCCAGACAATCGGTCTTACCTCCTGAGCTATATCGCCCCTGTAATAATTGAGAAGTAGTAGACAATTATTAGTGAGGGTGAAAGCAGGTTAAAGAAACATGTTCCTAACTGGGTTTGAACCTAGGACCCCATGTTCCCAAGACTGTGACCTTGCCCACTAGGCCACAGCAGACTATCTGCGTAATACCTTAACAAATCAATATATGAATAAATCAAAATTTCTCAAGATGACAAAGGGTGCATAAACCTGCAATCTTTTATGAGGAGACAAGTGTGTGTAGTGTATTGTGGTTGCTAGCTATGCTGTTACACACGACTGAGGTCAGGGGGAATTTTTAAAGTTTTGTTGTCAGTTAATGATGGTTGAAAATGTTCTGGACCTACACCTAGTGCAAAAGCATGAATGAATGTCATGAACGGTCAATCTAGCAGCTGCTCTGTCACTGCTTTCCATCCTCTTATACCATGTTTCAGACAGTCCCAGTATCACCATGGCGATTGATTGACAGAGATCTACAATCAGTCTAATGAATGGAGAGCTGCACTCAGCCTTAAGGTCCTTCTGGCAGCAAAGTGCAACAGAGGCTGGAGAGACAGTGGGTTTGTCCCTGAGTCCAGGACACCCCACCAGCCCACCTTAACTCACAGTGCAAGAAGTCAGAGACTGTCTACAAATGACCTGTTTTTGTCAAAATTGCCCCCTACAAATGCTCATGCCTTACTAGGTACAGGTGTGGGATTCTGAAATCTTTTTGTCATTTACATTGTGCTTTTTGGTTGTTTCAAAACAGGACTGACCACGTAGACCCTATAGAACAAATGTACGCGAATGATGTGTTTATTAAAGATCTTTTTCATGTTGTTTCATTAGTATATAATACTGTATTGTCAACTTTACAAAACAGTGAGTAAATATTTTTCCCCCCCCATAATCCCTAAAACCCAGAAAATCAAAGGGAATTATAACTGCACCTCACTTCGCCAGGATTAAGACACAGTCAGGGAGGGGTTGGGGAGGTAGAGGGGGAAATACTATTGGATTTTGGGTGTATTCAAACAATCTATTAAACCACTATTTCAAACAAAACATATTTTGATATTTTCTTTCAAAATGAATAAAAATGTTAATGAAAATCCCATAAAGCAGGTAATTTGTGTATATATTCCATTACAAAAACACGTATTTCCACCAAAAAAAAAAAAAAAAATGGATACATACAGTAAAAGATCAGGTCAGTAGTACTTCCAGAAGGTGGCACCATAGTCAAAAATTATTAGAGGAAAAGCATTTTTTTTTTTTTTTTAAGTCAGGAGATATACAGGTGAAATACCTTTTGGCACATTTATTTTTTAAACAACTTTTAAAAATAAAAAAACACCTTTAATTTTTATCACCCCATAAAATTTCTCACCTCCAAAATAAATAAGAATAAAGAGAAGTGAAACAAAAAACCAAGAGCTGCCAGTGCTGTTTTGTCAAAATAACACCGGCAAAGTGTCAAAAGCACATAGATATTTAACTACTGAGAATTCACTGCTTTTTTAGTCTCCCCACCCACCCTCTACCACAGCTCCGCCCACTAATTCTGCCCCTAGTACAGGGCATTTCGCCTCTTATTTTAAGCCAGTTTGTATCTTGGGTTTATCATGGACAGACAATATTTAAAATATTCAGGGGTCCGAAGTGTTACCTAAGGAAACAGTATAGTAGATTTTGACCTATGGGCGTAAAATGGTTACTCCTGCCCCCTAAATGGTATCACAGAATAAAAAAGGAAAAAACTGATATTAGAATGGGCAGCAGTACATTTTGGCTGAAGTCACAAGTGAAATATTCTACAGTATTATTGTTGTACACCCTCCCTCCCCCCCCCCCCCCCACACACACACACACGTTATAAAAATGGTGACAGTGACATTATTAGTATTCTGCCACCCCAAAAACAACAACAGTTGAATGAATATGAATATCAAAGATGTCTGCTGGAGAATGAACTCATTTTCCGCTCGTTACGAAATGCTGTGATTGGGTTTAAATTTGTCTCGACTGACGTGTTTTTGAGAGGAAAATGCGATCTCATCCGTCCTTCTTCTTTCACCACAGAAATAAAGCTTCGCCTGGCGTTCCTCTGTCGCGCAATTCTGCCGCCCACGTGGACCCGCTGCAGGACTCAAACTCAGATTACTGCGTTCCTCCTCCTCCCCTCCACTCCACTCGGGGCGCCATACCGAACAGCTCCGGGGCCCTCGGTGATGGGGACACAGTGCGGAGGCGGGTTAGAGGGCGAGGTATCACAGAGGGAGGGGGGTCCATGAAATGGCTCTTTGAAGATGAATGGCTTTGTGTTAGCACCTAGTTTTGTGCAAATTATACCCTAGTCCATAATTTGTAATTGAAAGAATAAACTCTCACCTTTTCCACAGGTGGTTAACTATGCATATATGCCAAACATTCATATACAGTATATATATATATATTTCTCTATCTATATTTTTTTATTTTAAAAATGTATATGAAAACCATTATATTTACATTTCTCAGGATTATAAAAAGCAAAACACCATATTTAATTTGTCCATATTTACACGTGTAAAGTTTTCAGCGGGTCTAAACTTATTAAACTTGATTCTGAATTCTGCGAATTAATTTAAAAAAAAAAAAAGTTTTTCTAAGCATCATATTCCAGAAGCTACAAAAACCAGCGGTGAGAAGGAGAAAGTAGCCAGCGAACTGCAGTCTGCGCTGATTTTGAGTGAGCCTTGATTACTGGTTACAATTGTAGATTTAAGATCTTATGATTCCCCGTTTCTCACTTAAAAATAACACAAAACCACATTGTTAGTGTGAGAGGTCAGCCACCGCGTGGTTGGGGAGAGGGGGGCCACAGCAGCGTGGGTAGAGAAGATCCACTGGCCCCTCCTTTCCCCTTACTGCCCCGCCCACCTGACGCAAGTGCCCCGCCCCAGCTCAGTCACGGTGAGAGAGAGGGTATGTAGTCCATTCATATTATGCGCTGTGTGACTTACTCCTGCCTTTTTTTTGTGGGGGGGGGTTAGGGTTTGAAGTGAATCTTGATTGTTACGCTGTAAGGAGAGGCAAACCAGGCAGGTGTCCACACTGCGAAAACTGTGCGCCGACACGAGGACCGTGAGCCTCTGTCTGGGGCCGGGTGCGCAAGGGGCGACGCGGTGAACACAAAATGGCGGCCGGCGTCGTCGGCAGGGCTGGGAGGGAGAGGGAGGGAGATGCGCGGGTCCGGTGCAGCCGGCGAAGGGCACTTTACCGCCAGCCGTGCCGACACAGAGCCCGCCCTCCCTCCGCCCGTCGCTGGACGGAGAACCGAGCTTCGCCATCTCACTGGCGCGTCGACAAAACGGCAGTAGACCCCCTCAAACCCAGAGCGGCAAAGCCACACCCCCTCTGCCCCATGCTGCGGAAATAAAAAGGGTCACCATAGGAAGGATCGTTTTCAACAGTGTTTTATATAAGAGCATATATATATATATGCTTTGTTTATAACTTTAGTAAAATTATAAAAAATGTATATTCATGTGTATATATTTATAATTTTCTTTTCAAATATATATATATATAACTGGTTAAAACACAAGTAAAATATTGGATAATCTTTTGACTTTGTTCTTTACCCTTAAGTGGTAAGAGACAGGTGTTTGTTTTCTTCTTCATTTTTTAAAGCTGTCATCTAAATGTGTATATCATACCTATGTACTGTTCCCTTTGGAAAACAAGTCTTCCAAAAGCAAACTTGGTTATGAAAAAAAGCCACTAGTGTTGGTTAAACATTCTCCTAAAACAGCAGATACCACAGTCAGTAAAAATGATCTGAAAACAACAAAATCTGTTTCAGAGAAACGCTCCCCCAGGATCAATGTTAAATGCTGAATCCAAAAAACAAAAAAAAAAAAAAAAAACTAATCCCAATGAGACGGACAGAATTCCAACACCAAGGAAACAAACGGTCTGTTTTCCTTCCTGTTCATCGGTTTTGATCTTTGACGAAATATTTTTAAAAAGGCAACTTAATTTTCCTTTTCAAACAAGATTCTTCCAATCTATTCCATTGTACTGCAGCAGGGAATCTTGGGGAATTTGTGAGAATGAGCGCAGAGGAGAATGTGGGGGGGGGGTGGAGGTGGGGGGGGGGGGGTTGATACGTGTTGGCGCATTCACAGATGGGAGATATGTGGACACATGCAACATTCACTTTCAGCTGGGAATCACTCCAAAGGGATGCCTGCATGTCGGGGGGGGGGGGGGGGGGGGGGGGGGGGTCCCCCTCAGTCAAAGGGCAGGGGACAGGGTCAGGGGTGGAGTCAGGGGCAGGGGCAGGGTCAGGGGCGGAGTCAGGGGCAGGGGCAGGGGCGGAGTCAGAGGCAGGGTCAGGGGCGGAGTCAGAGGCAGGGTCAGGGGTGGAGTCAGGGGCAGGGGCAGGGTCAGGGGCGGAGTCACAGGCAGGGTCAGGGGCGGAGTCAGAGGCGGTGTCAGGGGCAGAGAGACCATAAAAGGAGGCAGAGCTCTTCCATTCAGTGCGATGCAAGTGAGCAGAGAATAAATAGACAATTGTTTAGATTAAGAACACACACACACACACAAAAAGAGAAGGCCTGAAAGGAAGCATGGAGGCGGGGGGGTGGAGATGAGGGGCGGGGGGCGGGGTCAGCTCTCCAGCAGCTGCTTGAGCGCGCGCTCGATGTTCATGCGGTGGCCCACGCGCGTCACCCCCAGCTCGGCGAAGTCGTCCTTGGTGAGGGCGGGCAGGTGCGAGCCCTCGATCTCGTGCTCCTGGAAGCGGTGGCGGTGCTCGCCCAGGTGGATGCTCTCCAGCCAGTCGCCCACGTCGTACTTGTTCCACAGGTGCAGGGGCTTCTGGTGGAAGGGCCGCAGGGCCAGCAGCGGGGAGAGGGCGGGCGAGGGCGAGGGGGAGGGCGAGGGCGAGCGGCTGCGGGCGCTGGAGCTGCGCATGACGAAGCGCACCTCCTTGGGCTCGTGCGGGATGCTCAGGCTGGACGACTTGAGGATGGTGGGGGGCGTGGTGGGCGAGCCGGCCAGCCCGAAGCCCCTGATGGGCCCCAGCGGGTCGGTCCGGTCCGGGGAGCCCTTCCCCGGGCTGGGGGTCCGGCGGGTCACAGGGTACCGGCTGCCCGGTCGGATTGTGTACGTGGCTCCGTAGCTCCTCTGGGAAATGGTGTGAAGCTCTCCTAAACTACTGAAAAGTCTGGAGCGGGGTGGGGGAGGGGGAGCGGGGGGCGGGGACACAGAGACTCAAGTTACCGAGAGAAGGATTTAGGGCGCTCGTAGCCACGCCCACCGAGTCACGTGTTCTTTGTGACATGCCTTTGAGTGGCGGACAGAGCGGAGGCTGGTTACGCACAACGTGGTGAGTTGCAAATAAGTCAAAATAAGCCAGAGAGATTAGCCTGAAAATCAGGGGTGCTTTTATCTGAAATGACCAGAACCCCAACAACAACATCACCACCTCCATCACCATCAGAACCGACCAAACTCCCATGGCTATTAATGCTCTGAAACTCCTCCCTTTCAACAGGAAAGACATGGCAAACTGGTGAAATCGGTCAATCAATCAATGTGCCTGTAATGTAAGTAAAATAAAATAAATAAAATAAAAGATCAGCCTACTGCTAACGCTGACTGGAGAGAGGCTCTGTCTTTAGCAGAATGGAGGGGAAGCCTCTCCCACCTGCTATACTACTATCATCTCTGTTCCTGTCCATCACAGCAGGTGAGCTCCCTCCAACACCTTTACCTGCATCTGTTTGACCCTACAGCCCCCAAACTAAATCCTTATCTACTGTATTGGACATCACATTGTGCACCCACTCATTAACATTCATCATAGAACGTGTATGAGACAGTATAAGCACTCTGAGACCACTCACAGCCATTTATTAATGTCTTATTGAAAATTTTAATGAGGACATTATGAATTATTGATTACAGGGGAAAGGGTGGTACAGGAGGGACTGGACTGGACCAGCAGCCACTGAGGCACCAGAAACAGGACAGCAACAGCACTGCCCACTTTCACTATGTCCAGAATTTCCACCTGAGCTGTCTGTAAGGGTTGTACCTATGTGTGCTTGTGTGTGTGGGCCACACATATCACAAGACCTTTATCACTAGTACAGTAACAGTCTGCGCGCACAAATATAAATACTCTGTTGCAATGCCAGTGATGAATGCCTCATGATATGTACAGCCTCCTATACTGAGATCAAAGAAAAGCAATGCATTTAAGGCACAATTCACACTGTATATTATAAGTATTATTATGACTGAACTTCCTTCCGCTCAGTCACAGGAAGTTTGATGGAAACCTGTTCGGTGAAAATCTGCCCAAGTTCTGGGTACAAAAACAAGGTTCTGTTTCTCATCCTTGGCAGCGGTTTTAGTGAGGGGGGGGGGGGGGGGCACTAATGGGGAGACATGCAGGAAAGGAAAAACATCTTAGCAGCCCATCAAGCATCTCCATTAAGAGAACACAAGTCCAAGAGAAAAGCAAAATGGCAGCTTTTTAGCACATCCCAGCATTCACGTTGCAGAAAATGTGTTGCCTTGCTAACTGGCGGCTCAGCCTCTGTTAGCGCATGACAGCCGTTTGGACAGCACAGCGCCAAAACACAGCGACCCGCCTCGCCTGCCACCTCCCCCCCCCCCCCTTTTTTCTACACAGGCCATTTTTGGATAAATTATCCCCCTAGCTGTGAGACTGACACAGACTGAGAATCACAGCCAGGTTGTAACCCATTCCCAACATCCTGAAGGCTGGGGGTGGTTTGGGGACAGAGCAGCCCCACATGACAAGCATGAGCACTGCAGGGGGGTGGGTTAGGGGAATAAAGGGGGGGGGGGGGTAGAGTATAAGGGGGCTATAACTTTCAGAAAGTGGTTCTAAGGGCGGGGGCAGGGGGGGTCAGACAGGGGGGGGCAGGATGGGCAGATAGCGGGGCAGATAGCGGGGCAGCAGCGGAGACTCTGGAATGAGATGTTGATGCGCACTTACACAGTTCTCCCACACTCCGGGGGCCAGACTCAGTTCTAGACAGAGCGCAGCATGCAGAGTGAGCAGAGAGAGAGGCAATGAGAGAGTATGTTAGCATCAGTCCATGAGAGAAAATAAATGGGCACACAGTTCACAGGTCTTAAAAACACTAAACAGAACAACAAAAAAGCAAATTAAATAAATACAAAAAATATAAAAAAATAACAAAAGGATGACAAGTGTTCCCTTACTTGTTTGTATCTTTTTAAAAAGGGTGAGGGATTGTGGGTTTCTGTGTTTTTGTGGAGGTAATTATGAGTGTGGAGTAGAACGTGGTCGGGGGAAGTTGGTCGTATCTTGAATCAAATCATGCTGCTCTGCATGAATGTGAGCCAAATCTGTTAGATGTGGTATTTAATTATTAAGTGCTCTAATCTTATATTTCAGCATTCAAGAACTTCAGTTACTCTGTACTCCTTATACTCTTTCAGGTGTACAGAACTGCGACACGTTCAGTATGGGAACAGCTATCAGCCTTCACACAGTAACTAATAAAATACTGACAAGAAACAAACAAAAAAAAAAAAAAAAAAAACTGAAAACAATCACAAACCCACGACTCTCAATTAACAGCCAAAGCTACCAAAACAGTCTTGTTAAAAAAAAAACAAATTTGCCAGAGCAGTATGCGGGGGGGGAAAAAAAAAAAAAAATAACTGCTGGTGAGAGTTATGCATGAACAACATTTAACAGACTGAGCAAGCTGTGCGGGACTGTTCATAATTTGCCGCTGTTTGCAATGAGATGGCGTAGGGCACACAGGCTAACCAGTGACACAAGACACGGAATGAGGGTGGTAATGGTGTGCAAATGGTGCGCTCACTGAATGCGTGAGAACACTGGGGCTCAGCGAGGGGAGGGGCAGAGGGCTTTAGAACACTGAGTGATGTCACAATGGATGACGGGGGGCTCAAACTGATGGAACGCCCACTATGTGGCCGCCCGCTGATGACACCACATAGGAGATCGGCAGTCTGGTTGGTTGAGGTGGGCATGAACAGTGAAGTTTCAGTGCAGGAGACCTGCAATAATTATGTTTTCTGCATGTTTTATATAAAATGGCGACTATTTTTACTACGCATGTTTTCATTAGGTGAAATGAATGCCCATTTAGACTGTACTGATCTTGGCATAGAGGTGAAATTTGAAGAGTTATGTACAAACATTGAAACGACAGATAAAAGGTGTTCTTTTTGTTTCCGGGCTTTGAAGAATAAAATTCACAAGCGCTGGTGGGAATCACGGTGGGAATCTAATTGCAACAGAAAGAGCCTTGCTACAGCTCGCCTGTTTAACCACAGATACAAGCTTCAATCAGCACAACCCAGAGACAAGCCATATTTATTTAGTTCTGCTTATGTGCACAGTTGCAAGGTTGTAATGAAAGGGGCCAGTACACCTGCATGCCATAATGTCCAATAATATCTGTTCATTAGCTCACCAACCTAAATACGGCATTTACCAAAATGAGTGGGACTTTACATATGATTTATGATATGCAGGTGATGATGCCTTGGTTATTTGGGCTGTCACAATAGCACACTGTGAGCCTGGAGCCCCAGCTCACCCTTCCAGTGAGAGAGACAGGCGATGGTGACACCGTCCCCAGCAGAGGGGACTGGATGACAGCTCAGGCCCTGTAGTGGGGCCAGGTTCAGGGGCTTGTGTTTCTCTTTTCACCCTGATGAAAGCCTGGCTATTGGCTGACAGTAAGGCGGGCTGTGTCATCAGTGTGCCCAGGAGGAGGCTTACGCAACGTGCTTTTATTAAATAATGAAAAGGGTTCAGTTCTGCCCGGGGCACACTGTCTATCAGGGGACATCTGAGCGGGGGACCTACCTGTGGAATGGGCCTGTATAATGAATGTGTGGACATCCCAGGACAAAGAAACCAAAACCTTTACCCTCACACTAAACCCAGCTTCTTTACCCGTCTTTATCCCTGAGTATTCAGTTCAGGACCACTTGTGCTGACAGAAAGACCTCAGTATGGCTCCCCTTGTTGATGTGGGTGTGTGTGTGTGTGTGTGTGTGCATGTGGGTGTGTGTGTGTGCGTGTGTGTATGCATGTGTGCGTGTGCGTGTGTGTGTGTGTGTGTAAATCCCCGTGCTGTAAGCACCTTGTCTTCTCCACTGGAGGGGTACCTCTCCAGGACAGGGCTGAGGAGCGGGGGGAACTGAGTCAAGTCTGTGTGGAAGTGTCTGTTTCTCCTACTGTAGCTAATGGAGAGAAAAAGGCATTTAGAGTCTCCACAGCCACACGACTGCCCGTCCACTCAACTCCAGTCTACAGCACTGTGCACAAATAGTGAACAAACCATGCAGGCAGGCACACTGGACACATTATAATGTACAAGCACCCGGTCCAAGAATGCTTACCACACACCAGCCTGAAATACGTCTTTCGAGTTACTTGGATGCTGTAGATGCTGGTAAAAATTTAAACTCCTGCAGATTCCTCATCTATTTTTCAAAGAAACATTGTACTAGCCAAAACATACAACCATATGAATATTTAAAATTGGGGACTTGCATAATAACAGTCATCTGGTATGACTGTACTGGTGTTTAAAGAGTTAAAATATTTTAAAATATTATTTGACCCGGGCCAGCCTGACAATAATGAGACTTATTTGCACAAAGCAAATAAGGAAACCCTTCCCCAGTGTTTTTTGTCTACCCTCAGCCTCCATACATGTATCAGAGAGCGTACAGTGAGCAGGTCTGTCTTCAGTTCAGCGCTTGCAGAATAGAGCTCTGTGGAGAGGGACAGAGGGCGGCCATTTTGTTTGCACACCATTACAGCGGGGTGAGGCGACAGTGAGAGCTTCCGTGAGATGAGCAGTGATGAGGTGTTGCATGCTGGGAGATTAATGCATCCCAGTCCGCTGTTACCTTGTATGCACTTTAAATGCGTTTTACACACACGCATCACGGGCACACGCACACGGACACACACTCCTAAAAAAAATGACTCTGTCCATTTCTAGAACAAATTTTTCTATTATAAGTGTGGTGCAGAATACTAAATGTTTCATATCTATTTAGTCATTAAAATAAATCTGACCCAAAGAGGATATTTAAATACATAACCAAGCAGTGGACTATACGATATTAAATGTTACACATTCATGTCGGAATCCTTAATGCATGGCAAATGTGGTCTGCAATGCCTCCAAATGTTTTAGCTTTAGGGTTGTTTATCAGGCCACATACAGAAATGGAACGAGCTGAGAAGCCCGCAGTGCTCAGCCAAACCTCAGTGAAGGATGCACACAAGGTAACAGCCGACTTTGCAGTAATCACAAAATCCAACAGAAACAAAATGTTATTCCATTACAAAAGGGATTAGTTGATAGGTTTATGTTAAAAAAAAAAATGAGTTTGTGTTTACCCTAGTAGCTAAAAACCTAAGGATTACTGTCTTCATTTTCCTCGTCACATCTGTAGGAATACAAAGGGCTTTATTGTGCTTTCAGGAAGAAAACATTGCGAATGTTATTCACCAGGCAAACATTCCAACATTCCGATGCCGAGCTGCTACACGGGATGGGGCAGAGCTTCCCGCTCGTGTGAAAGAGTTTCTGAAGAGCAGCTCGGTACACACACACACCCCTGACACATGTGGATCAACTTTCAAACTCCCTGGCCTGTTTCATAACCCCTGTAAGACCAGAGTGAAAGCTGAAAAAAAGCTGAGAGTAAAAAAAAAAAAAAAAAAAAAAAAAAAAAGGGAAAAAAAAGGGGAAAGGGCTCAGTTTGTAGAAGGTCTGGCTGAAGACGCTGAAGTAGGAGACTAGGGGGACTCTACATACTGCCCGCTCGCACTGGGCTGAAATGGAATACTCACCACTGCCCTCTGCTGGGCGGGAGGCTGTGCTGTATTTCCATACTTTATCATGAAGCAAAACAAATCATACATTAGGCTAAATACACCCAGCGGCATTAGTTCACAAAGCGTCACTAAATACAAAAAAAAAATTAATAAATCAGAGAATATAACATGTTTCATATAATATAAATAAGTTCCTGATACATATCCTCAGTTATTTGAAATTTTTTAAAGATTAAATACCCGAAATAATTCTCAATGAGTGTACACCAGGTCATAAGACTGCTGATATGCTGTGTGAACTCCAGATCGCATGCAGAGAAGAAGTGACACTCTATTTGATGGGATTTCTAAATTGAAAGCACTCGTTTAATTCCCTCCCCACCCAGGCTGTTCCTCATGGCCTAATCTCTACCCTACAGGCCTCTGCAGTCAGTCTATTAACAAAGTGCTCTCGCCTGGGATGGGTAGGGGTAGGGGTGGGGTGGGGGTGGGGGCGCTGCAGGCCAATTTCATGGAAGCCTCCTCAGACTCGTTTTTATAGGGGCCCCACCCTTGAGAGAAGCGCTCGCACCCGCGCCGCTGGGGCCGGGCCCGGCAGGCTCATTAGCGGCTGAAATGAAAGGGGGATGCCGGGTCTCTGATCGGGGAGGAGTGCGAGAGGGAGAGAGTGTGCGGGCTCAGCGGTATCAGGACTGACGCTCTTCTGAAACCCCGGGAACAACTTAAAAGGTCTTAAAAAGGCAGAACGCGCTCAGGGAACACGCTCCTCTATTCATTAACGACCCGGGAATCAAATCCACTTATTTTTGAGGAAAAAGTGAAGAAAGTTTTATGGAGTAGAACCTCAGAGATATAGACACATTGATGTACCCAAAATAGAGCCCTTTTTAAAAGAATTTGAATCCTTAGTTGACTGGAATTTTGCACTAACTGTGTATCCCTCCTCTGTATTTTTTTAGCAGTTGTGTAAAGACACGCTCTCTGTCTAATTGGTGATAGTACGTATGTTTTTTAATTAATGGAGTGTGAGAGACTCCTTTCCATTTAAAGCTTGTGCGTTTGCACTGGTGGTAACTGGGAGCTTGAGAAAGTGTAACTGCATTACTGCGACTTCCAGTTTCACACCGGTTGGTTACAGCAGCCTGTCAGTAACTCAGAGGTTCGTATCTAACCTCAGGGACAGAGAGAATGCAGTGGAGTGAAAGAGAGCACAACAGGTCCCTTAGTATGGCACAGATGGCTTCTTCTAGACTGACCACTTTCACATAACAGCACATGGTCAAAAATAAGCTGGCATCAGTGCTGTAGCACACACAGCCCCAGTAGCTCTGACCGTTGCTGTTTAAACACTTTTTTATGCATGTACGTGGACTAATTATGTATCTGAGCCCAATTAAGTTAAATAATGAAAACATACAAAATCATGGTATTGAGAGAGTCATCTGAGGTTTAGTAACCAACAGTGCCATTCTAATAACGGCGGCTGATCATGAAGTGTAAAATAAGGTAAGTTAGTTAGAGATGTGTGCCAGCTGAGGACAGATCCTTACTCTAATGTACCTGAGAAAGTAACGCTACACTAAGGCAAAGGCGTGTGGCAGACAGGGACACAGTGTGAAGCAGAGCTGCGCCAGGACCCCGCTCCTCTTACCTGGCACCTGACACCGGGGACTTCCTCCCGGGGTCCAGCGAGGCCCCCAGGGGCTCCTCCCCCAGCGAGCGCGTGTCCTTGTTCAGCTGCTGGAGCCTGGAGCTCAGCTCCCCGATCACAGTGGGCTTGCCGTCCTCGGGGCCCGGGGCCGGCCGGGCCTCCAGGGGGTCCCCCCAAAGCTTGGAGCGTCTCTGGAAGAGGTAGCGGGGTCGGCCGGCGGCGGCGGCGTGCTGCTGGGGGAGCAGCTCGCTGTCCGAGGACTGCTTCAGCAGGGGGTCCCTGAAGGTCACCGGCCCCTTGCCGAGCTGGGACTTGAGTTTGGGCTTGGGAGGCACTGGCGGCTTGTCGAGTACAAAAGTCTGCCCGTCGGCGTAGGAAGTGTAGGTGTCGGTGGGCTCGCCGCTCTCCGAGGAGAGGGTGGACATGCTGGAGACCGTGGAGACGGTGCTTGTGGTCTCCAGGTGGTGGTCGCTGGAGCTGCGCGTGTCCGCCTCCTCCACCCCGGAGTCGGCGGCGGACTCGGGCGTGGGGGGCGTCGCGTCCGTGGCTTTCCCTGAGGGTGCTCCACCAGCAGGAGGGGGCTGAGCCGCCGCTGCTGCTGCTGCTGCTGGGGTGGGGGTGGGGGTGGGGGCTGCTGGGGCTGGGGCGGGGGGGGGGCCGGTCGGCTCGGCTGGCTCCGGGGCGGGTGCGTCCGCCGCTGGGCCTGCAGGCCGTTGGCGAACTCGTTGGGCGGCGGCACCACGCCGATCCTGCGCAGCTCCTCGCGCGTCTCCTCATCGCTGGAGGACAGCAGCGCGGGCGGGAGCGCCACGGCGTAGGGCTCCACGTCCTCCTCCGAGCTGCCCTGCGCCAGCGTCTTCTCCCCCGAGGGGCTGGCGGGCGGCGGCGGGGGCGGCGGCTGGGCGGGCGGCGGGCCTCGGGGCTCGGGGAGGGGCCGCGCGCTGCCTCGGCCGGGGCGGGCAGGGGGGGCTCAGTGGGGGCGGGCGTGTCCGGCGGGCCGTGCCCCGTGGGGGACGCGATGGCTCCGCCTCCTCGGCCTGGCCCGTTGCTCATGGCGTGCACCACGATGAGGCCGGCCGTCTTCTGCTGCGACGTGTCCACGATGCTCATGACCACGCCCTTCCTGTCCTCCGCCTTCCGCTCGGCGGGGCCTCCACCTCGTTGCGGAGCGGGGCGGGGGGGCCCCACTGCGTTTTGGGGGGGGTCGCGGCGCGCGAGACGGGCTCGAAGCCTCCCTTGGCCTCCGGGGAGAAGGGGGCGGCGCCGAGCCCGCCCTCGGTCTCGGGCCGCTCCGCCTCTTTGGTGTGGGGCGGGGCGAACAGCGGCCCCGCCCGCTCGTGCTTGGCGCGGGGCTCGGGGCTGCTGGCGGGGGACTGGCTCTGGGACGTCAGCGCCCGCTCCCTTGCGGCCAGCGCAAGCGCCAGCGGCGAGTTGGGGTCCAGGGGCCTCCCGGTGAGCGGGTGGATGAAGGTGGTGCCGCCGGGCGAGGGCTGCAGCACCAGGGCCGGCGGGGGCAGCGGGCCGAGCTCGCGCGTCAGCAGCCGCTCGTCCACCGAGCGCGACTGGGTGAGCGAGGGCGCCTCGGCCGCCGGCGGCCCGCTCTCGCCCGCGCCCACCGACAGGAAGACCGTGGACTTCCTGCCGTCCTGCAGCCGCTTCTCGCGGTCCCGCACCGCCACGGCGATGGCGGCGGCGAAGGGGCCCTCCCCGGCGGCCCGCGCCCGCTCCTGCAGCAGCTGCTGGGCGTAGAAGTCGGCGGCGCGGCTGAGGTGGGGCAGGCGGCCCGTGGGGGACAGGTCGCGGGCGTGGGCGGAGGCCAGGGCGGCGCGCTCCTGCGCGTCCTCCACCTGCAGCTGCTTGACCAGCGGGCTCTTCTTGCGCTGTGGCTTGGCGGGCGTGTACAGCCCCATGCTGAACTGGCCCACGTTGGCGTACGGGTTGTCGATGACCCGCCCCTTCCTCTTCAGCTTCTCCGGCGGCGTGGAGGCGGGGCCCGGCCGCGGGATGTCGGTGGGCTCCACGGGCAGGTGGGCGGAGTCCTGGAGGATGATCATGGACCGCGCCTTCTTCTGCCGCTCGGCGTGCGCCAAAGCCCGAGGCGAGTCGTACGCCTCGCCCCCCCCTGCCCCCGCCCCCCCCCTGCCGCCGCCGCCGCCATCAGCCCGTGGACCCGCGCCTCCGCCCCCGGCTTGAAGCTGGAGCGCGTCTGGTCCTGGCCCCGCCCCGGCGGAGGGGGCGGGCAGAAGGTCGGGGGCGGTCCCGTGTCCAGGAAGTACGGGGACGGGGGAGGAGGGGGAGGGGCGATCTGGGGAGGGGGAGGGATGCTCTGGCCTTCTCGGAGGCTGTCTGTCATCGACGAGCTCCGTGGAAACCGGGGTTCTCCCGCCAAAGCCGACAGCCTGTCCTCCTCTGTGGAGCCTGAGTTCGGATCGAGACGGGGGGGGGTGGGGAGGGGAGGTTAGATTAATCCAGCAGAGCCTCTAATCTAACCTCTAGAAAATATCACACAACTCCTCAGTCACATACCACACACACAGACACACTTGGGACCACTGAACGATATTTAGCCTGGTTTGCCATAGGGCAGTAATGCACAGCGCTGTACTCCTGTTAAAGGACGGTGGGGAGGCGGCTGCTTACCGAAGGACTTGGTCCGGGACATGCCTTTTGGCAGCTGCATGTGCTCCTTCTCCATCCCCGCCGGCAGCACCCCGTGCAGAGCCATCCCCTGCCGCTCAAACAGCGACTGCCAGGACGGGTAAACACCAAAAAAACAACACAAAAAACACAATGAACATCGACTCCATCAACGTCTAAATTAACTGCACGGCAGTTTACAGGAAGCAGTAAAGGGCCCGTTTTAGCCTGCACATGAGGGCATTCAATCAGCACGCAGAGCTCATGTAGACACCAGGGGAGCTGGTGGACAGGGTGTTGGAGCGTGGCACGGGTGCGGTCACGGGCACAGGTGCGGGTGTGGACACGGTGTTGGAGCGCGGCACGGGTGCGGCACAGGGGTTGGTGTGTGGCAGGTGTTGGAGCGTGGCACAGGCATGGGTGCGGGTGTGGACAGGGTGTTGGAGCGTGGCACAGGTGCGGGTGTGGACAGGGTGTTGGAGCGTGGCACGGGCGTGGGTGTGGTCATGGGCACAGGTGTGGTCACGGGCACGGGCGCGGGGCGCGTACGCTGATCTCGGCCGGCGTGATCCTGCGGCTGGTGGGCCGCTGCTTGACAGTGGCGGCTCGGTAGTCGGCCTCGGCCACCTTCGGCCGCAGCACGGGCTCCTGGGAGGCCAGCATCTCGTCCAGCCGCTCTGCTCCGAGAGAGAGGAGAGAGAGAGAGAAGGGTCACCTCCAACTGCCCCTCGCCCGCCCGCCTGTCAGCGGCTCACCGCTGAAACAGGGCCAGCGCTTACTTTAACAGCACCCATCTAACCCCCCGTGAGAAAGAAGCATGCTGTATTCACCAACCGCAATCGACACCGTTTAAATCAGCAACAACAATCTAGGGGTGGCAGTGCAGCATAATGGGGAAAGAGGCTGGTCTTTTAACATAAAAGTCACAGGTTCGATTCCCAAGTACACTACCTTTGTACCCTTGAGCATGGTACGTAACCTGCATTGCTTCAGTATATATCCAGCTGTATAAATGGATGCAACGTAAATGCTATGTGTAAAAGTTGTGTAAATCTTTCTCTGGATAAGAGCGTCTGCTAAATGCCTGTAATGTGTAATGTAGTGTCTGTAAGTCGGACAGTCGGCCTGGCGTAAGGTCCTGTCAGTAATTACTCACCCCCTCGTCTCCTCCGCGCGGAAGCTTGTGGGGGAATAAGGGAGAGAAGCGGCTGATTTGCTCGTTCAGGGCGGGGGGGGGGCAGAGAAATGAAACCCGAACGCATGGAGGAGCAGCTCAGTCAAGCGCGCGGTGCGCTGGCTCACCCCCCAGGCACAAGCAGGGTCTGAGTTATTACACCGCCTTACCGCAGGAACGCCGTCTACTATCTCTGGGAAACGGTTCGGCTTGTTTCTGCACTCCCGAGTGCTTCCTTACGATGTTTATGTATCACAAAAAAAGTGCTTTTATCATTTAAAAAATGCTTAAAAGAATGTTTGACGTGTTGTCAGGAAGTGGCTACATTGGTTTGTCTAAGAAAATACTTCCACAGCAACATTCCAGCTGTAGGATAATTAAACAGTAAGATTTTAACTACCCGACGGACATAACCTCACACAAATGATGCATGACAGATAGTACTGTGAGATGAGGCCTTCTTACATCTATTTTTATGCTCACAATAAGAAGTTCACAATCAAGACCACACCCCCCAAAATATCACACAATACAAAGAGCTGAATGAAGAGACTCATGTAAAGATGCATGTACTGTACACTAACTAAATTCAAACTCAAGTTTAATCAACTGAAAAACCCTCATGGGACATTATGGACATAAAGGGAATTTGCAATTTAATTAACTAGTTCATTTATCACTACAGGATCTTACAGGCTATATTTTAGTAAGCAGTCTCTTATTCACATGCATAGATGGGGAGAGGGGTTTCAAATTAGGGTTTTACGTTAGGGTAGGGTTAAATGTACTGTAAGAGGTTAGGGGTTAGGGTAGGGGTAAATGTAAGAGGTAAATAGTTAGGGGTTAAATGTAAGGTTAAGATTAGGGGTTAAGGGTTAGAGGTCAAGGTCGGGGGTCAGACTCACCCAGCTCCTCCAGCTCGGCCGTCATGGACTTGGAGCGCAGCGTGAGCGTGGTGCTGGGGGCCCTCTTGGGGGGCGGGGGCGCTGCGGAGAAAAGGGAGGGTGAGGACTCTTTGGGCTTCCCGTGCAGGACCCTGCGGGCCCCGCCCAGGCGCAGGCTCCGCCCCTTCTTCACGGCCAGGATCTGGTCGTACTGCGGCGAGCTGGACGCCTCGCACTGCCGCAGCACCCGGCTCAGCCGCCGGCTGGACCCGGACTTCTTCATGGCTTCCCCAAGAGCTCCGCGTTCCCCCCCTTACAGAGCCGAGCGCCTGGTGGTCCCGACGGGCCCCAAGCTGGAGCACACAACTACACCCACCTCCGCTGAGCGCGCTTTAAACCAGAGCGGGTGCAGAGAAGCCCAGTCTGTACAGCCTCCTTCACAAGCTACGCGCTCACAAACACAGCGGCCCCGAGTCATGCCGCTCTCACACACCCATCAGCAGCGCCCCGAATCACAGCCCAGCTCGCAAAGCTGGCGGCTGCACGCGTTCCCGCTTTTCAGAGCGACAGCCGGAAGAGGAAAAAACGGCGTTTTTGCGCTCCGTGAAATGAGAAGCAAGTCGCCGTCGTCTTTTCCGAGCTGCCGGGAGGAAGCGTTTCTCCGCGGCGCGGCTGCTCTGGCAGGCGTCTGACGAGCGCGCGGGGACCCGGCGACCTTGGCGAAGGAAAAGGACCGGGCGGAGAGCGCCGCACAGCCCCGCTACACCGACAGCCGTCTCCACCAGTCATTCAGCGTTCGCAAATATCTGATCCCTTCCTCAGTGTACATCGCAAACCGAGAGAGAGAGAGGGAATATTGAGACTGAGAAAGGAGGAGGTGGGAAAAAAGAGAGAGAAAAGAAACGGAACCGAATTTCCCAGGCCCTATTGCAAAGCTGTATTTAAGCATTCATTAGAGTAACCATGGTAACCGCGGTGGGAGGGGTGAGCCCTGTGAGAGCTGGGAAACGCTGTAATTCCTCCAGCCGGGCGGTGGGTGTGCCAGCGCAGGGACCGGAGGAGCACAGCGCTGAACACAGGCACAGCTTCAGAGTTACACAGAGCCACACAGCTTCAGAGTTACACAGAGCCACACAGCTTCAGAGTCACACAGAGCCACGCAGCTTCAGAGTACACAGAGCCACACAGCTTCAGAGTTACACAGAGCCACACAGCTTCAGAGTTACAGAGCCACACAGCTTCAGAGTTACACAGAGCCACACAGCTTCAGAGTTACACAGAGCCACACAGCTTCAGAGTCACACAGAGCCACACAGCTTCAGAGTTACACAGAGCCACACAGCTTCAGAGTTACAGAGCCACACAGCTTCAGAGTTACACAGAGCCACACAGCTTCAGAGTTACACAGAGCCACACAGCTTCAGAGTTACACAGAGCCACACAGCTTCAGAGTTACACAGAGCCACACAGCTTCAGAGTTACAGAGTCACACAGCTTCAGAGTTACACAGAGCCACACAGCTTCAGAGTTACAGAGCCACACAGCTTCAGAGTTACAGAGCCACACAGCTTCAGAGTTACACAGAGCCACACAGCTTCAGAGTAACACAGAGCCACACAGCTTCAGAGTTACACAGAGCCACACAGCTTCAGAGTTACACAGAGCCACACAGCTTCAGAGTTACACAGAGCCGCACAGCTTCAGAGTTACACAGAGCTGCACAGCTTCTGCTGTCCTCAAGCGGCTCACACAACACACATTTTCACATAACCAGCCCGGAAAGACACGGGGTAAAAACTGCAACACGGCACAGTCAGAAAACCTCTGCATTCACTCAAGAAGAGGTGCTATTCAAGCAGATCAGCATCCCCTTTTCAGCCCTAAACTGAAGCGGATCCAAACTGACTTCCTGCTACGGCTCCCTCCGCTCTGTTTGAGGCGCAGTCCGGCCCTGTGAGGCTACAGAAGTGAAGTCCGTGCAGAGGTCTGGGGCTCAGTGGCGCCCCCAGCAGGTCAGACTGCCAGGCGGTGGGGGGCCCACAGAGGGGCTTCCTCTGGGTGAAATCAAGCCTGTGGTCTCAGTCTAAATGGAGGGCTCCAGTCCCAGCAGACAGGCCCTCTGCTCTCCAGGGTCACCCAACACGAAGACTCCCTCCCTGCCCTTCTAACACGGCCTGCACCCTGTCCTGGAGGAACGGCCTGGAGCTCAAGCAGCCCAGCTGCGCGGGACAGCGGACCTGCAGACGCGCGGCTGCCCCGTTACGCTGTGCGCCCAGCCGAAAAAGACGTCCCGCGCCCCTGCGCTACACCCGCTACAACACCAGCGTTTCCCCCGACCTCAAAGGACTGAAGAGAGTCTGCCTTATAGACTCCATTTCCCATGAACGTCCGGTAACAGGGTCAGGCGATGGGCGGAGAAAAGAAAAAAGAATTCAGCCGATAGTTGGTTGCCTTTGTTCTTCAACAGTCACTAGCCAAGTCGTCTCCTTATTAGATAACAGAATCTACATCGCAGACCGAAGATAAATCGCGACACTGGAGTAACTGCAGTAGCTGCAGACACTGGGGCTAAGAGCGTGATTGAGAATCCAGCATCGCTCTGTTTACTCCTGGCGTCTCCCGCGACCAGCGGCTTGTGGAGCTAAGGCTCTTGTCAGAGATGGCTGATCCCCCCAGCTGCTCTCTCTCTTTGCTCCTGGTATCCAGGGCTGGAGCGGCGATGCGTGTGTGTGTGTGTGTGTGTGTGCGCGCGAGAGAGAGAGAGAGAGAGAGAGAGAGAGAGAGAGAGAGAGAGAGAGAGAGAGAGAGAGAGAGAGAGAGAGAGAGAGAGAGCGGCTGCTGTCTGGTGTCTGTCCTGCCGCCAGAAGCACTGCTGCTGAACTAGGTCAGCGCTGCCCCATCTAACTGAGAGCGCCCCCCTCCCACACCCCCCCAAAACACACACATCGCCTCTTGTCCTGGCTGGGGGGGGGCAGGGATTGTAAGGAGGAGAGAGACACAGAAACTAGTCTGCTTCTCGCTCTCTAAACAGATTTTGGCACAATTTTCTGCACGGTTTATGAAATGAGTATTCATTCCACCCACAGACACATGCTGCCAGGGCAGGCTCTCCGCACACATTCTGCCACCCCCCTCCTGTCCCTCCCAGACTGGGCTATGCCACTGCTCTGTGGAAACAGCGCCACCGCCTGGCCAGCCTGCAAACCAACCCCCCTCCACCCCCTCCCCCCCAGATGTTACGGATGGAAGCTCACCTTTCTTGCGGACCACCTCCTCCGATTCGGGCTTGCGGGTGACAGAGACCACCTTCATGAGGAGATGGTTGCCCCCCTGCCGGATTAGGGAGACCACCTGCTTGTGCCCCACCTTCACCACGTTGACCCCGTTCACCTGCGCGGGCGGGACGAGAGGAGCGGTCAGTATTGGGGGGGGGGCAGCACACGCCTGTAGGCGCACTGCATCAGAAAAGCAGCCAGCCACAGAGGGGACGTGCCGCTCTCTCCAGGGGGGCAGGAGAGAAGCATAATCAGGGCAGCAGAGACAGCCAAGCTCAAAACTCACAGGAACATGTCTGCCTCTGCAGTTCGCGCTAAATTTAAATGAATTTTTTTTTCCCCCGAGAGAAGGGAGCGTTCTGTTCTGTGTACCAGGCAGTAGGACACAGCTGCACCCCCCTAACGCACATTTTCACTCTCGCTTTTTTGGGATCATTTTGGCCATTTTTTGGTTATATCTTTCTCTCTCAGCGTTTGTGTCTCTCGGTCCTATCTGCATGAATCTGATGAGGTGGATTTTAAAAAATGACGCCCATCAGGAGAGGAGCGATAGAGAGCAGCAGGCGTCCCTCCTGCCTGGCTGCACACTGTATGAACTCAAAGCCCCCACCCGTGGAACTGGAAGGAGGACAGCAGAGTGTTCTACAGTGCTGATGCTGTAAGATGTTGAGCACACCTGAGTTCACAGTGCTGCTCTGAGTCATCGAGGCGCACAGCATCTTAAGAAGCATCTGTCTGCGCGCTGATCAGCTGACCTATTTACAGGCGTGACATCCCGTCTCTGCTTCACACCCCGAGAGGTCTTACGGTACGAAGCGCGCCCCAGATCAAAATGACCTCTGAACACTGCAACAAAGGCACAGTGACAGCAATCGAAAGTTTACCTGCAAAAAAATCCACCACACGTTTACACCCCATTAACGGAGCTGAACAGCACCAGAGCTGCTGTACCAATCGGGTTCAGCTTCACGGTCTCGGGGAAAGGCTCTCATTGGCTGAAGGTTTTCAGAAACTAGCCAAACGGGGAGGCAAGTGCGGCTCTTGCCGTTCCACCTCCCGTGGGGGGCCGAGTGTTGTCATGGCGACTGCCGGTAAGACACAGGTGAGAAGCACCGTCTGGCGACAGCACGGCTCCCAGCTGCTGCGCGCATCATCGCTGACTGACAGGGGAGGGGGAGGAGCCTGGTGTCAGGCTGTAATTAACGCAAACTGGGACCAGGCAGCTCATCAATATTCTGACCCATCACGCAGCTACGCGCCATTGGATAAATCACACTGATGCAGCCATAGCTCGGCCAACACAGCGCACACTACTAATCCCCCTATCTTACGGTCCAGACTGTTGTTGCATAACCTGAGAGTTTGGGGAAGATGACATTATGAATTGCAGTAGGACACGCCTGTGTATGGGGGATGGGGGGGGTGGCTTTACCTCGATGAGGAAGTCTCCCGTCCGAAGCCCCGCCCTCCAGGCCACGCCCTCCACATCCACGGACTCCAGGTACTGCAGCGCGGGGAAGGCCGGCGTGGGCGTGAACTCCTCGATGGGCGTCTCCGCTGGGAAGAGACAAACAGCCAGGGGACTTAAAACAGGTGAACCGACAGAGTTGAAAACAGTCAAGCATATTTTTTTTCTCATGGCCAAACAAACACTGCCTGAAAGAAGTAAACGCACAGTGTTCACAGAGCTCAGTAAAATGCCATCTGTCAGCAGACACCTGGAGACAGTGCCAGCCTGGTGCTGGTTCTCCTTCAGCTCCAGAGCAGGGAGTCTCGTTCTAAGACCTCGACTCCTCCCCTCTTGAGACGACTTTTCAGGTTGTTTGAAAGAGAAGCTGAAAGCCCCCGGTGCTCATTACTCACACCCCCCTCACAGCCCAGAGCCTCGCTCCGCGCGAGAATCCGCCGGCTGCACTGCTGCACGTTACTATAGTTACCGGCAGAACAAGGAAGATGTCACGCGCTTGACACAGAGAGATAAAGCGCTCAGGTATGGAGGAGGGGGGGGGGGGGGGGGTGGGGGGGGGGGGGGACTGCAGACTGACACCTCCGTTGCCTCATCACCCCTTTCTTGAGGGGGCTCACTTTTGATTGACTGAGCACTGCTTTGATGTTGCCTATGAACTAATATCTATTCACTACAGAGTTTGCATTCAACCCCTCTTTTCTAAAATCGTAATAGAATTATTTTTATTCTCCCTGACGAGGCAATATCCTTATTCAATTTTTGTAACGAGTGGAGGAGATGAGTGTGCTGTCTTGCGTGTCCATCTCTTCCTCTCTGGCTCTCCGTGCGGGGAACAGATGGGTTTGGGGGTCCCTGTTTCCCCAGTGTGGGGCCACCAGGGCCAGACACACCCCTGACCCGCGGCCAAGCTTCTGTCAGCCGGCCGAGCCCCTGACCCCTGACCCCTGACCCCAGACCCCGGGCCCAGGGCCCCTGTCCCAGCGCACACACGGGCTCCCTGCCCAAACTGCAGCCCCTGGCATTCACACACACCAGCTGCCGATACCGGTGCGCAGGGCTCTAGATCCACTCTGCTCTTTAATCAAACTCTGAGGCAGGTGACATCGCCAAGGCAACGGTGAGCTGGCCTGTCTCTCAGAGAGAGTAAAATAAGGGGGACGTGATGATGTCGGCTGATGTTTGCTCCAGGCTGAAGAAGCCCAGCCAGGCAGAGCTGCAGGCGGTGCGGACGAAGGGCTGGCCTTACCTTTCGCTCCTCGGAGCACGAATCCAAATCCCTCGCTCTCCTTCTTCTGCAGGACAGCGCTCTTCTCCTCGATGATGTAATCGCTGGGGGGGGGGGAAAGAAAAGGTCGCCAGGTCAGAGCTGAGCACCATGACGGGAAAAAAGGGAGCGTAGAGGGTGGCACTGCATACCCACAGCCTCTACCACCTCCTACTCCTACTCCTCCTCCTCCTCCACCACCTACTACTTCTCCATCTCCTACTCCCTTCCCCTCTTTGTAAAAGGACCAATCAAAATGAAAGCTTTGTGGAGTGGAGGGTGACCTCTTCAGGCTGAACATCTTTGTGATAAGCCAGCCTCTACACACACCTTTTCATCTCCAGAAAGAGAGAGAGAGAGACAGAGACAGACGACGAGAGGATCTGAAACAAACACACACACTCGCATGCACGCACGCACGCACACACACACACACACACACACACACACACACGCACGTATGCACACACACACACACACACACGCACACACACACACACGCACGTACACACACACACACAACCCTCCTGTGAAGTTTACACAGCCGTCTCCCCCACGGAGGAATGAGGCACGGATGGGGGGGCCAGCCGGCGGAGAGGGGGAGTCCAGGAGATGGGAAAAGAGAAGGAAGGATTCCAGAGGAAGTGATAGAGGGGAAGAAGGAGAGGGACGGGCAGGGAGACCATTCAAGAAAACGGGGAGTGTGAATGAGAGAGAGAGAGAGAAGAGGGAGGGAGGGAAAGATAATAGAATGAAGCCACTGTGACAGGAAGTGAGTGCTTAAATGACTCATGCTGCGAGGGCCAAGTGCATTCTGTGAAATGCCGGTGATATTAGACATTATGCAACGTTATAGGGGGGAAGAACACAGCTGTTTCTGCTGAAGGTGCTGTTGGTTGGTTATCCTACAAAACTGAACAGCACGATGCATCGATTGCATTCAGCAGACACGTCTGCGAGGTCAGCATCGGCTACCCACAATAAAATATACAACCATTAGATTACAGGGAAAAAGATTTAACAGGAAGAATACCCAAAAAAAGAAGAATACCAGCAACAATAAAACATTCATCATGAATATTTAATAAAAGAAAAAAAACATTACAATATTAATAAACCTAAACAAAACAAACTCCTGTAATGCTAATTTGTGGTAGTGCAAAAACATTAATTCAATAAAATATTGAATCTTACTATTTTTTTATTAAATAAGTGTTCAGTTGAATAATTCTCTCTCTCTCTCTCTCATGCTGTGATTTACTACAGTATATCTGACCTTGGGCCAATTCCAATGAACGCGTCTGGCAAACAATCAATGCGATTGACTGCAATCACACGGGAGAAACGACTGGAATTCCATTAAACAGCCATTTGCCGCGGAATATGAGTTCCTCTGATCCCCTGATTGGTATTCTTTACGGCGACTCCCCTCTGAATCCCTGTTTGCTTCGTTCTAATTTATCAGAAGTGACGCGAGGCCTAATTGGACCATGATGCATCAGTTATATAAATTACTAATGATTCAATTGTCTGACTTCATCTCATCAGACGCCCTGGAGGAAATAACCGGGAACGTGTGAGGTTCTAAATTAGTGTTTGTGCTAACAGGAAGTGCTCACATTTTCTGGCTACAATCGCTTCAAAAAAGGGGTTTGCCCTCCCTCCCTCCCCCCCACTCCAACCCCCCACCTCCCCGGCAGCTCGAGAGACTGACAGCTTTCTGGTGACAAGGTAATGCTTGGATGATTTAGTGAGGCGTTCTTGAGTACAGTGCCGTAGGGAGCGATTTCACTTTCGCTTGTGATGTCACTTCCTTTATGTGTATGTTAAAAATCCTTCAAGTAGATCCCGTAATGGAGTGTCAGATGTTGCCGTGGATATCTACGGACAAGCGCGAGAGAGAGAGAGAGAGAGAGGGACAACCCCTCCGTGAGAAAGGTGAAAGCATCAGTTCTCATATGGGGAAGACGGCGAGCCCTCATACACTTGAGCGGCGGAGAGAAGAGAGAAGACGGATTTCTCAGAGAAGCTGTTTGGTCCAGCCGTTTTCCTGGCGTTTTAAACGGGGCCGGCGAAGATCGATGCGCCTCCTCAAGGCCCCCGCCAAAGAGCCGGGCTGAGGAGCGGGAACGAAGCCGTTTCCCCCCGGAGCGCGGCATTAATCACCGAGCGACCGCGGCACGCCGGAGCGTATCCCTCCGCTCGGCCTCCGCTTCAGCCGTCGCAAGGGCTCCTGTGCATCTCAGAGAAAGCAGCAAACAGCCAGGGAAGCCCGTTCACAGCAAGCATCGGCCCCCCGCTGACCGCAGACATGCGCAGGGCGAGGGCACGGCTGATTTGTACTCAGCGCAGGGCGGCGTAGGCCCCGGTGTAAACAGGTTGGACCCGCGGCACGTTCTGCAAGTCAGCACAAACGGCCGCGTGATACAGCGAGCGCGCCCCAGCGCGAGCGCTTCATTGAGTTACGGCGTCGCCCGCTTTGGCGCACCCCGAAACAGGATTAGATTAGGAACATTCCGGGGGAAAAAAAAACAACAAGAAACCGCAAAGCACTGTGGGCCTGATATTAGATCATGTGTGACTTTAAACGGCTGCACAATGAGCACAGACTGCCTCATTAGTCCCCATCAGCCTGGGCGTTTTTACTTAGAGCTACACATACAGCACTGTGGTGTCACAGCTTTTAGATTATTTTTCGCCCAGGGTTAACTGGCGGGAACGACCAAGCATGGAATGGCTTTACACCATGCAGTGAGGAGAACAAGCAAAACTGAAAAAAAATAAAACAAGAAGATAAACAACAATCCATCCAAGCGTTTTTTTAAGCACACACTCAATTAACGTGGAGGGCATTCAGCGTGATTGCGTGCATCTCACATCTCTGAGAAAGGTCACAAAGAAATTGCGGTTTTCATGAATAAATTGACCTTAAACAGAAAACAGAAAACCAGCAGACACCTGCTTTATTGGCTCACCCTGCGACTTCATTACTGTGAAGCATCCTAGTGCTTCAAAACAACGCAGTAATGTTGAGATGTGATATTACAATGTTAGTGTGTGGGAGGGAGGGTGTGTGTGTGTGTGTGTGCACGCGTGTGTGACATTATTTACAGAATCTGTCTTGCTGGAGTCTCTACTGACAATTCATTTGCACATATACAGCACAATCATACAGGACTGCACAGAAATGGTCCATGGTACACTAAAATAAGCCACAGCTTCATTCTTTCCAGCGTATAACAAAGGACTGAACTCTGTGTGTGTGTGTGTGTGTGTGTGTGTGTGTGTGTGTGCGCGTGCGCGTGCATGCTGTGCAGCAATCTCCTGTCTATTATAAACATTTCAGCTAAGCTTGAAAGTGGCTCGTCTGAGGGATGTGAACTCATTGGGGACTCAAAGGGAGATGGATGGGTGTGAAGGGAGTTGTAGTTTATTATAATCAGCATGGGGCTATAGGAGAGGCGAGAGGAGCCCGTGCTGTCCAAGGACTTGATTAGTGTCTGAATGTGATCTGTCCACAGTGCATTCACAGTGAACCCTGGCCTGACAGGGCCCGGTCCCGACAGCACCATGAGCAGGGTTACAAATGCATGCGCCGATCCATCACAGAAACACAAGGCTCAAGAGCCGCAGGGACAGATTGGGCCAGTAGGTGTCAGCAGAGGTTCAGAGTACAGACATCCCGTCTGTGTGTTTCAATGGGGCCCGTCTCCCACTCTGTGAGTGCTGTAACAGCCGGAGCCGAGTGAAAGCCAGCACTGGAACAGTAGAGGCCTGATCGTGAAGAGGACATCAGGCTCTTGACCACAGGCATAGGTTTAATTTCAACCTTGGGGGAGATGCAGTACTGGACCACCTAGCCTTCAAACTTTAAGTCTCACAAGCATAGCTAGTCTAGTAGTGAATTCAAGTGAAAATATTGGGGGTGGGGGGGCATGTCTCCCTTTCTCCCCCAAAACCGACCCGTATCCTCAGGGCAGAGGGCTGTAGTCTTGGGCCTTCAGCACCGACACAGAGCGAGCACCAAAACCAGCAAGTCTGCATCGCAAACACCAGCCGCACAATCTTCAAAACCTCTCCCAAACAGGCTTTGTAATCAATGTAAGACAAACACATTTAACCCAGGAGCCTGAGGGCACACAAATACACACACATGAATCAATACACAGAATACACACGTATTCCCCAAAGCTCTCCTGGATCTGACTGATGGAAGAGCAGCTTCAGTACTGAGCCACTGTTACAATCTTAGGCTTGGAGCAGGATCTCAGGAGACCTGCAGCGCAGGTATAAAGGGGTTAATCCAGGTGCACTAACCTGTATGAGGTGAAGTTGTCATAGGATCCCACTGTGTAGTGCCTGAAGAGCCTCTTAGTCCTGTCTTCTCGCGTCTCTGCACAGGGGAAGACAAAACTGACGTTAAGGCACAGCTATATTAAAGCTTTTTTGCATAAAACTTTTTTCTGATTAAGATAAAGGACAGTTTTTTCATGGGGAAAGAGGTTTGAGCTGGACGCTGTGAGTGCATTTGGGGGGGGGGGGGGGGGGGGGTCACTCGCCTCCCATGATCCTTCACTGCCCCCACTGATCCCCAGGTCAGGTAGCTACCTTTATTCTGACCTCACTCACTCTTTGCTCAGTAATACACAGTAATCCAGCCAGAGTCCACATAATTTCTGCCAGCAAGATCTGAGAAACACACACAAAGCCATGTACACACACAAAAGTCACAGTCACTTTAGCACTATAAAATACATGAGGAACAGTCATTACTCCAGTCCAATACAGCTGCTTAATTTTATTTGTTTTAGTTGTCGCAGAGAAATTACATGGAAATGATATTCAAACAGGATCAGATTTCTCGCCGAGGGGCGCATATTTAATCAAGGACGACAGGTTTTTAATTCTGAGGCAGGGTCTGGCAGATCGATAGCTAATGATCAGTTGGCGTGTGCTGCGGCCTCCTGAGATGGGGGGGGCTGCGGTGTCAGGTTTGATAGCTGTTTGATAACAGCCTCCCCCTCTCCTGGGGGGGGGGGGGGGGGTACGGGCGTCATCACACACACACACACACACACACACACACACACACGTGTAACAACCACATTAAAATAACTGAGCTGGTAAGGGTTGTGACCGATGTCTCCCCCGTGTATGGGCACTGTCTGGGTGAAATAAGTCTTCGAAGAGCTTATTTCAACTGCCTTACTGACCCTTCTGACGTAGATTCAGCCTGTGTGTTTTTTTTAAAGTTTTTTTTTGGGCCCCCATATTAGCAGCTATATTTAGCTCTGCTCACAACGAGAGAGAATCAGAGTGCACGTAACTCAAGAGCGGTGGCAGCAGCGGTGGCAGGGGGGGGGGGGGGGCAGAAATGGGCAGAAATGACTGTGATTTGGTCCCTTTAGCCACTCGCATTAGCGCCCAGGAATCACCGTGACAAATAAGGTCGCGGGCACATTCGCTTCACATCCTGAGGGCGCGAGAGGAAGGGACAATTTCACATCCTTATAACAGTCACCCAGCCCTCAGCTGAGAGCGGCATTAGTCATTTTAGGACTGAAATGAGCCAATGGGAGGGTTACTACTCGCTCTTTCCCAGTGCGAGGTCACAGGCCCCATTAAACATGCATTAAACCCGGCTTCATCCACTCATTCCCAGAGCTGGAAAAAGCTTCAGCCCGTCACAACAGCATTCCGCATTACCTTCAGCAGCCCCGCCCACTCTCTTATGACATCACACCCAGCTCTCCGCCCCCAAACAGCCCTGCACGCCTCAGTTACGCCGCTGATTTACATTTTAATGAATTTGTCGTTTAAGGCCGGGCTCTAATCGATGAGCTTAAAGACGGGAGGGCCTGATAGCGATGGCTAACAGCGCATACAAGGAGCCGAAAGGACCCGCGGGGCGTCCAACGCGCTGCCTGCATTGACATCACGTCCGCGGGGTCGCCCCCCCCCCGCCCCCCTGCCCCCCGGGACCTGACACCGCCACGCATGAGTCAGCGCTTCACTTCCTGTCAGCGCTCGAGAGGAGAGGACGATCAAAGGGAGCGACCCGCGGCTGGCGAAGCGCTTTATGCTAATGGCATGCAAAGGAGCATCGAGCGCGGCCCCATCGAACGCCCAAGCGGCCAAGGTGATTAGACGCAAGGTGATCGGGTGCAAGTGGGTGGAGAGGGGGTGAGGGAGAGAGGGGGGATTAATGCAGCTGCACAGACACGGATCCTGATTGGACGGCTAAGAGCGGGCTTTGATGTGAAGAGCTGTCAAAGCCGCGAGGCTGGAGTGAGAGAGGAAGTAAAGGGCAAACACCGGAGTGAGCGAGCGAGAGAGCGAGGCTGGGGCGGGGGGTAATGGGCTCATTCATCACGCCCCTCCAGCGGGGCGCTGCGGCCGGGGCCTGGTCTGAAAGGTAACCCCCAAATATCTCCCGATCCGTTACCGTCCGAGGGGTGCGGTGCCACCCGGCCATCACGAAAGGGAAGGGCGTGGCGTCACTTCACAGCACGGGAAAGCAAGAGCCCAGCCCTGCATGCTGAAATGCTGGGCAGAGGCTGCGGAGATGCTGGATCTGAGCCCTGCAGGCCAGTGGAGTAACTGCAGCAGAGGGAACGCTAGAGCTCACATGGAGGGTCAAAGCACTGCTCCTGGGCAGGCTAAAGAAAGGCTCATTAAAAGACAATTCTACCCATGTCCAATTCTGCAGTGTTGCTCATCCAAATTATTGTAGTGTAAATGCAACGCAACATGTATTTTTTATTGGCGAACTCACCCCTTAACACTATCCTCATTCCCTCAAACATCTCTCATTCCCTTAAATGTTCACAGCTGTGCATTGTGTTCAGACACGGGATGCCATCAGTGTCAAGCTGGGCTCGGATAGCTCCTGAGACTACAGCGTATGTAAATGAGCATAGTGCTGGCATTCACGGGGGGGGGGGGGGGGGGCTCTACCCCTGACTCAGCGCTGGGGATTCGGGAGGCGTCCTGTACCTTAATCCCAGGCTAATCCCAGACTAATCCCAGGGAGAGCCCAGGGGAGCCTGATGGAGAGCCCTGAAGTGCTCCCCTAAGCTCCAGCTGCTGCTACACAAGGAGGAGTCATTGCGCCCTATTCAGAGGCCCACATAAAAAAGCAATAATGCATCATGTGAGAGGCTTAATGCTGTAGGTCTAGGATAATGCGTTTTCAAAAAATACATTTCTATCACCGTTTTTCATTTTCTCAATATGCTCCATCAATTCAATTTCTGCAGCATTTCAATCGAACGTGGGCAGGACTGATAATAACTTGCCTAAAGGAACAGAACGAGCAAATATTATCAGCCGAAGCTCAGTCGGTTTTTTCATCAGGACTATCAGACAGTAGGAGCAGATGGCAGGCAAGCAGTCAGGTGACCTCACAACCTGCCAATCAGCTTCAGTTTCCTTGGCAGGTACATTCCTCATGAACGTCAAATGATTCCAAAATGCCAGAAGAGAACGTCAGCATGGCTGAGGGGCCACCTCAGGAGGCATGAACAGACTGGGATTAGGGAAGGGGGGGGGGGGTGGGGGGGGGGTTACTACAGGACCGATTTCAGACTCATATTTTAATGTTTAAGTCTAATGGTTCATTACACAGTGTTTCTGGTTTTCCATGTCCTTGGCCTGCACGTGAATGATTCTTTGCTCCTGACCAATCACAGATCACAGCTTGGTATATGCAGCCCAACAGGAAATGCATGGGATCTTTAACCTCCATTTGAGGACAGAGTAATGAATCTCACAGGCTCTCCGGCCAGCAGTTCACACACACACAGACAGGTGCACACACACACACACACGAATGAATGGATGCAATGAAAAGTTGTGTAAGTCGCTATGGATAAGGTCTGCTAAATGCCTGTAATGTAATGTAATGTAAGCTCTCAGGACCTGGAGAGAGAGTCTAGAGAACACGGGCTCTAGGGGGGAGGGGCCTGTTTTCGGCTCTGGGAATGGAGCCGGAGGGTCCGTTGTTATGCCAACAGTGTCTCCCCCACGCAGGGCTGCAGGCCTGTCCTTGAGTGAAGGACACAGGCTCTGCCTCCGTCCCCCCCTCTCCCCCTCCCTCTCTTCTCCTGAATGAGAGAATATGGAGGGGGGGGGGGGGGTCACCTGGTGCTGCCATTTATCTGCCGCATGGCTGCCCTGCCCCCCCACTGCCAGGAGAGGACGGGAGCCTCATTAGAGGCATTATCGTTACCCCCCTAATGACAATGACCATGATTTCCTCTACCTAACGATGCAGTATGAGCCTGGAACCCCCTTTGCTCTCTCTCTGAAGTCAAAGACAAAAAAAAAAAAAAAAACTTTCAGGAAAAGCGAGGCAGCGTCTGATTACTCTCGCGATGCTCGTCCGAGCCTCGGGCGTTTCTGACGGAAGATGAAGAGCGAGGAAGCGGAGGAACGAGCCGCCCCGGTGGCTGATCACGCGCACCGATCGATTCGTTTGATCGCCATCGCTCACACATCACAGCTTAGCACTTAATAAGCCTGCAGTTACACCGCAAACCGTACCGGTGTTTACAAATGGCTTACTGAGCCTCTGTGTCCTGTTCAGGTTTAGCACATGATTGGGTCCTGTCATTCAAACCTGATCAGTACAGACCCGGTGAATACAGTTAGATAAGGCTTGTGGAATATTCATAAATGTATTTGGGTTGGAGATGATTCAAGATCATTTCTACAGACCTGCATTTTTACAGACCTTATTTAACCATTTTCTTCTTGAAAATGAATGTGCACATATTCAGCAATACACAAGCTCTTCCGATAATGAGCTCTCTACAGTTTGAAGCCCTGGAGATTTTCAGTGCTTGGGTTGAAAATAAAAAATACAGCACATAAAAATAACTGTTCATCAGTATAGTTCCTGAAGTTTCACCTGGGAACAATAAGGTTATTCTATTCTAACCTATTCTAACCTAGCCTAGCCTAATCTAGCGAGTTGCCCAGAGATCCTGTTTGGACAGAGTTCAGCTCTTCAGAAAACTGTCCACTAGTTTTCCCAGGTTTAACCCACAGGCAGCCCCACCCGCAATATACCTGCCGATCACACCTACAGCTCACACCTGTGAGGAACTGTTGCCCTGGCGACCGGCGGCAGCCCCGCCCCAGCTGAGAGACGGCGGCGGCAGCGTTTCGTCGCACACCCCCGACTATAGAACCCGCCGCAGCGACAGGACCGCGGGGTCCAGACAGGGGATTTTAAAGCAATAAAAGCCACTGATCTCTCCCGGAGCTCTGGAGAGAGAGAGAGAGAGAGCAGCAGACTGCAGGAGAGGCAGAGCCAGGGCCCGGGGACTGAATACTCTGCAAGTAGGTCAAAGCCGAGCGATAGCAGGGCTCCAGCAGCAGCACTCTGCACTCACAGCTATCCGCTGGTGGGGAATAACCGCATGATTTGTGCCTCTGGTGCAGGAGATTTGTTTCCCATTCAACTGGCCCAACATTCCAACTGTTTCGCATGCACTCCTGTGGAATGGATTCAAATGACCCAAATGTACCCCCCCCCAAAACAGATGAGCCAAGGCAGCCACAGTCAAACAGTAATAAGAGCCTCAAGCACGACAGCCTTTCTTTCTGAACGCGGAAATGCGATTGGCTGCAAGTTCAAGGTGAATAAAATATGGAGGAAAGATTCTGATTTCTGCATGACAAAAATGATCAGCAAGCATAAGGATTCACAAACTCTAAAAAATGAAATACTAAGTACTGCATTACACCTCTGTCTTGCACCTAAATAATGTGACAACCTAGGGGTGTTGCATCTATGCATTTTTACACCCAAACATCACACTCACACAGTGAATTCACCACATCACAAACGTTAAAGTGTCTCAAACGCTGAAAAACATCAATTTTACCACCTGCCACTCTCCAGCACTGCGGCGGGAGCTGGAGCTAAAATCACAGGTGGGGTTTAACTCCACATCTAAAGCAGTCACGGTCACACGCAGCGCCATCAGACTCACCCTGGCCGCGCCCCCGGCGGGACGGTCGCCACGCGGTTGACCCTCCGGCAGGGCGCGGGCTCCCCCGAGCAGCACTCCATCACGGGCCGGTCCACCAGGGGGCCCGGCGCGGGCGTGGCATCGCCGAATCCCCGGCCGGGCCCGCCCCCAAAACACGCGCCTGGCCTAAACGCTGCGTGGCTCTACGGGAATGCTCCGCTTCCCGGCGAGGAACGGCTGCACCCAGCTCTGAGACTGCGAGGGGGCGGGCGCAAAAATCTATTCCTGTTCTCTTCCCTTCCATTGCTGGGAGTAGGACTGAGCCTCTCTTTTTACCTGCTCTGTCCCGGCTGTCTTTAGCTCCTGGCAGGACAGATGCTTTATTTAAACGCTTTAGATGTTCTCCTCAAACTCGCCTTCATTTGCACACAAAAGACACACGCAGCAAACTTCACTGGCAAAACTGGGATGAAAAATGAAATTTCAGCGAGAGAGAGAGAGAGCGAGAGCAAGGGTGTGTGTGTGTGTGTGTGTGTGTGTGTGAGAGAGAGATAGAAGTGGCAGTAATAATTTCTCTTCTACATGTAGACTACAGGCTTTAGAGTGTTTTATTCAAAGTTGTCTACCTTGGACAGCTCCCTCATTCTGCCCCTGGTCTCCTGTCTTTAAAGGTTTCATCCCCACTGTAGCAGCACACGAGCTGACTGACCAACTAACCAGCAAGAATCAGCAGAGACAGAGTCTCACACGCAGCACTGCGGGTCACAACTCTGACTGTGTATTCAGACCTCTCTTAAGACCAGAGGACACCCTTGACGTCCGCCTCAAAACTTATTCCCAAAGAACAAAGGTAATCAACTCTTGGCTTCTGGATTTGTTTTAAAACCAAGGACAGGTCACTGTCCTTTTTAGTATTGCCACAGAATATCAAAGACTTACCCTGAGTTGCAGTTTTTAAAGCACTACTCAAAACTTTTTAAAGAGGCCTTGCTTCAACTAATTCTATTCCTTTTTAATCTCCTTTTTTCTGCCTTTATATTTAATTTCACTACATTCATAAATCACTTTGAATACCTCAGGTCACACACACACACACACACACACACACACACACTATTGAAACGGTGAGCCCCAGATGGGGACAGGAGGCAGCTCATATTGGAGCAGGAGCAGCTGGATTATCCTGCTCTCCATTTCAGCCCTCCATCGAACGCAGAGCCCATTCCACAGCTTTACGGCCGCGTGCGCTGCCCAAGGACAGGCATGCGGGGAGATCTCAGAGGTCAGGAGTCACACTGCTATCGTCTAACCCTCCCAGACTAATGGAAGCCAGCGTCTCCTGCACAGCACCATAGCTGCTTTGGGCAAAAATGCCCAATGCCTACAGCCTCAGGCTTTCTGTACCTCTCCTCAGCGGCTAAGTACACTCTGGCATCGGCTACCGCTGTCTGATTCAGACAGTGATTGACTGCATGTCCCCTCTCTCTCTTCTCAGAGTCACATGGCTGAAGTGCTCCAACGTGGAAGAACACGATGAACTGATCTCGCTCTGCATTGTAATGCCGAATGTACCGCCTCAGGGGTAACAGACAGACCCCTTAAATCCTCAAAGGTCCCAGAGTGAATAGGTATCCAGCAGGGTATGTGCAAATGGGATCACACCACAAGTGTGCAGTAACTGTGCTACTTTTGATTAAAAAAACTTTTTTAAAAGAAACAGTGTGAAATCAAAAATACTCAGACGGACTGTGCAATTCTGTTTGCGCCTGGCCTTAATTCCCCTGATAGGCATGACAATATTAGACATTGCAATATCTTTATATCAATATTAGGATTCTGTATATGCTTTGTCTGGATACCTTAAGAGTTTGAAATAGTAGAAAAAGCATCCATTGAAGAAGATCCATTCTTGGTGCTAATTTGTTTCAGAAGTGAAAAGGCGAATATAGAGCCAGCCAATCATCAGTCACTCAGGGAGATGACAACTTCAGGAAGAACAGGAGTGATAATTATACACTGTGTTTATTTTCATCTTTATCTTTACACCTAAATGTGTCTTTGTGAGTGTGTGTGTGTCTGAGTGTGTGTGTGTGCGTGTGTGCATGTGTGAGGGCATATAGTGGTGCCAGGAATGATGATTGTTTGCTGTCCTTTCAGCACCTCAGGCTTTCCAGCCCGCCCCAGGACCATGGACAGCGCCAGCCCACTCACACTGCAGCCACCACAGCTGCTGGCCTTTGCCTGAGCACTGGGGCTTATAATGGGCCTAGCTCCCAGGCCTAAAGGGGCACCTGTATGAGGCTGCCTGGCCACTGCCACTGCCTCCTGCCAGAGAGGTTTTTGTTTACTGTGTCCTCCTTTCTGGTTTTCAGAAGAGTTTCAGTTCTTGAAATCAAAGCTCTTAAGCCAATTATCATTGTGACATTATTCTGTCTGGTTCCCGTGTGATACAGTGGCCAGCCCATCGTTGCATCACTATATATAAATATATGTAGCAGCGATGTTGTGCCAGCTGGACTCTCTTCATCAGAATGTGTTTAATTAACACTCACAGGCAGACCCACGAGAGACATGTGCACAGGTGTTGGCTGTTGGGGGGGGGGGGGGGGGGGGGCGGGGGGGGGGGGGGGGGGGGGGGGGGTGACAGCACTGCTGAAACAGCTAGGAGGACGTCAACTACCCCCCCCCCCCCCCCCCGCCACAACCCCAGTCACCTCCTCCAACCGACTGACCCACACACACAGACCCGCTCCACTGACTGGCAGGAGGCCTGCTCAACAATAAAGAGAGAAGAATTAAGCATCGTGTTCTGCCTCCCCCCCGCAGCACTGACTGCGCCTGTGAGAGGTCCTGTGAAGGCGGAATCACTGCCCCCAGAGAGACTTCCACAGGACAGAGCAAGAGGCTCCCATCAAACACAGAGACAGAGACGCAGGGAGACTATAGACCCACCCCTGAGAGACAGACTGCTACGGTCAACCGCATATTCAGCCTATAGCCAAGGCTAATGCCAGAGAGAGAGAGAGAGGAGAGGAGAGGAGAGAGGAGAGATAAGAAAGACACAAGCAGAGTGAGAGAGTAGAAAGAGAAAGAGACAGAGAAAGAGAGAGAGAAACAGAAAGAGGAGAGGCGAGAGAGGGACAGAGAAAAAGAGAAACAGTGCAGAAGCAGATGTGAGGGAGAGATTCTTCCAGTTAAAAAGGTGTAATAAATCCCAAATCTAAAAATAGCATCGCTTGTATTTTGGTGATTCATCGGAGGGTGAGTCACCCAGTAATGCAGGGATGGGGGGGGGGGGGGGGGGGGGGGGGGGGGGGGGGGGGGGGGGGGGGGGGGGGGGGGTTTTGGGGGGGGAAGGCGCAATTTTGGCGGCTCGTTGTAAAACACATCACAACCTGGCCGCTGCAACGCCTCATAAAATATTTATCGATTCCAGAAGTGATGTATGATGACATGGGAGATATGTGGAGTTCAGCAGAGGACTTCCATTCAATAAGAGTTCCTCTGTCTCAACAGGAGAGCCTGCTGCCTCTGCGAATCCTTCACCGCCCATTCATTTTGGAGTCATAGCATCTATGCAGGCCTGGGCATCACGTATGGATGCGTGGTGACACACACACACACACACACACACACACACACATCGGTGATGCACATACACACAGATGTTCACACACACACACACACACACACACACACACTCACTCTCTCTCTCTCGATCTCTCTCTCTCTCTCTCTCCACCTGAAGTTTTGATTCAGCTCGGCTGGTTTAATGTTCTATGTGGGATTCCCCTCAGGGTCCTCAAGCGCTCACTTCTAACTCTATTTATACTTCCGAACAGGATTCTTGGCTGGAATAATTACATCCAACCCCCCTCCCCCCCTCCCCCCCACCCCATCCAGAGGATGAGTCAGCACCGAAGCCCAGCGCTGTAGCAGAGAATCCACACCTCCCCTACGTCCACATACATACCAACACCACTAATTGAAATTAGCTTTTCAAATGGAGTAAAGAAGTGCACACAATGGACTTTACAGTTAAACGTGTGGGTGACAGCACTGTATACTACGGCACCTGCATGCACTGTAGCTTGAGCCTGGTGAAGACTGTTAGCGCTGCCGCACGGTTGCTAGCCGCAGAAGGCCACATGGACTGAAGCGCACTGATGCCAGCAGCGTGGCTCCTCCACTTGGAGGCGTGTTCTAACCTCGGGAGGTTTGTATTGGGCTGACGGGACTACACACGCACCCTAAAGAGACTGAGCGTGTGTGACTGAATCCTCTCCTTTGTCTTGCCCATTGGCTTCTGTTTAGGGGGTGTTAGCCCATGCCACCGAACATTCTCCACGGGTCTGATGCCTGGGGGGGGGGGGGGGGGGGGGGGTCTAATTTTGGGGGGTGGCAGGTGACTCACAAACAGCACGTGCATATGAACACGGACACGGAGTGACTGACTGCTGAAGGCTAATGAGCACTGTGCCATCGGGGCCATTATCCTGTCGAGCGCTGGGTTCCGGGCTCAGCAATAACACAGTTAAAATCACATAGAATTAGCCCCGGTCTCTGCTCCCCACCGACGTCAAAGTCTACCCGTTCATTTCCTCTCTCCGCACGTGAGGACCTTTTCCCATCCGCCCACCAAGCCACCCGCCCATTTCCTGCGGAGAGGGGGCGGGACAGGAAGTACAGCTGCCCCGCCCACCCACGCTCAGTACCCCGTACGGCCAGGGAGACGGGTACCGCCAGCCCCCTGGGGCATGGGCATAAAGCACAAAGCACAGTGCCTCTGAGTCACTCACAGCTCACGGTAAACACAGCCCTTCAGGCCAGCGTGATCGGCAGGCTCTACCACGTAACGGAGGCCCGCATACGTAGCCGTTTCCCTAGCGACTCTAATTGCGCCGTTGCGCCGCAGCTGGCTCCCATGGCTATGGTGGCTGGGCTAGCCGGTGCGGCTCTCCTCTACCCCTGCCGAGTGAAGAGAGGCTCTCCCAGAGGCCAGGGCCGCAAGGCTGGAGGGTACTGATGGGTCTCTCTGAAGCAAGTGTGTGTTTACTTTGATCTGAGCAAACACAGCCCCCCTACACACACACACACACACACACACACACACACACACACACACGCACACACGCTCAGCTGTACGGGACCGCGTCTCTGTTTGCGTTCTGTAAGTGCGGGCCGGGCCCTGTCCCTCGCTCTGCTAGGTCGTAGCGCAAAGCCCCCGCTCCGTTATCGCATGGTAAACATCTGGGCGATGCTACTGACCCCCCCCCCCCCCCCCCATCGCCACGGAGACACATCCCTCTCAATCTGTGTGAAAGGACCGGCTGTGACCACTTTAATGGAACAGTGGAGCGGTGGGAATCGATACTGGCGGCAGGACGGGTCGGTCACGTCGGGAGCAGATGGGCCTGGCACGGGACTGCCTGTCACAGGCTCACCCCTGCCCCCTTTCTGACTGACACACCTGTGTGGAAACACTCCGGGAGCAAGAGAGCAAAAGGCTGACTGTATTTGGTAGAGGTTGTTTCACTAAAGAATTAAAGCGACCATTCAACAAGGCTACAGGTACGTGAACGGGCTCAATATTGCAGTACTGACACAGTCTGAACCAACTGGTCACAAACACACCCGTACATGACCAGCACTGCAGTACTGTTACATCATAATGCACAGTGTTCCACAGTTCACAGTGCAGCTGGAGAAAGCAGGAGAGGGATGCTGGGTACTTTCTGATTCAGGATCAGCTTTGCCAATGCCCACGCAGAGCCCATTCATAATAAAACAGAGGGAAAAACCATTCAGGACTGATCTGGAGTCAGCATCTATGGTACTATGTAATTCATAAGAAGGAAACACTGGGCTGAGAAATTAAGGAAAGGATACTGTGGCTCTGAACAGAACATTCCAGGCAAAACGGACAAATAGCAAACCTTCAGAAGTAATCCATAATCAAAATCCATTATGGAAATGTCCATGCATTTCATAAACTGAACAAATGCAGCCAAATTATGCATGAAATATTACCTTGAGTAATGGCATCCAAGAATAGCTTTGTCGCCATGCCTGTTTCTTTTCCAAAAAACTGCAAATGCTCTAGCATCTTTGAAGCCTTCTAATGTCTATTTTAAAAGCGACCATCAATCAGGGTGAGCGCAGACAGCACTCGGAAATACAAAAAAAAAAAAAAAAAAACTAAACAAAGTTTGTCGTTGCCCTGGGCATCATTTCAATTTAGGACAGATTTTATTTTATTTTATTCTTTTTTTTTGCCTTTTGCATTAAGGATGTTCAAGTGGAGGAACCTGGGCAATCAGGGTTATAATGAAACTCCTGCACAGAGCACAGAAGCCATTAATCTGAGCGAAATGCATTTAACCCCCTCTCTGACTGATGTGCTGGAGCTCAATTTATCACTTCCATTAGAGGGATTCCTACAGCTGCTACAGAGGCTCTTTGTGTGTGTAGGTGTGTGTGTAACTGTGCGTGTGTGTGGGTTGGTGCGTGCCTGTGTGTGTGTGTGTGCCAGTGTGTGTGTGGGGGGAGTATATATTTGTCACCCACACACACCCACACACACACACACACGCACACGCACACAACTAAAAATGTGCAACCACAGCACACACATTCACAGCATAGCTGACTGTGTAGAGCAGCCATGCAAAAGACCCCAGCACAGCTGACATATGGTCTCGCTGCACAAGCATGTGGAGGAGATGGATCGCTCCCTCTCCCCCATCACACATATCTGCTGGGAGATCGCTAAATTAAAAAGGAGAATGTTCCACCACATGTGCGCACATCTACGCTTTATATGACATCTATCTGTCTGTCATCTATGGCATGCGCTCTTCAGCGGCTTCTCTCTCACACACAATTGGGCCAAAATCTGCACACAAATAATGAGAAGGGGGGATTGAAAACAAGGGGGCAGCATCTCCACTTGTCTCAGTAACCACGGGCAGTGGGGGGGGAGGAGGGTAGTGCTCCTCCTCCTGAGAGTCCCCTGTGGAGCCGGAGAGGATACTGGCGTCTCCTCCGCTGAAAACGTTCATCCTCCTCGCTGGAGATCTCACAGCGCATTCAAACAGTGTTCACTGGGCCGGCACCTCTGCAGGAGGCATTTATAGGATCCCCCCTCGGTACCGCTCCCCAAAAGCAACACAACTGCCAGTCATTCCTGCCACCTCCATGCCAGCGCCCGTGCTCATAAAACTGCACACACAGAGAGGGCTGCTGATCTGGGGTCAGTTCTCCCTTGTTGGCCCGCAGTGGAAACGGTCAGCAGATAAACAGCTGAGCCCTGATCCTGACGCCCCGGTAATGCGGCCTGAGCTCTGTGTGATCACGACCCCACAGCGAGCGCTAGGGAGGCGGCCGCTGCAGATCAAAGGCGTGCTGCAGGTTCGGTCGCTGCGCTCAGCTGGGCCACCGGGACAGGAGTGTGGGGAGGAGGCTGAGCACGGGGAATGTGCAGAAGATGAATAAAAAATAAATCAAAAGAATGAAAGGGAACGGGCCTGATTGACAGGTGGCAGGGCGGGGCAGAGTGGGGTGGGGGGTGGGGCGTGGGGCGGGGGCGGGGGGGGGGGGGGGTCTTACCGAGCCGTGGGTCGTACTGCCTCATCTGCACCTCCTCCACACATTCTGCAGGGAACCAGCCGGTGCGCCCCTTCACCGAGCCTTCCCAGAATCCCCCCTCACCGATGCTGAGCACTGGGGAGAGAGAGAGAGAGAGAGAGGTTATTTTAGCCTCAGGAAGCTCCACAGTACAGCATTAGCACCAGCAGGTTGGCAGCAGCTAACAGTGTGTTACAGTGTCACAGAAGCAGGCTGTGCTGGCAGCGTGCAGGAAACCCTGGAACAGACTCCAGCAGCACTGGAGCGGAGTCGGGCTGCCAGTACTCATGAGCAGAAAAGGTGGGATTTCAGTGCCCGTGTGCAGACCACTTCAAAGCGCACGCTGGGGGTTTAAGCTCACGTTTCATCAGGAACTCTTGTACAATGTAATGCATCGGTTTGCACACACGATAAAACCCTACATGAAAGGCCGTGTTGTTTTCGGGATAAAATCCGTGTTTCATCGCAAATGACCCCCCTGATGATTAGAAGAACTGCTGACTGCAGCTAGAGAACAGGCTGCTCTATCAATATGTCCTCAAGTACAGTCAGAGCAGAATGCAGATGAGGCAAGCTACGCTATCTGACTGCACTGCCCAGGCTAACCAGCAACGTGTGACATGATAGATATATTTTATATTATAATAATATGATCATTATTATCACACTGTTAGATGTTAGCACTATAGAAGCCAGCTGTTATCCATTCCTGCTGTAATACCAACATACTAAGCTAACAGAGAGGAGAGGCAATTATTTTGCTTTGCCAGGTACTAAGAATATAAACTGTGCTCAAACATCAACTCAGCCTATAAGTCTCAAGATATCAAGTGCGTTTTAGCAGATCCACGGCCGGCTGCAGCATTCAGTGTTGTGTAGTTTAATAACTGTGTGAATGAAGTGATGGCAAATTACTTTAGTCTAATAAAGACAGAAAAGGAGAGGTTCCATTATGACGTCAGATTTCAGACCAGAGCGCAGCACACATTAGAGAGGACGGAAATTTCAGCACCATGGAGAGCTCTGGGCTGGAACTGCACGTAGGCCCGTAACACTGAAGAATGGGCCGCTTCCTGTTTCGGTCCCATAAATTAATGGCGATGTAGTGCTGCGGCGGAATGTTAATTTGGGCTCATAATGCGCGCAGGGCCCCATTAGCACAGAGGGCGATATTTCGGGAGGAAACATTTGCGTCACCGCCTCTCGCAGATTACCCTCACCGCCAAAGCACTTCCTGAATTTTAACCGCACAGTCAAGGAATCACGACTTTAGCCACGAGAAGCGTTAACCAAATAAACTGTTACAGTCACCTGTCATAAGGACTCTCTGAAGCATTGGAGTAGATAATGACCAGGACAGGTATAGTGTGAGCCCGCAACTTTAAATGATCTCCCCCTATCACTCACAGTCCAACATGCAGAAACCAGTCACCAATTTCCACCTATTAAAATCAAAGGGCACAGGGTTTCTGCATTAGATTCGCCCTGACAGACAAGGTGCTACTGTAAGCTTCAGACGAGTTAACATGCCCAGTGCCCATCATACAATATATAAGAGAGAGAGGTTATAATGCATATGCTCTGCCACAATCCAGACAGCACAAACTGTGTGAAGAACTGCTGCGCTTTATTTTTTTTACGTTTTATTTTGTAGCGCAATTGAGTGTTAATTCCCAGCCCTAATGAAGCCCCAAACAGAGAGAGTGAAAAGCAGGGTTCCCGTATGAAAGCGCTCGGGGCGTCGTACCGTCGACTCGAGCCGGGTCACTAAAACACGCGCCAATTTAAAAAAAGGATGTGGCTTTTGAGCGTGTGGCCAGGAACAAAGGCCAGAGAAGCTATTCATCCAGACGAACGGCCCGAGCTCGGTGAGTAAGTCACTGAGAGCTTCGCACAAAGCCTCCTCTGGATTCCCGGCCATTAAACAGCCCCTGAGCCGCGAGCCGAGCAGAGTGAGGGGTCTCAGGCTGTCATTAGTCTCAGCTCTGACCTCTCGCTTTCATCCGCCTGCCAGAGAGCGCCTTCATCCACACCGCTGCTCAGTGCGATCGTCATCCTCCCCTTCACCAGCAACAGCACATGTAAGTGTATCAATGAATGCCTTGAATTCTCCCTTCTGCTCTGTGATGTGAAATTCGGGGGAGACACGCACACACATGCACACAGCAACGCACAGATGTGCACGCACGTACACACACACACACACACACACACACACACACACAGGAATGCACACATGCGCACACACACACACACACACACACACACTACCTTTGGCTAATGGATAGAGAGTGGGCGAATGTATGCACACACACACACACACACTGCACACCTGGGATGCCCCAGCTGTTGAGTCACTCCTGACTGCTCCTCAGAAGCAGCCGCAGCCGCAGCGATGCGCTGCTATTTATAAACGGCAGCGCCCCCCCCCCCCCCCCCCACTTGCTGGTAATCAGCGCTGCGATGCGGAGGGCTGGCTGAGCGAGCTGATTCTAATTCCGCGCCTGGTTCTCGCGCGCGGTACAGCCGTGCGGATCAGAGTGCTTATGAGGTTAACGGCTCCCTGAGTCTGAGGCCTGGGGAGGGAGGCTGTCCAAGGGCACACGCGCGAGAAGCTAACCGGGGAGAGGCCAATGTGTGGAGAACTCTGCTCAACATGGTGAGAGAGACTACGCCACCACAGTGCAGTGCCAATGGATATGGCCACCAGCTGGGTGCTAATGCTGTCAAATGCTCAGCACCCTGTGTGATCACGGTCCTCAGTCGTACATGACTGCGTGTGTGAGAGTGCACGCATGTGTGTGTGTGTGTGCGCGCGCATGCAAATTTTCATTTGCTTGTGTGTTTGCCTGCACATGAGTGTGTATGCATATGAACGTGTGCGCCTGTGCAGGCGTGCGTGTGTGTGGGCATGCATGTGTGTGTGTGTGTGTGCTCAAGAGAACCAAATCAAAGCGCCCTGCATAACTGTGTGAGGCAGAGTAGTACATAAACAGACTGGGAGCATCTGACACTGTAGCAGTGCTGGCATTAAACTTCCTCCATGCATGGCATTGACAAGGCACTCGTCAACCTTGAGTCACACTGAGAAGCCAACAAGCAGGCCCGTCTCAAGCAATACCAGCAGCAGCCCTTCTAATCCTGCCACTGCTCTTAGAAAACAGCCCATTTCCCTTCACATATTACACAAACACTTTTCATTAACTTCCGATGAGAAACGTGAAATATGACTCAAGTGGGTATCGGTTCCTGTTATGAGTATGCTGAAAATGGAAGATCGTTTGCCCAGCAGACGAGCACAGAGAGGTCTCAGCGATTGAAACAGCACAGGTAGCTGAAAGTGAGGTCTGCGCTGGCTCCGGTCTGTGCTCGGAGAAGGAAGAGAACAGCTCCTGCTGCTCCAGAGCAGTGGCCCATAGCACAAACACCCGGGCCGACAGGATTAAAACGGGGGAAACTCGGCTAAATAAATACCGGCTGGAGAGAGCCGCGATTGGCGAGAAATGTTTCCACAAAGGCGCTGGAAATGAGGGTCATGTGCTGCACCACTGCAACCACTGCACCTGCTCTGAAGGGCAATGCCTGTCAGATCAATGCTGGGCAAATAAAGGAAGCCAGGCAGGCATTTTCCCCCCAGTTATGCTCTTTAAGACCTCACAGATGAGCCTTGCGCAGTGACATCGCTGCTGCTCCTGTACAGACAGCGAGCAGGTGGCATTGGGCAGGTGAAAGCGGAGCAGCGCTGTGTGGCTTCAGCATGACTGAGACCCAGTCACGGCCGTTAACATCCGTGAGAAACTCAAAGGGATCTCCCTCCCCGGCCTGTGGACTATTTTCAGCCGTGCCAAATCTCTCCGTGAGCCCTGCTATTAATATTAAACCCTGGATCAGCCCCGGGCCTCCACGGCCATTCTGCAGCATGAATAATGCATCCCAGACCAGGGCTCTGCTCTCGGACAGAAGCTCCCACCCATTTCTGTGGAGTCCGCAGCACCATTCAACAAAACAGCAACTTCACAAAATGAACTCTCAACTTAAATAAGTAATAAATAAGTTATTATATTACTCAATTAAAAAGAGTAAAAGAAGAACCAGTGAATACACTTCAACAGATGAAGTCAAACGGTTTAATTAATTTCTCAGACCATTTGAGTAAACAGAACCTTTTTTTTTTATATTTTACAATGCAGCCAGCAGTTGGGATAATCTAAACAAGTTTCCCCCCCCAAGCAGCTCTCCTCCTATAATATGGGGGCAGACTGTGGAATGTAGTCCGCCTGAGAAAAATAATAAAAATAATGCCGCCCCTTTCGAGAGCCACGTCAGCAGCAGGCCGTCAGGGAGCAGGCGATAGCAGACTTGAGCCGGGGAGCAGACTCTAAAACTCCTGAAGCCTCTCTCACCCTTTTTTCACCCTTTTTCAGTGACTGATTCAGAACAGAGGACAGCCGGAGAGCTTAGCAGAGCACGTCCCAAACTGAACTCTGACTGCACTCCCACGGTGTGTTCTGTGTGCTGCTCAAACATGTCTGTGATGTGTGTGCGTTTCAGCTTTGCTCAACCTGTAGCCAAATCATTCTTTAAAAAAAAAAAAAAAAAAAAAAAAAAAAAGAATCATCTACCGGAATTCCTGATTGGCTGAAATATGCGTGCGTTGTGCACGTTTGTGTTTGCATGAGTGTGTCTGCGTGTGTGTGCGTGCGTGCATGCATGTGTGTGTGTGTGTGCGTGTGCGTGCGTGTGCGTGTGTGTGTGTGCATGTGTCTGTGTGTGTGCGCATGTGTGCATGTGTGTGTGCTTGCGTGTGTGTGACTGAGTGCCCTTGATGGGGAGATCTGCATTGATTCCCCTTTCCCCTGAAGGACTGCAGAGTGTGCAGAGAGGTGCAGCTGCATGCAGAACATGCGCTGGGCTGAGCAGCACTGCACACTGTTAGTACGAGGAAGGTGGATGCAAGCACAAAGCTGCAGCGTTAACAGGCATGTTTCCTCAGAGAAGGGGGGGAGGGAGTTCTGGCGGTGGGGGGCGTGGGTGGGTGTGTGTGCGTGCGGATTCGGTGTGGGGGGGGTGTGTGTGTGCGGATTCGGTGGGGGGGGGGGGGGGGTGTGTGGGGGATGTGTGTGTGTGTGTGTGTGTGTGGGGGTGTGGGTGTAATCTCAGTGAGCTCATCGGTATGCGGCAGGCGCAGTCTCATTTTTATGAATGACAGCAGCACAGGCAAGGACTGCTCCAACACTGACGCACAGGAATCCCTCCATCTCCTCTTCCTTTTCTCAACCAGTCTCTAAATCCCATTACTCCTCTCTCTCTCATCCTCTCTCTCTCTGTCTCTCACTGTCTCTCTCTCTCTCTCTCTCTCCATTTCTCTCTCTCTGTTTCTCACAGTTCTGTAGAGCATGAATGACAGAGACCAAAGGCAAAGCCTTTTTGGAATTCAGGTATCATTCAGTGACGCACAGCGGCCTCATTATCATTCACAAAACAGGTGCACACACACACACACACACACACACACACACACACACACACACACACACACACACACACACAGAGAGAGACACACACACACACACACACACAGACAGAGACAGAGACACACACACACACACACACACACAGACAGAGACAGAGACACACACACACACACACACACACACACACACACACACACACATTCACCGGCACAAGCGCTCAATGGCTCGCCAGTGGCAGTGGATCTGAGGTAAAGGGATATATATGTGAGAGAGCTTCATGACTGACACATCAAACATGGGTGATTAGAAAAGGTTTAGAGCGGAGAGATGAATTTACACCCACTCAGCTCCGCCCACACACTCACACGCTTCGATTCCCCAAACACACAAGGCTTTCTGAGCTGAGACACTCCAAATGCTGGAGATTTTTCTGTTTAATGTCGGAAGACACTGGTTAGCATTGCTCTTATAACAGTGACGCGCGGGGATCAAACTGCCTACAGACATATCCAACAACCGCAATACCAGACGACAGCCTAATGTGCAAATGTAGCCAATTCAAATACACTCCCGAGCGTGTAAAGTCTGGGTCTCATCACACAAGCCACGGTGTGTGCATGCAGCAGTGCAGAGTGAAGGGGGAAAACAGGACCGCATGTTCACAAAGGCAGAGGAGAACAGAGAGGAACTGCAGCAATGGGCACAGTTAGACCTCAGCCCCACAGAACTGCAGGAGCACAAGCTATCCGCCCATGTGTTAGTGCTGCTGTACGGCCAGTATTGGAAGTCATATGAAAACCTGAGAGATCAGGTACTGGTTGGGAGCAAATACACAAACATGCACACACGCGAGCACACACACACTCTCTCACACACACGCACGCAGTGTTACACCTCAGATATCCATTATCCAATCTCATAGCTGTTGAACTTTCTTATCTGCTTAACTGTCAATTAGGATTAGTAAAATCCCTGTCTCTTCCCGCTTCCTTAGAGGACAGATTTTTAGATCTGAGATTCGTGTGACCTCCACAGAAGAACATTACTAAAAACAACCCAATCTGTGGGGACAAATTAATATTCGCAACTATATACAATAGGGGTAAACCATTTAAAAACCAGAAACTGATTATATAGACAGCAGCTATTATAATACTAGCTATTCCAAGAAAACAGCTATTGAAAAAAACTAGGTACCATATTGCCTGAATGACTGGTTTAATATAGGATAAACATAATGCCATTACATAACACAATGACATTTTTTGTACATTACTTGAAAATAACTGCCGAAAAAACTAATGATTGCAAAGAAAAGTTCTAAGGAAAAAGAAGCGAAATGGTGATGGAGACATTTTATTTTTTTCCGTTAAAAGCCCATTTTTGCGATAAGAATACTTTCCTGCCCTCAGCTCCACAGAGTCAGTGCTTCCAAGAGAAATGTTTGTGTCAGGAGTGTTGTTCACGGCAAGGCTGTTTTTTGATGTAAATGCCCTCCATAACAATAAGCAGTTTCAAAACCATTGCTACCTACTATTTGTCCAGAACATAAAAGGATAACAAGTCGTTTTCTTATTCCTAAAGAAAATGAAAGCCATAGATCAACGCGACATGCATCTAATAACAACAAGCATCTACCTCCTATGCTACACAGCCTTGTGGAGTCTATATTTAGAGCAAGTCCCACGCAACTTTTAATTGTACTTCTAATGAAATATGAAACCAGCGGTAATTGATTAGCATAGCTCCCAGAGGCCAGTACAGACTGAGTATGCTGCAGACTGAGTCTTAACACAGTGGAAAAAATGTCTCTTCTGTGTAGCTACATGACAGGACCATACTAATGCATGCTGTGCATCTAACGAGAAGAGAGGGTGGAATGACCCTTCATGAACCCAAAAATGGGCAGACCCATGTGCTCTCAGTGAGTCGTTGATCTGAACCAATCATTGTGGTCGACTATGACGAAAAAAACATTTTGATTGGTTCAAACGAGTTGACGTCTGGAGCTCCACGTAGGGAAATCATCTACAGAGGCGGCAATGCAGAACTAAGTTTACCTGTACTGGACCACTACAAATGAGCTCTGAGCTGAGAATAAATTACTTTGAGAGCGACATCTTCAAGACGCTTACCGGAGAGTAATTAAGTCAGAAACACACTTACACACGGGCCGGCTGAACAGCGCAGAGAGCGTTCCCCCTGTTACAATGGACTGGCGGGAGAGCCTTGGCGTGCGTTCTCTGGTGACGAAATGCAGAGGTCGGCAGAGGTCACAGCGGGAGATGAAGGGTAAGACGGACCCCGTTAGGTGTGGGGAGATATCCCAGTCTCAGTGAATACACGCAAACAAATTAACGACGATGTCCGACGCGTACGAGGCCACGCAGGAGGCTTCTCAACGCGAGCAGGGCTAGCCCTGGCAGGCCGCGGCGGCGGTGAGAGACTCCACAGTGACCGCGCATATGAACCGAGAGGCTAACGAGAACCAGGGAGAGGAAGGAGAAGCACAGCCGTAATTACGCTCAGCTGTGCGAAAGGAGCTCGCTGTAATTAACTGCTTCAGAGGGGAAATCTTCACCCCCCCCCCCCGATCTGCAACCGTCTTTTCTTGTACGTAAATAGAAAAACAAATAATCGTGTGACTCAATCATCCCGTGGTGCGATATAATACAAACTGCTGGCTCTTCACATCTGAGGGACATGTGGCTAAAGCGGGGAGGGGGGGTTGGTTATGTATTTATATCAGATAATGTGTTTTCCATTGGCCATGACTGTATGTGTTTATTAGCTGCTACACAGAGGCTGAGAGCACAAACACAGTCTGGCATAAAAAGCTAGCGCTGAATTCTATCACAGGCACTCACTCTGGAGAGCTTGACCAGCTACATGGTGAGATAACTCACTGCTTGGATCACACTCGCAAAATAAAATGTTTTCCCAAGGTGGGATCTGAACCCAGGTCTCTCACTCGCCCAGAACCTCTGAAGACAAACACGTTACCAGTCAGCGAGAGGCCAAACCTAGGGCAACATTGTCATTTTGAGCCTGAGGGTTATGTCGCCGGAGACTGTTGTCACGGTAACCTGCTACACTAGAACTACGCTTTACGGAAACTCGCGGTGCTACGCTAGCGAGCTAGCCGAGCCACGCCCGGTACACGAGCAGCTTGGCTTCGCTGTGATCTCCGCGGCCGGCTGGAAGCCAGGCAGATCAAACACGCTGTTCCTGTCCTGCAAACGGGCCGTCGCAGATGGGCCAGTCTGTTTCCATCCGCTTTGCTGCCATGATCTTTTTTTTTTTTTTAATGGCCGCCACAGTTTTTCCCGAAGCGGCTTTTGCAGCGACCACGAAACGCAGGAACCCGTTAAAGGGGATCAGCACATGCTGCGTCGCCCATACGCGTGTAATAATTCATAACTTGTGTAAAATGACGCGTGGTTTTAATGGCTGTCCCGATATGCAGTACAACTGAAGGTTTTCTAGCTCTTTTGACTGCGGATCCCTTTGGCACCACACAAGGCTGTGAGAACTTAACTCTAAGTCCTCCCCCCAATGCGCTTCAGTCACCGACACCACTTCAGTCAATTTTAGCAAATTTAGCTGCCAAGAAGCCATTGGCATATGAAGGCTCAGACACTGTCATCAGTGAAACACCTTTAAAACAGCTTGCCCAGCAATTTACAAAGGACCGGTTTTGTAAATAACCTGACCCCTTGGTGAAGGTCATACCCAGCTCCAGGAGATGCTGAGTGTGGAGTGTGGAGTGTGAAGGTGCGCGCTGTGCGCCGAAAACCATTTCCAAAACAGGGACGGAGGCGACACGCTGCGAACTCTCTCCACGCCACGGAGAAACCGGGCGATGCGCCCTCCCCGACAGCAGGGGGCGCCACCTTCCACTCCTCCGCACTTTAACAGCTTTCCCCACTGTTAGCGACATGCCGTTAACCTTCATGTTTCCTTCCAGCACCCCGGGTTCCTGTTGGGAGCCAGGGGCTCTCTCCCACAGCCTTGTTAATTAAAGCGCGGCATCCGAAAATAGCTTCGCCAGTTTACTCTCCCGGCAGCGCCAGGGAGGGCCAAAGAGGAAGCGGAGCGTCGAGACATCGGGCTAAAGACGGCCCGGCACTGACATTCACGACCATACACAGGTCACACACTCTCTGTATTCGCTCTCAAAAGCGTGTGTCTAACCCCAAGACCGCACAGCCAGAGTTAGTGTGAACCACACCCATTTACACTGAGCCCATTGCGTGTCCCCCTTGCCCCATTTGACTCAGTCAGTTCATCAATGCAAGCACTGCCATCAAGGTTAACAGTTAACAACCTGACAAACACCAAACGCACACCAAACACCAAAACTAGAGTGCGACACTTCCTTCCTTCCTCAAACCGAAAAGAAAGTGCGGTCAACAGCAGCTCGCTTCATAATTCAACACGATGGAGGAACAAGGCCTAATTTCCCCCCCCAAAGTTTTTTTGTTTTCTGTCCTGCTGCCACCACTTGTGGTGAGGCGCAGAGCGGGTGTAATCTCCAGTAGGCTGTTGTTCCCGGTGCCATATGGTGTCACTCCGGGCTCCTTGCTTGCTTATTGTTTGGCGGTGCTCCTCAGGAGCGCGGTTGCCAGGGGTCCCCCGGCGATGGCAATAAAAGACTCAGCCGCTTGCCAACCCGGCTCGTGGGGGGGCGGGGGGGGGGTGAGAGAGTGAAATGTATAACCTCACCGTGGCATCCTGACGCTAAATAGTGGAGTTTACACAAATCATATTACCCGTGATATGGGTTCCGCTCGCCGTGATTCAGTTAGTGCCGCACGACTGAACACCTGAGTGTTTCACGGGCCTGTCCTCCAACCCTCCGCACCACTCTGCCCAAACCTCGCCGGGCTGCCCAGGCCTCCGCCTCACAAAATGGCGCACAGCAGGCGTGAGGGGGTGAGCTCCGCTGGTATGTGTGTGTGTGCAATAAAATGTCCTGGGTTAATGTAATTGTAACAGAGTACATATGGGTCCAATAGGGACTGTATGTAATCTGTAAAAGTTGATTTAACACTGAACGATTTACTGTGTGCCATATAAGGTGTAAGGTGTGCTGGTGTGTGTTGTCACGTCTTATTTTGATTCTTGTTTTGAAGCTAATTAAATCATAGCCGGATTAGTTTTATGAGTCTGGAACAAGTGAATCACAACTACGTTTAACCTTTTGAATTTCTTATTTGCGCACCACAGGTAATCAAAGGGAAGGACATGATTATGATTTCAATGGAGATGATTAAGGCATCTGCACATCAAGAGCTCCAGAAAGGGTAACTAGCGTCCTAATAGCTCATTAATTTGGCTAACGATCTCGTTCCAAGACACGAGAGCGTCCGCGGCCTCGCCCAGACATTCACAAACCCATGATGCCGCCATTCTCCAGCCGTTTTAGGATGAGCGCAATCTCTCGTCATCTTGCTCGATTCAAACTAATAATCTAAGAGGGCAAGATAAACTGGCGCTGGCTGTCTTCGTCTAAACACCACCTGTGGTTAAAGACTGTCAAGCGGTGCCAAGACAGTCAAACCGTGTCGGGCTTACACGGAAGCTATCGAGCGCTGCACCGTGGGGAAAAACAAGAAAGGAAACTGGGAACAACACAGCGGGACACACTCATCTCCATGCTAATGTGAGGATTCCCACGGCAGGGATTAGACATTCCGCTCTCTTTGTTTCCTGCCATTCAGACTCCGAAAGTAGGCCGGGGAGTTTGAAGCATCGCGATTGGCTGAATCTTTTTTTGGTCTGCGGGGGACCAGGAGGAGAAGCACAATGGTGGCTTGCAAGAAGCGGCCAACAGTTTTATTACAAAAACTCCCCGAGTGAATTCTGCATTCAAGCGCATGAATAAAGTCACCAGAGGCTGAAAGGCGATTATTTCCCGGCTTTGAATACCGATTTCCCGCAACTTTCGACTTTACCTTCCCACCAACAAATAATTTAATTGGAAAAAAAAAACTGGTCCTGACCTCTCATTTGAATAATGACCAAAAACAATTGCAACCTCAAAGAATACCAGCGACCACCACAGCCCTGAGGCTGTGTTAATTTTGCGGCAATACTTCTATCAGTCTTTTTCAGAATCTAATCTGCATATTATAGAACTGACCTTTACCTCTGATATTTGATTATGATAAAAAGGAGAAAGAAGAAAGCATTGCTCACAGTAAAGAACGGATCTCGGCTGAGGCTTGGATTACGTAAGATGCTGTACGTAATGTAATCAGGCAGCACAGTTAGGCTTGAAGCGAGAGAGCCAGAGGAGTAGAGCTTCATCTGTATGTCTGCTGCCTGAGCTCCCACAGTCTGGTACTGGGGTCTGGGCACATGGCCACACGGCAACTACACACATGGGTACATGACAACCACACACGGGCGTACGCCAACCACACACATGGGCGCACGCCAACCACGCACACAGGGGCACACGCCAAACCACAAACCCAGGTTTGTTTTTCTGACAAAGCTACGGGAGCAATTCTCCCATTCTAATTCCAGGCAGTGAAATGAGTCAGGCCTTTCCCCATCTACAACCTCAAACCCCAATACCTGGTATCTGTCATTATAATATCAACAAGACTCCGGCACTGGTGCCGCTGTCTTTCCTCGTGCGTCTGACGATGAGCTGAAGAGTGCGGACGGTCAGAAAGGCTCTTGTCTTCATCAGTCTCATCTGAAACCTGCTCTGGCTCTCTGACGTACTGGAAGCTGGGCTAGCGATGCAGGCTCAATCCAGGCTCCTCTCTCACAAGCCCAGACATGCTAAGGCAAAGGCTCAGGTGTGAGAGAGACCGGCTCGTACGGCTCAGCGCCCGGCCCCCCGCCGGTAGCGCCGATCCCAGCTCCGAGCGCAGGGCGCTATGATCCTGATTGCCTTCGCTACGTGTCAAGGCCTCTCGCTAAGAATTCTGTCAATCGCTGCAGTTGTCAGGGTGACCCTGCCTCCTCCTCTCTATCAAGTCATCATGTCCGGGCTGGGGGGCATAGAGAAGCGCGGAGAGGAAAATGGATTAGATTCCATCCCCCCCCCCCCCCCCCCCCCCCGCACCTGCAGCCTATTTCTCTCCGCTCAGCAAAAATTGAAAACTGAAGTGAGACTCGCCTCTCGCTCACGCTGTGACAATTCAGGGTAAAAATCCCATAATGACCTCGAGTGCATCTCTGGACAGGCGGTTTGAGATGGCGGCGGTGTTAGCGGGATGTGGCAGACGCTGTCTGACAGTCACGTATGCCTTCATACAACCCACGCACCTCGCATGATGGAACAGACGGCAGTTCATCTTGCTTCATACTGCTGCCTATACTCCTACAGGCAATAGAGTTTACAATGGGAAAAAAGTGTACATCCCATAAAAATGATATAAACCTCTAATACAGGTGATATAAAATGGCTACATTGATATGCTTCTAACTGGAAAAGACGGACAAATTGCAGTTGATCTTTGAGTTCTCGTCTTGTCTACTGCCTGTAGAACCTGTACTGCTGATAAAATGACATTCTTTAAATAACTGCTTTTGCGAGAACAAAGGAGAGGACTTCAGCCGAACTTTAATTATTCACTTCAAACAGGTTTTAGTTCAGAAGCAAGCTCACTGTGGGCCTTGCATTAGACCCAGTTAGCAAAGCCTGTGATTAAAAGTGGACTGTCTGAAGAGACTTACACTGGCACATAACGAGTACTGACAATTAAACAGTCCAGGCAGGCCATTTTCAGTGTCAGTTGGCGGTTATTAAAAACTGTAATGTAATAATTTCTGAAAGGTCGATTGAGTGTGAGCTTTAACAGGTGTGTGTTTGTGTGTGTGTGTGTGTGTGTGTATGGGTGTCTGTGCTTGCATGTGAGTATGTGTGTGTGTGTATGTGTGTGTATGTGTGTGTGTGCATGTGTGTGTATGTGCAGTATGTGTGTGTATGTGTGTGTGTGTATGTGCATGCATGTGTGTGTTTGTAAGCGTATATCTGTGATTGAGTCTGAGCCTGTGTAAATAGGGGTCATGAGCGGTAAGATCTCAGAGTACATGGGACAGACAGTGTAGCAGGTGGTGTGGGCAGTGGGGTGCTGGGGAGGCGGCGGGGCGGGGGAGGGGAGGGGGCCCTGGGGGCCAGCGCAGCAGAGGCCCGCTGTCACGGCAACACGCCCCGTAATGGACCCCCGCGCCCCGCCCCCGCGCCCCGCCCCCGCCCCGCCCCACTCAGAGTTCTTCTGGAGTCAGAAGAGGAGAGCAGGAAAGGAATCGGGGCATGTTTAACACTGGTGGCTGGCTTTCACATTCACAGCGTAAGAGAAGGGGAATATGCACATCCATGCACATCCATGCCTTCCGCTCGGAGCAGGACCCATAAAAATACAGCACAGCACAGCACAGCACAGCACACGCCCACTACTCTGTCCACTCACGAGGAAGGCCCCTGCAGACTGAAGTGCTGTCTTGTCTGCATGAGCTTAAGTACTGTGCTTTACTTCACATCCTGTTTTCTATTGGCTTAACACGCTCCTCAGGGGCTCCGCCCAACCTAAACAGATTCATGGAATCTGTCTGTGTGTCATTCAGAGATGGCGCTCGCATGATACGGCGCTTAAATGGAATTTCATTTAAAAAACTCTTTCTAAAAAGGATTCTGATTTTTTTTTATTTTAAATGACAGCGTTTTCCATTTTACGTGATAAAGGTCCATCAAAACGCACAGATAAATCGGCTCAATGCATCTCAACGTCCTGTTGCTTGGTAACAGACAGAACCATTCCCCAGACGCGCAATAAGCAAATAAATAAATAAATGAATGAAAATTCACAATGGCTCAGGGTTTCATTCAGGACACTTCACTGCGAGTCTTTCCGTTTTACTGTGGAGCACCGTCAAGCCTTGCGTCATCATGTCGAGCGTTTCCGCGCGCTTTCACTTAGCCCCGTTTCTCACCTGCAGGGAACATTTTTATAGCCAAGAGTACAACGCCTTGTGTCATCCTTCTGCGCTCACACCACCACAAGCAAGCCTGCAGGACAGAGAGAGAGGAGGAGAGGCACATTCCTCACTGAAAACAACCAGTAACCTTTCGGTCCCCAGAGGGAAGCTAGGGGGCGCTAGTGCAGCTGGAACACTGAATGACTTAAGTCCACCTGACCATTGCGCTTTGGACCCGTGGTGAATGCAGCAGCTCTTGCCTGAACTAGCAGCGCCTCGGCTAAAGGGCTCAGCCTACCCTCATGGCGAGGGGACCTTTGCCAACAGAGCCACTTGGGTACCCGCCTACGATGGTGCGGCCTGCGATACCCTGCTCTTACACAGCCCAAAGCTGGAGCCACGCTCTGGGGAGACCAGGTGTCCACTGGGTGAGAGAGCGGAAGCTGAGCGGCATGAGGAAAGAAAACAGAGCTTCCTGGTCGCTTGCGGCGAGCCGTACGAAGCGTGCGATTGGTCGGCTTCTGACAGACGAAATAAATCCTAAACCGGCGAGGAGACACGTGAAGGGCGGACTGGGAAGCGCATCCATCAGAGCCTGAAGCAGCTCCAAGGTCTCTCAAGTGAGAAAGCGGAACGGACAGAGGGCCAGGGCTGCTTCTCTGTCTGTTCCCCCCCCCACCCGCACACCGCTTCTCTGTCTGTTCCCCCCCCCACCACCCACACACCGCTTCTCTGTCTGTTCCCCCCCACCCGCACACCGCTTCTCTGTCTGTTCTCCCCCCCACCCACACACGCGCGTCTCCCGCGGTGTCTGATGACCCCCCCCACCCATCCCCCCCCCCCCACCCGCACACCGCTTCTCTGTCTGTTCTCCCCCCCACCCGCACGCGCGTCTCCCGCGGTGTGATGACCTCATCCCCCCGCAGGCTTCCCGCTCGCGCGTTCTCAGCTCCCGCTGGTACCCACCAAACACGCGCCATCATATCAATGAACAGCTTTGCTCCTATTAAAACTCTAAACTTTGTGCAATCAGGAGGAGCTCTACCGGCGCCTGAAAGGCTGCTCAGTTTCAGATGAGAAATGACACAGATTGGTATTCAGCGCGCATCTCCACTGTGCATAAATCCAAACCCCGCGTTTCAAACGCAGGGAAAAGGGCTCTCCGGTGCCGCACACGCAAAAAGCGCTTTCAGTGAAACGCTCGGGCGACAATTTCAGGCGAGGCGGAATCAAACGCGCAGTGTTCACATGACGACCCGCGGGCCAAGCAAGCGGTCCACCGGCATCACTGTGTGCGAGCGGCGCTGTCCCACACCGGCGCTGTGCCCTCCGACCCACGCTACTCTTCTGCGCGTGTGCGCTCGTTGCCTCAGAGCCAATCAAAGGTCGGCGTAGCCCTAGGAACAGGCCCCCTTTTATCCGTCTCCCCCCCACACACACACACAGAGCGGATTATGCCAGGCCACTCCAGTCACAGCTGCCCCTCCGCCGCTCTCCACGCCACTCCACTCGCGCATACGGAGAGGCAGTGAGAGCAGGCGCTGGACAAACACCCGCAGCTGCGGGACGTTAGCGTTAGGAAACACGCCGCCGCGGGGCTGCAGAAACACACGCCCCTTTTACCGCCTCTCTGCGTGACGCTGTTCCTCTTTCAGACGGCCGGAGGGATGAGCCCCACTGCACACACGGCTCAGATTAGGAACGTACAAACGTGATTAATGCTTTACATCACTCTAATGCCAGCGGAATATTAATGGGCTGCAATGCTGGCTTGGCTTGGCTGACCATCCCTCTATAGCAAGAGACAGGTCACAGTACATCCCCACCCAAAGAACAGCACAGTGAAAACATCACTGGAATCAGTAAAATTAGTTACTGTTTCTGCTGTTCTTACATCATTCTATTTGTTTGCTTAGCAGATTTGCTAATCCAGAGTGATTTTTACACATATTATGTACAATACAGTATACACTGCCATTCATATATCATGAGGAGGAGACGAGGACAAGAACAGATAGAGTCTCCATGGTAACCACAGCCGTAAGGAGCTGTGGTTTGTGGATCCGGGAGCAGAACCTGCCCTTTGGAATGTTGGGGTATTGAGGCTTCCATCCTGCCTCAAATCAGCGTTCTGTTCTTAATTACGCACAAAAGCCCCTCCCCTCCCGCTCTTCTGTGCAACAATCTGAAAGCCAAACCCACGGACAACCATGAAAGACACTCAGCAATGCTTCACCAAGTATGCAGGACCTATACGTAGCAAGAGCCGCTGATACTCCATACAGATGCAAAACCACAGCGTGACTCAATCAGGTACTCTTGAAGACCACTGCACTTCATGAGCACTTGGTGAAGCGATCAAATAAGAACAAGAACCATCACCAAACCCTAGCATTACTGCGCTTCAACTGGCAAACACATCAAGAGTGTGAAAGAGCTACAGCATATCAGCATTCCTCTCCAACCTCAGGGCATACCCACATAGCAAATGCACAATGTTAAATCAACTCAATTAAATTCTGTTTTATCCTGATAAGAGTACATTTGATCCCTACAGGCTCAGATGCACTCTATGAGTTGAATGAACACTGAAACCTTGACTGTGTACACAGCAGGATCTAGCAAACGTTCCATTAAGCCATTAAGCACTAGTGGAGATGTGACTAGGGGGGGACATTTGACTCTTTCATCTTCATCATGTGACCGGAGGTCCTCTGTGAGAGACAGGTGGAAACAGAACAGATGGGAAAAAAACACAGTTCAGCTCTAATTAAAGCTAGACCCCTAAATGCTCCTGTGTGCTTATCTAACAGGGGAAAGCTAACCCCCCCCCCCCCCTCGGATAATAAAAAATCATCAGTGTGTTAATATGGAGATCAGAGCATCTACTGCTATTGGTGCATGCAACACCCAGGTGCTTTACCAAAGGAATCCTGCACAGAGGGTGCAACAAACTCCAGCTAGTTTAAGAAATCCATGATTGCCTCCCCCCCCCCAAAATTCCATCTGTTACAGTCCAATTCCTTTCACAGCGAAGAGACGGAAGAAAGGAGAAAAAATATATGTGGTTTCTCAGATGGACAGCGATATAGTCTTGTCTGAGGCATGGACAGAGACCAGAGAAAAGATGAGAAAGATGAGATTAGTGTATGAAAAAGCGGGTTGAAACGGTGCTCATCAAAGTGGACAATCTAGCTTTGGAGACAGAACAGGCAGTCCCCTTATCTGAAGCCTCTTATTCCTGTTGAAAAATGCCCCCTTTCTGTTATGGGAATTAGGCATTGGGGAATCTTTAGCTGCTGTAAGCCATCGGGACGGTGTGTGTGTGTGTGTGTGTGTGTGTGTGTGTGTAAAATCTGGACAGGAACCATATGTACCATCAACAAATGAAATGGTAATTGGCAGATGCTTTCTGGGTGTATTGAGGCATATCCCTTGTTAGCATAGCCAAAAAGAATCCTCCAATTATTGCGGGTGTTGTTACATTTGTATTAGCATTGTAGTCCGTGATTGGTGGAGAGCCTCTGGTCTGACACCTTGGTCCCTGTTTCATAATCCCTGCCATCCATGGCGTGGCAGCAGCAAGGCTTGTTAGTCAAATTTACAGGGCCTGCTGCAGAGCTCAACTTCTCGGCTGTGACGAAGATTTTGGGGGAGGTGTGTGTGTGTGTGTGTGTGTGTGTGTGTGTGTGTAAGGGGGGGGTATGCTTGTGCTCTCCTCTCTGCAGATTACTACTGAAGAAACATTGGCTGCATTCATCTCCATGGAACAGTACGGAACACCCCACTGTTACAACGCCTCTAACAGCCTTCTCTCTTCCTTTCATTGATTAAAAAAAAGACATGAAGCATATAACGCATTCAGAGAATAATGATATACCCACACACAGTAAACTTCCATGGTTAAATGAACTCTAAAAGAGTATATTTAGAGCAATAGGGACCATATTTACTCTGTACGAGTTCATTCTACACTGAATATTTTAACTGTGCAGAAAGAGATATTATGTTTGCGCTTCTTCAGCAAAGACTTGTAGCGGAGGACAACATTTGTGTAAAAATGCAATACCTTTTCTTAATGAATTATTTATAGAGAGAGAGAGAAAGAAACATGTTATTGGCACGAATTTCATGAACAGAAATATCAGAGGGAGCGTTCATAGCTCAAAAGGGGGAACAACCAAACATATGCTAAATACTCTACTGCATTATTAAAGGTTTGCCTTGTGTTGGGACCTGTTTACATGGCTAATATACAGTTCAACTTCAAGAATAAAACAGTTTCAAGACAAACAAGTCTCTAAAGCAGGCAAATTCTGCATTTTGTCCACACAAAATCATCACAGCAGCATCCAACACAGAAGGATCTCAGTCGGTCAAAACAGAGGGGAAGGCTGTCGATGGGAAGGCACACAGGAGTGGCGCGAGCCATTCAGATTCAGTGTGAACACGTCACAGAGCATCCTCAGGTGGAATATATACGGAGTGCGCTGAGCGTGAGTTATAGTTAGCATAACACTGCACACGGGTACAGCTCACACAATGCAGACGTGCAGTAGAATACAGAAGGAGGCTATTTCACACACAGGGTGAGAACCACAACCAGACAGAGGTGCTGAGACAATATGCATAGAGGCAACGTATGCATAGCTAAACATGCACAGACACGTGAGATATATCCACTTATTACCTCCAAACACACACACACACACACACACACACACACACACACACACACACACACACACAAACACACACTTCGTATTCCAGGACCGGCTGGAGGATTTCTACTCTAACACTGGAGAGGAGGAAGAGGAGGAGGAGGAGAGAGGTGGGTGGAGGTGAAAAAAACAAAAAGTATTCTCGTCTTTACCTCCCGCATCACTAGACTGATCATCTTGAATGAGGCATGGATGGAGATAAGAACAGACGCACATGAAAAGCAGTGAAACAAAAAAACAAACAAACAAAAACCAAACAAAACAAAAAAAAAAAACAAAGCACACGCCATATCAGTCAGGTTAATCCGATGGAGTTTTTTTTTTTTTTTCACCTGCCAACATTCTGAATGGGAAACGTTTTTTTTTTAAGTAACAGACCAAACAGCACCAATCAATCCGCAGCCCATCGCCGGGGTATTTTTCAACACAAACACAGTTAGCGGGTTTCCCATTAGCCTCTTCTGATTCAATAAAGCCAAGGCAACAAATCTCAGACCCAAACAGCCCCATTCCAGTGATTCACTGAGTGCGGGGCACACGTGCAGGACCCAACTGGCTTCAGCATTGCTGAAGCTACACACCGGCGTGAGCCAGAGGCAAGCTATGGAGGACACGGCCTGAAAACTTCAGATGTTAGCAGCTTCAGCAGGACGCTCATAGCTCCTCTTTCAGAGGGAGAAAGGGCAGCTGCTTTAATCTCAGCGCGCGGCGGCTCCTGCGGGACGCGGCGGGAAAGAGACGGCGTGTTCGCGCCCCTGCTTCCCCCGCGGGCGTCCCCAAAAGGAGGCGCGTGCGACGTGATCGCACGCCGGACCCTCCAAACAAACAAACAAACAAACACACACACACACACAGGCCCCTCCAAACACAAACAGACACACACAGACACACACACAGGCGCTACAGCGGCGGCGGAGGGCCGGTCCAGAGCTCTGCTGCCCTGGAGTTCAGAGGTCTGCGGCGTTAGCGTTAGCAGCCAGCACACTCACCCTTCACCCTCTCCCCGCGGTTCAGCTGGATCTCGCCCTCCCCCTGCGGCGTGTAGGGCTTGACCACGATGAAGGTGCGGCCGGGGACGGCGCTGTACAGTTTCCTCTTGGGGCCCCGGGGCCCGGCGAGGGCCGGCGGCTGGGGAGGGGGGCTGGGCTCCCGCTGGACCGTGCTGGGGCTGTAAACGAAAACATAGGTTACCGTGGTGATCCCCGGCAGCTGGCAGCCGAGTCCCGTGGTCACCGGCATGGCGCGGGCCGCCCCCCCGCCCCCGTCCTGGGCCGGGACGCCGCGGGAGCGACCCCCCTCCCCCCCCTCCTCCTCCTCCTCCAGCGCGCCGCGCGTCCCTACGGGAGGCGGGGGCCGGGCTGGGAGTCACGCATGTCCAGGGGGGCTGAGAGGTCCCCGCTTCTCTCCGGCTCCTGCTCGTGCTCCTGCTCCCATCCAGCCCTGCGAAACACTGAGAGCGATGCGCGGAGCTGCTGCCCTCGCCTCCTCTCCTCCCCGCCTCCCCCCCCCCCCCCTCCTCCTCTCCGCGCCTCCCCGCCCCCTCCGCTTTAGCTCCCGCTCCTAAAACAGCTCTTTGGGGAGCGCGGGGCGGAAAAGCGGCGTCCCGCTCGCTTAATTGGCCCTGTGCCCCACCCCCGCTTGTCCCCCCCCCCCCCCCCCCACCCTCTACCCTTTTCCCTCCCCTCCTCCCCCACCTCACACCGCCCGCGCCTGAGACACACGGCCAGAGAATGCTAAGAGAGCCGCAGGCTGCCGGTTCCCCGCTCTCCCATTCATCACTGCTGCTGCTGCTGCTACTACAGCTAGCGCTACTGCAGCCGCTACAGCTACTGCCAATGCTGCTGTGACTGCTAAAGCTGCTGCTGCTACTGCTATATCGCTAACACTGCTGCTAATGCATTCACTCTCATCACAACGGCTGCTCTCTCTCCCTCTGTTTCTCCACCATTCCCTCTCTCCAGCTCTATTGCAAGATCAGCTGTGTGTGATTGCGTTTGTCTGTGTGTGTGTGTGTGTGTGTGTGTGTGTGCGTGTGCGCGCGTTTGAGCATGTGCGTGTGCCTGTGCGTTTTGTCACTGTGTTCCTCAGCATCTTGTTCCGGGAGTCCGGGAATGTATCAACCCCTCAGCTGAATCAAACACAATCCCATTCATGCTCTCTTTTTCTCACCCCTGCTCTCTCCTTCGCTCTCCTCCCCTCTCATTCACTCTTCCTGTCTTCTACGCTCACCCTTTTTTCACTCTCTCTATCACTCTCCTTCAGTCTTTTCCTCTCCTCCCTCTCCTTTACCTCACCTCTCTTTCCCTCTCACAGTTGCTGCAGGGATACAGAGCAGGAGATTCAGTTCAGTGCCAACGGCTGAGTTGAGGGTGCAGTGCATTCATGCAACAGAAAATACAGAGAGAGAGAGAAAGAGAGAGAGAGAGAGAGAGAGAAAGAGAGGGGGTGATTCTGATCCAGTAAAACACCAGGATGTGGGCCATCGCGCACATAGGACCCTGATAGGAAAGACACAGAACTGACAAGCACAAACAGACAGACAGACAGACACACATACAAACAGGCAGAAAGACAGGCAGACAGATAAACAGTCACACAGACAGACACACAGTCACACAGACAGACAGGCAGGCAGACACACAGACAGACACACAGTCACACAGACAGACAGGCAGGCAGACACACAGACAGACACACAGTCACACAGACAGACAGGCAGGCAGACACACAGACAGACACACAGTCACACAAACAGACAGGCTGACTGCGGCTGCTGGATCCTGCCCTGTTCAGTGACACAGCTTTGCCTGAGCTTCATAATAAACAGCCACTCTTAAGCACTCTTCTCCTACAGCATTGTGTGCTTTGCAAGCAAATGATACCCACTCATGAATAACGATTCTTGTGCCTTACATTTAGCCAGAGCTCAAACACCTAAATGCACAGAATTATAAAATAAAAACTGTTGAGAGTACATGTGAGAGTGTCTGCTCTTAAATGACCTCAGGATGATCTCAAATTAGAAAGCCAGAGGGTGCTATCTGAGATGCAATCTGCCACTACTGCTTTCAAGAATGCACTTTATTGACATTGCACAAAACCTTAAATCTTGGACCTCATTTAAGTGTGAAAACTCTTAAATTTGTTTTCATACTCATAAGATATTTACTACAGTTCCCACATTTCTCAGGTGTGAAATAACGGATAACTTGCATCATCACACTGGGAACGAACAGGACCTTGACACTTTGTGTTAAACGAGTCCTTTAAAATCAAAACAGCAAAGACTGAACCTGAACACGGTAATTTACACGTCTTTGCTCTTCAGCTGATTATTTTAGAGGAAGCTCTAAACTACTGCTGAACATTAGCGAAAAGCTAATGCTATGAGATACCAGAACCCCCCCCCCCCCCCCCCCCTTCCCCTTCAAAACATACAGCAGAGTTCCCGCTGTTTCAGGAACAGGAAACGCAGACAGATTACGCGCTGGCGCTGAACGGAGACACAGACAGCACGCGCACACACACAGGGCGGCGGCGGCGGCGGCAGATGACAGCCGCGGCGGGGGGAGAGCGCGAGCGGCGGGAAGCCGCTTTACTTAAACGCGCGTTGGGGAGAGGCCCACTGAGACTGAGCGCTAGCGTTTCGGCAGCAGCGCCGCCACCGCCCCGCCCTCCCAGTGCACACCAAACGCACTTAAAACACCCGCATACGGTTTGGCCAGGGTGTTCCACAGCTAACTCAAATCTAGGAGTCAAGGTCCTGAAGGAAGTTCTGGTTTGCAGGAGCTTAAAATGCTTAAGGCCCACACAGCACAATATCCATTTCCATGGCAACAAACTCTTTATGCCACGAGAGGAAATCGATCTGTCATTAGCATGTGCTAACCTGGAATGATAGCCATTGGGTCAAAAAGGACTTCATTAATCATTACACTGGGAAAGCGGGGGGGAGAACGACGGCATCCTGAACCCAAACCCAACCCAAAATAACCCCCTGCTCCCTCACTGCTAAATCTGACGGCTTCGTGCTGTGGACAGCATGGTCTCGTGATAACATCTCCACATCATGTTGAAGACATATATATAAATAGATATATAAATACATTCATATATAGATATTTCAAGAGCTTTCAATGTGTGTCAAGAGAGCAGATTTGTGTTTGAGAAGCTGCGCATTAGGTCCCATCTAGCACAGCAGACGTCCCTTGCCTTGAATCCTTGGAGGCTTACGATGACGATGACGCCCGTGAGGACAGATCTCATTTTTTCGAACATTCTACGCATCTAGTTGCCTTGGCATCTAGTCACCTTGGCAACGTATTCTTCTTCTTTCTACTTGCTGATCAGATCCTTGGTCTCAAAACTTCTCTCTCATTGGACTTAGTGTAAGCAGCGTTCGTTACCTTGGTGATACACAGGGTGACCTCAATGGTTCACATGCACATGCAGAACACAAGCGAGCCATACCAAAACACGTTTTTAAGCAATTGAACTGTTAGAGTGTTTTTCCAGCCTCTGTGAAGCAGAGTCTGTGCTCATGTTTACCAGCTGAAAACAGCCAGGGTCAGAGTTCTAACACCCCATTACCTTCAGCCACCGGTTGCCATGGGGACGCAGAGTGAACGGAAGGTGAGAAACCGAACAGCGTAAAAACAATGGCCATGATCTGATAGTGCTGCCATAGCATGGCCTTGTGTGTCTGCTTGAGCGTGTGTGTGTGTGTGTGTGTGTGTGTGTGTGTGTGCGCACACGTGTGTGTGTGTGCGCACTGTCATCGTTATAGCGGTGGTCAGCAAAGTCTCATCTGAAATTGATTGCCTGGGCCCATCGGCATTCAGTGCCTTGGCTTGCAGTGTCCCGGGGGAGAAAATGGAGGAGGGAGAGAGAGAGGGGGAAAGTAACTGCTGGTGACAGTGGAAGTGGAGGCACAGGACACAACCTCCTCCATCATTCAGACCCATCTGATCTGCAGCCACTGCAACCGCAGCATCACGAAGAGAAGAAAACGTACAAACGCTCTTCTGTCTGTAAACTGAACAGATACTGATATTGTAGAATCAGACTGTCTCTAGGAACCGCAAACCGGTCGCAGGTTTTTAGGTTCAGAGGGTGGAAGGCGGGGAAAAAGCGTGCAGCTTGGGTCTATTTGGCTCAATGCACTAGCGGCCATAATACTGTACTACACTCATAATCAGAAACCCAGCGCTGTGGATTGGGCCTACTAATATTCATATACCGCATAACACTGCACATCTTAATATCATCCATGCACGAGTTCATAGGTGGAATGAGCTGCAATGGGGAAACCAATGGAACGGGGTTTATAAAAAATGGATTTCCGGAATGTACTTTGCCGTTTTAAAATGCTTTCAGGGGCACCACATCTTAAAAACAGCCGTGAGAGATTAGCCGGTCTTGTCTAATCTCGCCACATTTGAAGTCCAGACAAAAGGCCCATGTCATTTCTCATCCTGTCTATGTGAACATCAAAAGCCCTGCAGCCGAGGATTTGACTGAGCCAAAAAAAGCTCTTCCCTCCCCCCTCCCCCCCCCCTCCCTCCCTGTTGGGGAGTAATCTTAAAACTTTGTCACATAAGGTTGCTTATCAGCGATGACTGGACAAGCATGCCCTCTGAGTAAGCACATTCAAATGAGGATAATTAGGCTCCCTCGCCGTGGATAAGCAGGGAGCTGTCCTTCCTCCAGAAGGTGAGGAGCTCAGTCCCCGTTTCCCCTCGGCCGCCATTACGGCTCCACACGCGCGCATACGGGGCTCACACGGCACGCCGAGGCAGATCCAGCCCCCCTGGGCTCATGACTGCAGATATCAGCCTGTCACTCTGCTAAATGAATATCAGCCGGGCCGATATCTACTCCGTGCTAAGTGGATATCAGCTGGACAGACTCCTGCTCTGTGCTAAGTGGATATCAGCTGGACAGACTCCTGCTCTGTGCTAAGTGGATATCAGCTGGGCAGACTCCGTGCTAAGTGGATATCAGCTGGACAGACTCCTGCTCTGTGCTAAGTGGATATCAGCTGGACAGACTCCTGCTCTGTGCTAAGTGGATATCAGCTGGACAGACTCCTGCTCTGTGCTAAGTGGATATCAGCCAATCAGACTCCTGCTCTGTGCTAACTCGATTTCAGCCGGTCAGTCTACTGTTCCACGCAACCAGTGTTTGGTCCTTTCCCAACATTCATCTCAAAGGGACCATCTGCATGGCTCAGATATTCCACAAGCATCAATCCATCACCCGTACATTATGCTTTCTAAACCACAGCTCACCACTTTCACTTGATTTTAACAGAAATGTGTTCTCCCCCTTTATCCATCAATGAAACCATTCAAGTTTACTCCAAGTTATTTTATGCCCATCTGATCCCAAAAAAGAAAGTCATAAATCCAAGTATTGAAAATATAAGGAAGGCTGAGCTCTGAACACATTCTAAAAGCGGAAATACTCCATACCAACACATTACATTACATTACATTACAGGCATTTAGCAGACGCTCTTATCCAGAGCGACTTACACAACTTTTCACATAGTATTTTTACATTGTATCCATTTATACAGCTGGATATATACTGAAGCAATGCAGGTTAAGTACCTTGCTCAAGGGTACAACGGCAGTGTCCTTACCCGGGAATCGAACCTGCGACCTTTCGGTTACAAGCCCAGTTCCTTACCCACTGTGCCACACTCCGTCCTAAATTCAACACAAAATTTCTCAGAATATTCCCTCCAAAAACATTTCTTATGCTTTAATGAAGAGTAACAAAAGCACATCTGCTCTTAAATTACAGAGAAAGCAAATGACCTACTACCCAACTCTCACGTCTAACACCCATGTTGTAACACGACGCCAATTAAGGATTAATTACACACATGCATCGCAGTAACCATGGAAACCTCAAGCGCTCCTCCTGCTGGAGCCTCCCGTCTGCAGACAGGCAAATAAACAGTCAGCGCATTTACTGCACAGGACCCTGACTTCACGCATCCCACGCGGTGCTGGAACTTGTACTTACAGTCGCCACAATTTATCCTTCCAAAGCGGCCAGCCACCGGGGTGGCGTCCATTTCTATTTCAGTCTGCGCCCACCAGTCTCCTATTAAAGGGGGGCTTAGTTCCAGAGGCCTCGCGCGGAGCCTGGCCATTATGAGACCCAGCGTGCCGACTGTGCAGACTAATGCACAGGCTGAGAGGCCAAGTGGTTGGAGTACGCGCACACACACACGCACACGTGACTCACACAACCATCAGTGTTGCCTCTGTTGCTATCGCCATCTCCTTGCCTGAGCTCATGCTAACCCAGCCCGTGTGATTGCATCCCCTCTCCCCTACGCATCATAGCCTAACGATGATGACTGGAGCGTCCGCAAAGTCCGCGCCACACTAGGGAAAAACCTGACGTCCGTTAAAGATGAAGGAGGGTGCTTTTCTCCATTTACGCAGTGAGGGAGGGGCCTGTCTGTAAAAGGAACGGAATGAGAATTAAAGGGAGTACAACAGCTAACAAAAAAAAAAAAAAACACCCCCCGGGGGGTATTCTGTAAAAAATGGAAAGCGTTCTATAACTGACCTTACAATTAAGCATCTCTAACTGGGGATGGTGTGGGAAATGCAAATCACGCACCAGAGCTTATATCCCTTGCGGCATTGATTCATAAACACCTGGCATAATCAGGAAATATGGGAATATTTTGGGACTGATGTCCCTTGAAGTGTTACACATCTTACTCATTATCTAAGAACATGAACGCACCACACAGGGGTTACAAGGTAGCACAGTTCTTTTGTTGTTAAAAATATCCTGCTTTGGCATGCAAGTGTGTAACCACACTTTTTCATTACACACAATTAATACCTCAGTGTTTCTTTAGCTGCGATGGCCTCAAAAGAATTATTCTGTTAGACACACCACACACACACATGGGTCATGTCACAGGTTCGATTCCCGAGTAGGACACTACCATTGTTGAGCAAGGTAATTAACTTGCATTGCTTCAGTATATATATCCAGCTGTATAATTGGATACAATGTAAACACTACGTAAAAAGTCATGTAAGTCGCTCTGGATAAGAGCTAATTATGCTGCTAATGTAATGTACAGTAACGTAAGAGAGAGACCAAGACCAATTTCCCTATGGGAACAATAAGCTACATATATATCTATTTACGAACACATAGTGTTGGATAATGCGATGCTATTGAAAAGGATAAAAAATAGTGACAAACTGTATAGAGCTGTAGGAGGGTATAAATGTGATTTTGAACATGACTGTTCATGTATGTTACTGAGTTACATCAAACATCAAGCATACTGACACAAGAGTGAGTTAAGTGCACTGTGACATCTCTCCTGGGAACAGCAGATTCAGAACTGCTGACTTTGTTCCCCCTCCACACACACACACACACATTTTCCGTCACCATGGAAACCTTTATTCCAAGAGAAACAGCAGTCTTCCAAAGATCCATAATAGAATTACCATGGATTCTCACCGAAAAAGAGCATTATTAGACATAGAGAGAGAGAGAAAAGAGAGCGGGGAGAAAACTGCACTGAGGAGTTACTCCCGCACAGACAGAACCAGCATGTGGCTCCATCTCGGTGGCACAACTGGCAAACCCTAATGGCCACGATCACTTGATCAGTGTCAAAGAGGAGTCACTCGCTGAAAAGACACCAGCATCTCTCACACCGCTCTCCAACCATCCTCAGATGTTTTAACCACAAAAGCCAGCCATCCTAAAAGACCAACGGAAGCACTGAGCAAATGTTCAGTTTGATTGTGGGCTCATAGACACGAGGAAGACAGACAGTGGATGAACAGACAGTACAGTACAATGCATTTCAAGCACTCCACAGTTTCGGTACCAAAGATTATAAAATAACAATCACCAGAAAAGTTTCCTTAAGTCAAATCAGCTGTCACACTCAATGTGCCCTTTTCTCTAGCCTCAGTCACCCTAAACCCCTTCTGCTCCACAAGGGTAAAAACCTGGCCACCGACTGGTTAGAACGGCGATGGCATTATGACATCACAGCCTGGCCCTCTCCTTATATGGTCGTTGGCTGGCTAGGTCCTTGCGCGGTGCACAGTGACGGCTGAGGAAGCGAAGGCTCGGGCGGCAGGGCTGACCAGCAGCGCTAATTTCACACTCCCCTGCGTCCCGCGCGGGGGCGGCCAGCTGGTCGCGGCCGGCAGCCGGGGCAGTGCCGGGCCCTGATAGGCTGCGTGCGCGAGGGAACTGGGGCAGGACGCCGCGGCAACGCGCCCACCTGACCCGCGCTAGGCTCGATCCACGGAGGTGTGCGCCCGACTCGTTAGGCCCAGATTAGGGGGCGCAGCCGGCCCTGCAGTACAGACCACCGCTACCCCGCGGCCGTAATTAAAATGGCAGATGAGCCGGCGCTGACAGGAGGGCGAGGCCCGACAGGAGGAGGAGACGCAACGCCAAAAAACTCCGCTACAGCAGAGAACAAACCTGCTCAAGTTCATCATCTCCTGTGACTTCAGGCAAAGAACGGCTAAAAAAGTAGGCCGAGTACTGTTTCTCTACTATACTCTAACCCAACTCACATCGCTACACTACAATACTAATGATTAAGATGCACCATGTGCAGGTACTAATACATGTTTCCAGCTACTGCAAATCACGAACACAAGATGGCTGACACCCCGGATTGAAGGTGAAAGATCAAACCCGTCGAGAGAACTAAACCAGCAGTGCCAGTGCACAGCGGCAAACTGAGATGATTCCTCAAACACCTTCAAAAAAAAAAAAAAGTGAATAAAATAGAAAAAGGAAGATGACACAAGGCGTATACAGTCTGTTTCAACACAAGGGGGCGCACCGCTGGGGCAGAAAGAGACGCGCTGAGGGACGGCCGGCAGAGGAAGGAGAGACCGAGCTGAAGGTCTGGCTGGCGACACGCGGGCCCGTGATTGATGGCGAGTGATGGCGCGCGGGGGGGTTTGGGGGGAGTTTGGGCGCGGCTGTCCCACCGCAGCCATCCCGCTGTCAGAGGCGTCAGAGCGTTATTGCTGCTTCAGGCCTTGGTAATAAAGCGGGAGTTGCCGTGGCAGCTGAGGCCGGTGTAAGAGTCCCGCAGGTGAAGACGCTCTCTCTCCTCGGGTCACGCTTCTCAGCCGTGACATCATGACCTCGGTGACCAGCACAGCCGGTAAGAGGGCAGTGGGGCTCACTCCATATTTCAAAACAAATTACGATGTCACATTCTGGCAGCTAAATGGAGGCCAAAGATGAACTCCTGGTTATAAAACCTAGGACAAGTCACTGGCTGGACCTAAGAAGTATTTATATGTCAGCCTGGCAGAAGACTTTGACTATGTGCCCATTTGTTTCAGTTGAAATGAATCTCTTCTCAGTTGAGATCCATTTAAGTCATGGGTATTAAATGATTATTTTAAAGCAGAAACTGCTCAAAACTTCTCTTAGGGAAACTCGGCCCTTTAAGGAACGATAGTACCTCTTTCTTTCTTTTGCCCCGAGCTTCTCCCTTCTCTGGGATAATGAGCATCTCACCGTCAGCATGTCCCATGCTTTTAGTGCTGACCCCTGAAGCCTTCCCTGGAGACAGTTGCCAGGGCCTGCACCACGAGGCATTTCTGTTCCCCGTGTTAAAGACGGAGGCGACGGACGAGCAGGTGTGCGGCAGCAGGGGCTCGATGCCAACGGGACGTCCGATTGGCCGCTTACAGCGACTAACAGAGATGCTATGACAGCAGACTGACTCCAGCTTCCAACCAATCACAAACTAATTAAGAGACCGCAATAAAAAAGAAAAACAAAAACAAATGGCGTACAGCTTGCACTCTCTCTCTTCCTCCACCCTCAGTGAGGGACTAAAGCTGGAGTATGACACCGCAGGGAATTCTGGGAAGGCAGGCAAATGCAAGTCTGATGTTTCAGCAGGTGCCATTTGCAACAGAGAACAGAGATGTTTCATTTCACAGAGATATCGGGGAGGGGGGGGTGCTACCCTGTCCCGCCCACCCCCAGGGCGCCCATTGTCTCCCTCACTCCCGTGTTTCTGGGGCTGCCGCATCCGTGCAGAACACCTGAGGCAGCCTTTCTTTCAGCACGGACGAGCTGTAATCTGCCTCCACACAAAGCAGTGACAAGCGCTCCTGGGAGAATACAGCATTGTGTCTGGGCTTAACAAGACCTTATTAATCCTGGCTAATATGCACTGCAATTCACCCAAATCATTCATAGGTACGCTCGCGCCTCCTTTCACAGCTTGCTTATTTTTGGTGAGTAATGGTGAAATGGACATGCTCTGGGAAATGCTTTTGCTCAATGACTAATACAGGAAATGAGTGTAAATAAATTACAGTTCCACTACTGACACCTCCAACAGCCACAGACTGATATGTATCTTAGTCATCTCTAAATTCCTACCCGATGCTTACTTATGGATCCTTTAGGAAACAACAAAACATCCAGAAGACTGATAGTGCTGTTCTTTCAGGACACCATTTTGCTTTGATTTAAAATGGCATAATGTTGCATGAACAGGGAAAGAAATATGGAAAAATATAGGAGTCCAACTTGACTGATGAGAGATGCAAACAGGGCCTACAAACTGACAACAAACAGCCTTGTTAAAACTGTACAAACTGACAACAGCACAGCCACAGAACAGCCAGTGCAGAGTACTGAAATAGCAGCTCCACGGAAAAGGAGGGACAGAGACACACACACACACACACACACACACACACACACACACACACACACACACACACAGCAGCTTTAGCTGATAAACAAGCCCTTCTCCCTCGCGCTGACCTCTCCCCTACACCTCTCTCACACACTGACCTCTACCCAAGACAGATAAGAGTGAGGGCAGGAGGTCAAAAAAAGGGGGAAGAAAAAGCCAGCTGGAGAAGGTGAAGAAAATGAAGAGGAGATGATAAAAGCAGATGAAAAGAAGAATCAGCAGATGGACGTGGGGAAATTTAGGGAAGATGACAGGTGAAGTGGAGAGGAAGCCGACGGCCAGGGTAGGGGTCCTTACCTGAGGCGTCCGCGGGGCTGCCTGCGCAGGCTGAGGCGGTCGGCCTCCTCGGGCACGCGGTGCAGCGAGGGCGAGCGGGAGTGCGAGCTGCGGGAGCTGGCCGTGCTCTGCAGGCTGTCCCGGCCTCGCCCGCGCCCGGCCCCGCGCCGGCCCCGGCGCCCGCGGGGGGGCCCAGCGGCGGCAGGCTGCGCAGCGAGGGCACGGGCGAGTGGGCGGGGGCGGCGTGCCCGTCCGCGTGCAGGTTGTTGTCGCTGGCGGAGCGCAGCAGCGAGCGGGGCGAGGTCAGCGTGCCGCCGCCGGACGCCACGCGACGGCGGTTGGTGTAGGAGGGCGTCTCCCTGAAAGGCACTGAGAGAGGGGAGGGGCTTATTTTAACACCGCCTACCCCCTTCTGTAAAAGCACATACACATCACTCTCACACTTTTCACCAGGGCTGGAAGGTCCAGGGCTCAGAGAGTAAAAGTCCTGCCATGAGTTACTTCCACCCATGACCTCAGCCCAGCTGATTTCACCAATTAGTTCCACCTCCTGGCTGAGGGATTGTGCTAATTAGCAAATCCCAGGTGATTGGAACAAAATACTGGGGAGGACTTTTACTTCCTGAACCTGGGTTTTCCACCTCTGCATTTTACAGAACTTACAGGACACAGCTGTATACACAGGGAGTGAATGTACCCCTGACTGGTATGAAAAAAGAACTGCCACACTGATCCTGGATCCTCTAAACTCATTAGTGAGCCCAGAAAACCTCTGTTCCTAGGACTCATGCAACAAGCCCCCACAGCAAGCTCATTAGGAAGCTATTCAACCACCGCCGAGCCAATTAATACTACAGGCACAGATAGGTATTATTACTCATTATTTGCAGTAATGAACAAACACAGCCTTATCATCTCAGCTGCAATGGCAAAAGACCTACTGTAGAAATAAGAGGTTAACAGTACAGTAGAAACCTGTTGCATTTGCTATCGATATTAATTGTTAAAAGTTACAATGGCCTGCATTTAAAATAAATTCACATAAAACAAAATGAAGAGGTGAAGCCCAAAAGCACTGACACGATTTTAATCTCAGCCACGAGGACTGTTGTCATGATATTTCCAATACGGAGAAGGAAACACAGTGATGTGAAATCTGCACTCACCAACATCTGACGGTTTGTGAATCTTTATTATTTCCGCCAGATCAAAATTCCCAGCGATAATTGCCACCTGCAAAAACCGCAAAAACAAATTAGAAGGAAAGATAAAGACATGCCTAAAACAGGGGGATTAGTGCACTCACGTAATTCCCAAAACATTACCTTTACAATCAATTATCAGTGCAAATTTCAAAGTATTATCAAAATGTACAATGGGGATTTTCAGCTGTACATGACACACACACACACACACACACACACACACACAAAAGCTGAATGTGAACAGACTATCACTATTATAGACAAAAAAACATACACATATTGCAGCCCATCATAGTTTATTCTAGGACAGTGAACTCAGTAGTCAGTGCAAAGCAGACCGAGTTTAATGCACCATTGGACACAGGAGCATTTAATTTCTGATCAACAGCGAAAGGCACCAAATTCAAAAGTCAGAAGCGTCAGTCCTGAACTCAAGGCCCTTTCCAGCCCTAGTGGATCAGCTGGCTGAGCTGTGAGAACAAGCCGCTCTGAAGACGACCCGGGAGACGTCACTCCCCACAGCAGCACCGCTTTCTGAACGCAGCGTGATGACGTGTACATCAGCGCCTCCCGCACGCACAGCGCCGACACCAGCTGCTTTTACTTAGAGCTTCGCTCGTACGGTAAGCTGCGTACCCAACAGCGAAAAGGAAATGTATTCAAAGAACCCAAAGTTCCCAGAGATACACATTAGATGGAGCAGAAAAATAAAACCCTGAAAACAATCCTTCTGTAGGACAGATGATCTTAAAGTCAACGGAGTTCAAAGGAGCATACAGGTCTAGAACCGTCACCGTACTGGGAAGGCCAACAACCGCCTACCACTGATGAAACAATGGTTAAATAACCGTGACTCGGACCTGTCACAGAATATTCTTTGAAATATCCCCCCCATCTCTGTGTTCATCACACACACAGAGCTCCCATGTCACCGATGTACGCCTTGCTGCGCTTCAGTGGGAGAATAAGGCTTTCTGCTGCACAAATCCAAACACAGGAAACCTCCCATGGGCTCTCCAGAGAGCCTTCCGCAGCGTTTCCTGTTGATAGCAGATATCGCTCAGCTCAGCAACTCCGCCACAAACTGTCAACAAGCAACACTGTGGGAACGCTTGACATCGCAGGGCGCATAGTTACAGTCGCTTTTTAAAAAAAAAAACAAGATCAGGATGTGATTTCTCTGTGGACACTCAGACCAAGAGAAGTTCTCCACAGCACACGGCGATAGGTCCTGTTCTTCCATCTTTCCCTCACTCTCTTTCTCCATCTCCATCTCTCCTATCTTACCGTTCCTAGCTGTGGGAGTGGCTATATTTCTCCCTGTAGTCCCTCTCTCTCTCTCTGATTTTAAATGCTCATTAAATCCCTGCCAGGCCACTTCTGTACCCCCTCATTCTACAGCGGCTCCCACCGCACTGATTGCTCTCCACTCTAACAATGGTCCCGCTCTGGGCCCGCCGCGCACTGCATGCTGGGAACGTACAGATCCAGGCGGCGGAAGACCGCTTCTTTCAGACGGCGGTGTAATCAACAGGCCGCCCGCACAGCTTCAATAACCTCCGACCGTCGGGATCTGTCCTGGGATCTCATCAAGCATTCCAACTTTTTAATCTCAGATACAAACGGCCAGGGGCCAACAGTGCAATAAGCAGCTCTTCAACCCTTTAAGGAGTAAGAGCACAAAAGCGAGATGAGAATGTTCATAACTGGACATTCTAATGCTGATGTCACAATCGCTACTGGTAACTAAAATCAGTGGAGTTCTACAACACTGACTTAGAATAGAAAAAAGAATGCATTCCAAAGAACATACTCTTCAAAGGGTTAAAGTCAGATAAGAGACAAACCATCACTGCCAAGACAATCTCACCACTGTTCATTCTGCTGCAATCACGAGTTCTCCAGGTGCAGCGCTCAAGTGTTTGCATTTCTGAGCACAAAGCTATAAGCTGCACTGTGAATATGTAATTACACAGGACTGCTGGGTATAAAGAGCGTGTGGTACCAGCACAATAGAGGAACCACATGAGACTGGCCCTGCTATGGTTTGCTGTGTGTGCTTTTGGGTCCAGAGATCAGCTTTTGAGCAATACCCCATCTGTGCCCCCCAGCCACACAGACAGGGTAATAATGTCCTGTACTTTTGCCCCACCTCAACCATCTCCACAGTAATTACCCCCCCCCCCCCAATCTCTGAGCTCTAGGGCTAATTAATATTTAACACACCAGATTTTCTTCATTAAGTAGCCAATTATACCGGCTGTCTGATGATGTTTATTGTTTGTGCTGCTGATTTGCTGTGTCGCCGCCCCAACACCCACGCCCTGCACACAAGCACGCTAACTCTGATCTGCACTGGAGATGTGCGTCAACATCAATTTCGCACGCAGCAATTTAAACACATGTCGGAAAGACCTGGAAGAACTGCAGTGGTTCATCACATCAAATCATGCTTTCACTTCCAGGTCAATCTTGATTAAAAGTGCAATTATCAGTGATTATCCATCACAGGACAAGCAGTACCCTGTTCTCTCACCCGCACACAATAGACAAATGTGCAAACTTCTATCATATGAACATACGACAAGGCTCTTACCTGGAATGCCGTTTGACTGTTGTAGTTCTTGATCTCTTTATTGGCCCCTCGAAACAGTAGAACCCTCGCACAGCTATCCTGGATGAGAGAAAACACAAAAAGGACACCATCGTTTTAAAACCATAAAGCAAAGCCTTCTAAAGGCTGTTTGACTGACAGGCGGACAGCCCGGCACGGAATCCTGACTCAACTGCGGCTGGCAGCGCTGAAGGGTGACCTTTGACCCCAGGGGTGAGAAGAAGAGGGGGGTTTCGGTCAGGTCCGGTTTCTGATCCCTGCTGTTACCCGAGCGACAGCACAAGGTAATGACAGAGCAATTGCTGAATGCTCACACGGCATGCATTAAAATGCTGTTATCACCTCCCACCCCTCCCCCCCCCCCCCCCCTCCTGTACTTACAGACCTGGAATAAACATGAGTTAGACAGAAACATGTATAAAACATAAAGCAGGCTTTCCCGGAAACAGCATTCCCCTTCTGCGTCTATAGCAGAGACAGAAATGGCATCCCGCTCCTTGATCCGTCGGCCTCTCTGCAGATGGGCGTGACATCAGCACGGCATTGTGTGCTGTGTCAGGGGCCCAGTGTCTGTGTCATTCATTCCGCTGTACTATTACAGGCTCCTTCAGACAGCCGTGCGGAGACGTGGGATGTCACAAAAATGTGTAAAAAAAATAAAATAAGTAAAAGCAAAAAAAAAGGATTGATTCAGATCCTCTGTGGAACGGAGCTGATATTAAGGCAGAGCTGCAAGTCTTGCTCCAGGGCGTATTTAAAAATGTCTAACACCTCCTCAAAAGAAGCAGACGACTGAGTAATTTCAGTTATCAATCAGAAAATAGATGAGGAGTCGCTACTGCATTCTACTTTCAATCACAAAAGGAATTTGCCTGCAGCTGAAATGGTCAACAGTTAAATACATTTCAGTATACACAAAGTTTGATGGTTATTGATATTTCTCAAACAATTCAAATAACCGTGCGTAGCATTCATGTGACTACACACTGCCCGTGATGGCACAACAGCTACAGCTAAGCTTCATAAACTTTGGCTTAGAGTGCCCTCCAGTGGCCACAGATAAAGATCAAAGCCTACACAGATTTACACACCAGGAGCTTTCCAAAGCCCAACAATAATGAAACATGACTAAAACAAAATGCACCTCTGATGCGTTTGCAAGGCTATTATCATGATTAATAACAGTGCATTCTCTTTCCCATCTTAAGGATATAAATACAAATCCCTTATCCAAAGGAGTCAGCCGACACGGCTTATGGCTCAGATTAAAGTCCCTGGGGGTTAATTATTATAATTGTCTGGACTCCATATACACACACAATGCACTCTGGTAATTCTGATTGTATGTGTGCATGGCAGGCACTGAGAGGGCCCATCCCCAGCCAGTGGGGTTTTCCAGAATGTTCTACACAATGAGGTAATTACTGTCCGTGGACCACAGGGTTGGGGGGGGGGGGGGGGGGGGGGGGGGGGGGGGGGGGGGGGGGGTGCAGCCCTGTCCCGTTGTTGGCGGGGCGGACATTGAGCGTGGGTAATTTGGCGTGAGAGCGCGGCGTCCATTAGGGGCAGCTGGGCGGGCGGGCGGCGGCCGGGCTTTTGTGCGTGTAGAGTGTGCGTAGTGCGCAGAGAGAGCATAGTGCGTGTACTGTGTGTATTGTGCAGAGAGTGTATAGCGCGTAGCGCATGTAGAACAAAGTTTTTAAAAAAAGATTGCGCCTTTAGAGCGAGAAATAGAACGCATCTGCATTTGCAGCACTGCCTGGCATGACTGCCGCTCCTCTCCAGCCTCACTCAAACATCGCTCACATCCCCAGCCCAAAATAAACCGCAAGCATTTCACAGTTAACACAACACAGCCGAGCCTCTTCACATAAGAGGCTGGGTTTGACATCATTCATATTTTATTGTGCTGGGTTATACAATGAAAATTTAAACCACTGATACCAGCACTGACACCACAGTACGCCGTGCCATTTTAAACAACCGCCATCACTGTCAGGACTAATATCACACTGCACTGGGTTACTTTGACAACCACGATACCCTCCCAGCTCGTCTCCATAAGGAAACCATTTTCATTTCTTTATGGAACCCTGTATGGCAGAACACTTGGACTAGATAGTGTTCCTTTTTGGAGACACAGAGGGGCCTTTTGGAAACCCTTTTTTCTGAGAGTGTACAGTCAGTACTGACATCACTACACGTCATGTCATTTCACTCAGACAAACTCCCTCCTCTCTCCTGGGACAAAAAGCCCTGACCGTTCACAGAACTGCACACCAAGTCCAAACGCGCGTCAGCAGGACTCCAGGGAGCAGCAGAGTTTAGTCTGGGCTGAGCGGGCCTTAATTGCAGGGAAGTGAATTTGAGGAGCGTGACTGCGGAGCCCCTAACGCTGTTAAGGGCGGTGATGAGAGCGGGGGGCTCCTGCGTCAGGTGCCTCTCTCTCTGCGTCTCCGGGTCAGTCGCCATGGCGCGCTCTGCAGCCCATAATCAGAGCGGGAGCAGGGAGGAAAATCCCATTTCCAATCAGGGACAGGTCTGTCAGGCCAGTGAGAGCCACTCACTGGGGCTTTCAGCAGAGAGGAGAGGAGAGGAGGCAGGCGGACAGGAGGATGTGATCAGGCCATCATTCCACTCCACTCCTGCAGTCTCAGCCTCTGGACACCTTTATCTGACCCACGCAAGGGGGCGGGATTATGGGTGTGTTATTAAACGCTGCCCCCCTCCCCTCCCGGCTCTGGGCCCTCGGCTGGTATTGATCGCTCATTGGTCGATGGCTGGCGTGACGCAGGCGCTGTGTGACTGCACCCTGATCGATGCCTGCCGCAGCGCGAGGACGCCGGTCCTTAAAGCCCCCCCCCCCCCTCCCCCCCGCACCCCGCCGCGCCCGGGCACCTGTGGGTTAGCGCTGACTCCGCGCGGCGGCCCGGGAGCTCTCTGAGACCGCGCGCGATCGGCGGGGGAGAGCAGCAGGCTGACAGCGAGAGGGGGGCGGTTCCTGTCTCCGGGCTCAGCGGGCTCTTAAAGGGCCGGTACGCGTCGCTCGCTGAGTCACAGCGTGAGCCGCCGCGCCGCTGCGCTCACACGCTCACGTCCTGTAAAACACACGCCGCGCACGCTGGTGGGGGGGTTCAGATTATGAGCTACGGAAAAGCAAACTCTCCTGCATAGGGTGAGTACCCTCCACCCTAAAGCAGTCGCTTCCCCTCTCTCCAAACCATTCATCCTCCCATTCTCTTTAAAGCATTCACTCTCACTCATCCTCCCACTAACACCCTCGCTTGACCTCCCTCTAAAGTCACTCATTTTTCCGCACGCTCTCTCACTCGCTCACATTCATTCTCCCCGCTTCACAGACACACTGCCGCACACCGGCATCAGCCCAGATACATAACCACTCGCCAGTCTGGGCATAAACGCACTGCCGCTGGCCCAATTTATCTATTTATGCTGGTTATTAGAGCGATCAGCATTTCCACACAGCTATGTGTGTTTGCTGCGGCGTTTGAAGCTGATAAAGCGCGTCTTGCTGAAGACTGCAGGTGAATGCTGAGAAATGGCACGCACTCTGCCTATTGAATCAGTGATTAGAGAGCAGAGCCCATTAAACCCTTAAATCCTGAGGCCTGACGTTGGAAACACACTTCCATTCACAGCCAGTTATTTACAGCGCTTCTGAGCCGCACCGCGCCACACATCGCCGGTGCTGCACTTTGCAAGCAGCAGCTCTGGAGCCTGTGCCTAAGCCTGACTCACGGCCTCCTTAAGCGGTTAAACTGCACAGCGGCGATTGATGCTCCTTTTTACGGAAACACAAAAACTTTGCACAATTCTGTTGAAAACCTACCCCGACCCCCTATTTACAAACATAAGAGTGAGAGAGAGGGGGTGTAAAGAGAAACGGAGGGAGATGGCAGTGCAGCGCTGCTCCCCTCCCATGTGTGCTCTACACATGCACATGAAGTATTGATGCCCGCGGTGAGCTTCTGAGCCTGGAAACAGGTCAGTGCACATGACTGCAGCGAGCAGCTCAGCCGCCACAGGACCGGCACCCTAGCGCCAGCCCAGCGCTCGCTCCGGCCCCGGGTCCCAGGTCCCAGGTCCGCTCCGCGGGCCGACGCAGACCGGAGCCCGGACCCCTCGGTCCAATCACATGCCTTCACACTCGTATGACAGGTCACGTGACCTCATTACGTGGAATGGCTGGACGGGGGCTTGGTGACGGACGGTAAACACACCTCTCCCCTCTGCGGGTCAGGGTACCGTCTTCGCAGAGGTTTGGTCAGAGATGCACCCAAAACATGGGGGGTCAACTTCCCGCCAGGCAGCTTGGATGCCCATTAAATATCTACCATTACGGGGCACAGAGCAGGTGAGCAGGGAAGGCCTAATTGCATATATTGTACAGAGTTTTCTCCCTACTGTACATGCTGAGGCCTCGCAAGCATCAATAGCTACACGACACAGTCCCCCTCAGAAAGCAGCCGTGTGCGCGCAGCTCAGCTGCCTCTGGTGAGCATTAGAACGTGTCGTCCCCTTTAGTTCCGAGCGCTCGGCTCCGCGCGGCTCACGCCGAGGACAGAACCGGCTGCAGCCGGCTCCGGCAGGCTGAGGAGGGCTCACCTGGTTGTAGAGCGCGCAGACGTGCAGCGCCGTGTTCCCGGAGGCGTTCTGCGCGCTCATGTCCGCTCCGTAGAACAGGAGGTGCTCCAGATGCTGCACGTGCCCATGGCGACAGGCCTGGGGGAGAGAGAGCATGAGAGAGCATGAGAGAGAGAGAGAGAGAGCATGAGACAGCATGAGAAAGAGAGAGAGTTAGTATTGGGGGTATTGTAAATGCATGCATGAGCGTGCGTGTGTGGGTGTGTGTGTATGCACCTGAAACAGCACAAACTGTGCACTTTCCTGTGTGAGGGTGCATGCATGAGCGTGCATGTGTGCGCGAACATTATGGTACACATGTGCGGGCGTACAAGGGTGTGCACAGTACATTTGTGAATGCAGGCTGGCGTGTATGTGCGTGGATGGTGTGTAGATGCATGTACACTACAATCCATATGTATGCATATGTGTATGCATGTATGTGTGTAAGTATCTCATGCATCTTTTAATGCATGCACAGATGTTTGTGCGTGCACGAGGCTGCACACGTGCATGTGTAAATGTGTGTTTAAATGTGCATGTGTGCACATCTGATGGTGCGGACGTGTGTGTAAACGCATGCACATGTATATGTAAGAGTGCATGTGTGTGTATGTACGAGGGTTTGCACATGTCCGTGTGTGCACTTTGTGCGTATGTGTGCATGTGTGTTTGTGTGTGCGTGTATAAACGCAGACTGTCTGGGCCCCTGCCAGTCAGCAGTGTGCTCTGACTCCTCTCTCCCGCGCTGGCTGTGTGGGAGGCTGTGCATGTGCACGCCATCCCAGCATCCCACTCACAGCCATCAGCAGAGAGAGAGAGAGAGAGAGAGAGAGACGGCTCTGCGCTGTGTTATTACCACCACCACCAGCACCATATCACTGCTCCACACCCCATTATCCTCTCCCAGCTCCCACTTATTTACACAGCAACATGCATCTTCACACATGTACGCTATCAACACTTCCATTACACAGAGAGAGAGAGGGAGAGATGGAGAGGGAGAGAGAGGAAGGGGGGGGGGTTGTGTCTTCAAAATGATGTTTGAACCTGCATGTGCAGAAAGACAAAGCACTAAGTAATAGCAGCTTGAAAGATTTTTTTCACCTCGTGTGATATTACACAATGTCTTTGCTCGAAATTTCTCACAGCGATTACTCAGGAAAAATTACTGTAAAGCATTTTTTTTTTAAATCTCAAAACGGTGCTGTGAAGAACCACCCAATAACTTCAGGTGATTCAGCTCCTTGCACAGCAGAATATGAGTCCATTTTAGCCCCCGTGCGCTCATTTAGATCCACATTAAGGCCTTAGCGGATGCTCTAAAAAAAAAATTCTGATTTAACATCCAGTTTCCTGATCAGATCCTGCAATAACTGCATTCTGGGGGGGCATGGCCGTTGGTGGACGCAAAATTTACAAGCACTTCACACAACACTGAAAATGATTCCTCCTTTCATTGTAGTGTTTATGGTGGGTGTCAATGGACCCGATCAAAAATTACGTTTCCTACCAGCTGAACAATTCTCTATCTGTACTTCTCAGCAGATACCTTCCCTGTTGGCGCAGTCAGTAGACGCACTTTTCCTCAACGGATCAATGGACCGATCGATAAGCCGGCATCCACTGAGGTACAATTCTGTGAACCTTTATCTGTCAGGTTTAAATCCAACCTGTACAAAGCCAGGTATAAAATGCAGTGCATTCAGACAGCCTGCTGTAGGCACTGCATGTGACCTGCTCTCCCAGTGTATTATACCGGTTTATATGGACACGCAGAAATGGCCACCATCATGTCCGTCACCACTCTCAACCCGTAAAACTGTCCCAGAAGGGAGGGGAGGGGCAGGCTTTGGTGCCAGAGGTGCACATTAGCGATGGTATCATTGTTCCGTGGATGTGAAAAGGCTTCTTGGCAGAAAGTGCAGCTGCTGAAAACGTAATTTGAGTGTGTGTCGCGGTCGTGACACTGACGGGGACCGCAAGGCCTCTCTGGGGACCCCCGTCCCGGCGCTGGGAAAGGCCAGGGCCGAGGCTCCGAAATATCACATCATCACCGAACGGGCCTTAACAGGAGACCCGCGGCTCATTTACACAGCTATCACATGACTCGCCTCGCCCAGGGGGGCCCGCGGAGGTGCGGCTGTGTGAGAGTCCTCGGGAGGGGGTACGGTGTGTGTGTGTGTGTGCGCGTGTGTGTGTGTGTCTAGGTGTGTATGTGCCTGTGTGTGTGTGTGTGTGTGCGTATGTGTGTAGGTGTGTGTGTGTGTGCGCGTATGTGTGTGTCTAGGTGTGTAGGTGTGTGAGCACATGCGTGTTGGTGTGTGTGTGTCTAGGTGTGTAGGTGTGTGTGCATGCGTATGTGTGTAGGTGTGTGCACATGCATGTTGGTGTGTGTGTGTCTAGGTGTGTATGTGCATGTGTGTATGCGTATGTGTGTGTGCACATGCATGTTGGCGTGTGTGTATAGGTGCTTGTGTGTGAATGTGTGCACAGAGTGGGGCGGGGCAGAGAGAGGGCGGTACCTGGTGGATCTCCTGCCAGCCGTTCTCGTCCATGCAGCCCACCTGGGCGTGGTCGTGCAGCAGCAGCTCGCAGCAGTACGGGTCCCCCCCCACCATGGAGCTGTGGTACAGCGGGCTCAGCCCCCGGCTGTCCTTGTAGTCCGGGGACGCGCCCAGGTCTAACAGCGTCTGCGAGGGGGGAGGAGCCAGAGCATTAGGTCACGCTTTACCCCGCTCACCACACCGCCCAGAGCACCAGGTCACACTTTAACCCACTGACACCCCCCCTCCACCCCCCCAACCACTAACCCTCCAGGCCTGACACACTGCCATCCAACTTCAGGGCCCATCATAACAAAACCATGTGACGAACATAAATGAGTCAGGATGAATCACTCATGAGTAATCCCAGATGAGCAGGTCACTGCTGATGAGTCAGGGGAGGCCATGGCAGGACAGGGCCGTGTACGTGTTCCACAACGGCAAAAGCCCGGCCAAAGCCCCCCTATCGTTCGGCCACACTGTCACAGAGCACGTCAGCTCACTTTACACAAGGAATAAAGTCAAAATAAAAAAGAATATTCACAGCATGCGAGTCCACATGCCATGAATCTACAGGAATAAGAAAATGAGACGGCGTGACTGCATGAAGAGCTTAAGCATAAGCAGTCTAAGGCCACATGTGTCAGACTCAACATCCCCATTATTAGAGTAGCACGCATTGATTATTCTACAAGAGCAAATTCTTCAACATTAGATAGATGCCATCTCATCTGCTCCACCAAATATGTCCAATCATTTTACTTCTTTTAGCTCTGGGAGACTAAGGGAACATTTGCATAAAACAGCACAATCTGGTTAGGGCACAGAGCCAGTCCAATCAGAATTAATTTCTTTTAACACACAGAAAAGACCGTTGAGCACGCGAAACACCGCTGACAGCGAATTATCTTTAACGATTTTATTACCTGCAAGAGACAAATGTCTAAAGCCATTCAGAGGGGATGTTAAGCCAACTGGGCACAATCTATGAATGATGACAAACACAGCACTCTCTAACAGACTCATCTTATGGCACATTAGATGACTCACATCATACAGATTATGTGGACATCTAAAAATGAAAGATGGCAAACACAACCTGCCTCCACAGCTGAAGAGGGGGTGTAGAGTACTGAATCACCCCCAGGCTTCTACTGTGTGTGTGTGTGTGTGTATACATACTCACAATGAGGGCGCTGTGGTTCTTGGTGGGTGTGTGTGTGTGTATGTGTGTGTGTGTGTGTGTGAGTGAGTGAGTGAGTGAGTGTGTAAGTGTGTGAGTGTGTGAGTGTGTGAGTGTGTGAGTGTGTGAGTGTGTACTCACGATGAGGGCGGTGTGGTTCTTGGTGTGTGAGTGTGTAAGTGTGTAAGTGTGTGAGTGTATACTCATGATGAGGGCGGTGTGGTTCTTGGTGTGAGTGTGTAAGTGTGTAAGTGTGTGAGTGTATACTCACGATGAGGGCGGTGTGGTTCTTGGTGTGTGAGTGTGCAAGTGTGTAAGTGTATACTCACGATGAGGGCGGTGTGGTTCTTGGTGTGTGAGTGTGTAAGTGTGTACTCACGATGAGGGCGGTGTGGTTCTTGGTCCTCACGGCCTTGTGCAGGGCTGTTATCCCGTCTCGGGTCCTGAAGTCCAGATGAGCTCCACCACTCTTCAGCACCTTTATCAGCTCGGCACATCCCTCCAGCTGGGCTGCCATGGTCAGCGGGCATTCTGCACACACACACACACACACACGTGCGCGCACACACACACACACACACACACGTGCGCACACACACACACACACACACACACACACACACACACACACACACACCACACACACACACGTGCGCGCACACACGACACGCACACACGTGCGCACACACACACACACACACACACGCACACACACAAAATTGGGTCAGCACGCCAGCAGAAGTGAGCAGCGGCGCTGAGAGCAGTTTCTCAGCGGGGCCTTTGCCAGGGAGACGGGTCTGGAGCCTCCGCGCAGCGCCTGCACTCTCACACCCGTCGCCCCCGGCTGCGGCTGTTTAAACACTTTTCCCTTCGTAGGCTGCGTCTCAGCGCCGCGCCACGACGGCTCCTGGCTGCACAAACAAAAATCACCAACTGGCACCCCTCACGTCCCGAGCGGGAGCGCAATCTAATAAAAAAAAACCAACACGGCCCGTCTGCCAAGCTTCTGAGAAACGGTGCTGCCAGCGCTGCATTACACAGAATTACCCAGTCTATGAGCAGCGCGGCGCAGCCGAAATGACAGATTTATTGCATATTTAGGGTAAGAAAAGCTGTCGGGCAGCACATTCACATCAAACACTCCGCTGGGGAAAACAGGTAAGCAATTCAAATGGGCTGTTAATGCAAAAAAAAAAAAACAAAAAGAAGTAAAAAATAAGATAATAAAACTCTACGACTGTTGTAATACACATTCTGAATCTGTATCTATCGATAACCCATAATGCACACATCATTCACAGCCTCATTCTAGTCTTTTCTATCTCTGCGTCTCCGGTCCAGATGCAAATGGCGCTCTGTGTTTGGAGACGTCTGGCCCCCCGTCCCCCCGCGGAGGAGAAGCTCTGAAGGCGCTAGCGCCGAGCGCGCTGCTTTGCATGAGTAAGCATCGTTAGCGTCGTTAGCCTCGCCCGGGCGGCGGGGGCTTCAGCCGCCCCCCCCCCCCAAACAAGCCCCCCCAGCGGCTAACGGGAGCGTAATGCGCTCATCGGATGCAGGGCCCAACATTCGGTAATCAGCGCCTCGCTCGCCCGTTCCTGCCTCCGACTCCAAACGGGCCCGTCCAGCCCCAGCCTTCCACTGTCCCTGTCATGTGCCTGAGGTGCCCCCTCCCGCACTGGTAAACCGTGACTGACACCCTCCCTGCCCCCCCACCACTCAGCAAACATGGAGGAGCCAAATGTAAACCCATTACCCGCCTGAAGGGCAAACGCACTGCTCAGGAAGTGAATTTAAATTCACTGGGGGGAAAAAAAAAACCTCACCAAACGACATCATCCTCTTATTACCGGCATTTTTGCGGTTCATAAATTGAACTTCATTTAATTTACGGGATTGGGTTTGAAATGAAATGGAACTGACCGTGAGTCCTGAGTGGTGCTTTGATAAAAGTAAGCAAATTCTGACAGAGCAGCCAGACTGATGGCCAGTACAGGTGGTAGACTGGCATGGATCTAGAAATTATTTGCACAGGGAAAATAATTTCTAGATCCCCCCCAAGCTCACACATACACACACACACACACACACACACACACCCGCCTCTAGGGACCCTTTGCACCTGGTGCCGTGGAAAGCTTTCCCTGTCATAACCCCCTAGCTCCGCCCCTTGACATGGACAGGTGACCCACGCTACCCCCTCTCTCTGTTCCCCCCCCCGAAAACATGGCCGCGCAGGAGCAGGCAATGTAAGAGCACGGAAACGAACGAGCTCGACCATGTCTGGGTACCGGCAGACAGGCTTCCTTGCAGAGGGAAATCGTGGCTGCTCATTGGTCGGTTCCCCGGCGGAACAATCAGCTCGGCCCACTCCTGTCTCCTTCCACTTCATAGCCGTCTCCTGTATCAGGCTGATAACCGCACACCCTGCCAAGCCCTGAGCTCTCCACCATACACACGATCCACAGGGACCGCCAGCATCTTACATCTGATTCATCACTCCCTCGGTCACACAGGGATTTATTCAATGCTTTCCTCAACGCAAATTAAATATCATTAAGTTTGCATTGGGGAAATGTACTGAATGAAATTTAACACCCCACAATTATGATATAAAGACATGTCATAATTGAGGTGTGTCTTAAATGCTGAAAATATTACCAGAACCAGCTTTCGATTGTCACAAAAATGACAAATCAAGAGTACTGGATCTCCATCTGAGGGAGATACAGCACAGGCCCCTTACCTCCCGTGTCCGGGTCGTGGAAGTTCGGATCAAGCCCCTTCTCTAGTAACTTCGCCACTTTTTCAACGTTCCTCTGTTGGACATACTCCATAAACTTCTTCAAGTTAGCCTGAGAGAGTGACAGAGAGAGAGAGAGAGAGTGAGAGACAGACAGAGAGAGAGTGAGAGAGAGAGAGAGAGAGAGATACAGAGAGAGAGACATAGAGACACAGAGAGAGAGAGAGAGAGATGAGGGTTGTGCGAGGGCTGCAGGAGGAACATGCCAGTACATTACTCAGCACTGCAGAGGGAAAAATAGGAGCTGGGCTGCAGCAACAGTCAAGCTCCTCCAATCAGAAATGAGCTTTTAAAAGCATTATGATTGACATCACAGTCCACCTGGAAACCAAATGACAGCTAATGAACCCATGAAAACTTTTCCTGTCAACTACATAATATAATATATAATGTGTGTATGGAGGGCTGCAGAGTGCTCTGTGAGAGCAGCGCTGTGCGTTAGACACACAGCCGAGCCAGAGCGTGTCAGAGTGCAGGAGGAGAGGTTTCTGACGCAGGTAGGCATGGAAACGGCCCTCGCTGCGCAGGTGTGCGCTCCCTCTCAGCACGCCACCTCTCCCCCCTGTGCTGAAACCTGCGCTCCCTGCGCTGGGGTGTCATTTCCTACCCAGCACAGGCGAGACACACACACTGGGAAGCGTTGGGTTTTTAATTTGCTCTCTAAATCAGACTCACACACACTCTGTTAGTGTTGAATTAACACTGGGACGTTTCACTGTGCAGTTACACCAGAGACAGAGCGCACAGGTACACCAGGCCAGGCAAAACCCCTCCCCTCCCCTCCCCTCCCCCAAATAAGTCCCGTTTGCTTCTGAGCAGACGCAGGCCTGGCCTGCTGAGCGCCGTGTTCAGGCCACGGTAAGACGCAATCGGGCGTCTCTCTCTCTCTCTGCATCTGAACGCCGATTCAAAGCGTTCAGTCGCGGCCGGGCGGTGATGGAGCTGTCGGCGATGGCGATCGATCGATGGGGGAGATAATTAGATAAAGAGTCCAGCGACGGCGGCCGCGGCAGGTCTGGCGGGAGGCGGCGGGGCGGCGCTGGGGATGGGGGATGTGAAACGCGGCTCACTAGAAACGCGGCTGGCTCGCTCGCGCGTCCGCATCCAAACGCGCCTCGCTCCCTCCCTCCCTCAGCGCTGAGTGAGGCCAGGCTGCCTCCAGGTTGCAGTGGAGGAGAGTTTGAGGAGCTGCCACAATGCAAAATTCAAGGAAGCCGCCCACACACACACGCATACCCATGCACACGCACGCATACATACACACACGCACACACATGCATGCACATGCACAAACGCGCACACGCACGCATACACACACACGCACACACATGCATGCATGCATGCACATGCACAAAAGCACGCACACACGCACGCATACACACACACACACACACACACATGCACGCATACATACACACACGCACACACATGCATGCATGCACGCACGCATACACACATGCGCATGCTAGCGCGCACACACACACACATATGCACACGTGACTCATGTGCTCACTGACTGTTGGCTGGACATGCTAAACCTCTCAAAAGCAATATCAGTCACAGAGATATATGTACAGAGGGAGTGGATATGACAGACACAGACAGAGCACTAATAGATACAGACGTCTGGGTTGAATATCTGGGAGCTTCAGATCTATTGCAAAGCTCCTGGAGACCAGAAACTTCTGAGTGAGAAAAGCAGCACAGCTCTGTACTCACACACACACACACACTCACACACACACACACACACACACACAAGCACACACACATGCACGCACACGCATGCATGCACACACACACACACACATTTTCCTACACGTGAACCTACGCACACACTGAAACACACACCTACTGTAATGTACTGGCACACCCTCATCATTAATTGAAGAAAGACACATTCATCCATATTAATGTCTGTTTGATGATAATGTCAGGCTATGACCCCAGCTGCATTACATAATCCCCACAGACCGGCGCATGCAGTCCCACTGTGGCCTCTAATCAGAGCTTGCACACACACAGCCCCCCCTCTCCACCCCCCCCCCCCCTCCACTCCCCTACGAGCGCTTCTCAAAGTACCCCTGGAGTCAGCTGTGCCATCCGTGCACCAGCCCTAACATCTCCTGAATAATACTGACAATATGGATAATTAAAGAGCCCTCTAAAAAACCCATGCCTCGCCTATACAGCATCACTGGCCACCGAATCCAATGGCAGCTGAGCATCAATGCGAGCACTCACTGTCTTCACGCACATTAAAACTTCCTACATTACACTTCCTTACACACTGCACACAGCAAGGGCAGGAGCTGAGCACAGCTCAGCCACTGACACCCAAAGCAGCCGCGGCAACTGCATTATCTCCAGCGGCACTTGCACTCCTGCTACTGGCGCTCTCATTAGAGTGACTGTTACCGTTAGCATTCGAGCTACTTCCAGCGCCTGCTACAGCACTTTGACAACGCAGCCCGACGGAGGGCGTGATCCACACCTTTTAAACGTGGAATTAAGAGAGACGCTTAAAAAGACCTCTCCTGTTCTCACGGGCTCGGCACGGACGCACGGCGAGAGATCGGCGGCATCTCCAGCGCGGTCTTTCGCCTTGGTGGTTACAGCAGTTACATAACTCCCTGCACAGGCACGCACGCACACACACACACACACACACACACACACACACACGCGCGCACACACACACACACGCACACGCGCGCACAGCCCGCCGGAGCCGCCCGGCGCGCCCGGGGCCCCTGGCCGGACACACTCACCATGTGCTGCGTCATTTCGCCGCCCTTCTCCCGGTGCGCTCCCGTCTCTCTCCCCGCGGCTCATCCCCCTGTTTCCGCGGCGAGGGGGACGTGCAGGGCCGATCGGAGCGGAGCGGAGAGGAGCAGAGCGGAGAGGAAGAGGAAAGGAGAGAGAGCGAGCGCGCGCGAGAGAGAGAGAGAGAGAGAGAGAGAGAGAGAGAGAGGCTCCTCTCTCACCAGCCCCGCGCCACCGAGCCGCGGACAGAGCTTTCTCTCCGAGATGCGCCGAGCTTGTTGTTATGGTGATGGGACACAAAGGGGAAGCTGGCAGCGGCGGAGAGAGTGTGTGGGAAGCGCATTGTGGAAGAGCGAGGCGGGGAGCGGGGAGGGAGCGCAGAGAGAGGAGAGGAGAGGAGAGAGGAGCGCTGGAGTGAAGTCACCCTGCTGGAGATGGGCTCCTCTCCAGACCCGCTCGGGTCTGCTCGCGCTCCCCGCCCCAGACCGCCTGCTCGGGGAGGCCACTCCTCCTGCCGCCCCTCTGGTGCGGCCCGACCGCCTTCCAGACACATCAGCAGCACTGTACGCAGAGCGAGTCTCGGTTCTGCAGCGTGCAGCGGTGTGGATGTGCCACTTTACACCAGCCTCGCTTTCTGTGGTTCAGGTGATACGCAGCCAGAGTTGGCCCTCGGGATTCGGGGGCCCCAGGCAAGAATGTGGCTGTGGCCCCAAAATGCGCCAAAAAAAAAAAAAAAAAAAAAAAAAAAAAAAAAAAAAAAAAAAAAAAAAAAAAAAAAAAAAAAAAAACCAGGGTTGTGGCCCCTGAAGAACGGCAGGGAGTGTTGAGGCCAGAGGCCGGCTGTGTGTGCGGGAGTGGAGACGGAGGCTTTGCCCAGCGGTACTGCAGCGATGCGTGTGGTGAGAGCGCGCAAACACCTGCAGACGATGATGCGTACGAGCCTGCAGACCACAACACGTTTGTGACAGTGCAGTGTCCCTGAGATTCAGGCGGGTTTACTTTGTGGCACTCTCAAGTCTTCCAGTGGTTTGGGAAAAAAAAAAAAAAAAGGTGCAGCACAGTCGATTCCTCCTGGACATACACCTTAATCACACCATCGTGAAATCAAAAAAATTAAACTCCTTCAGATGAAATCTGAGATGCAGTCATGTGGACACACATACCACAAGGTCATAAAACTGATTACAACGATCATTAATTGGCGTTAATCCATATGATTTATACAGCGGGTATTTCATACGGATTAATGCTAGCACACACATAGCATTCCGCGCATGCCCTCGCCTGGGAGAATAAGGCCTGAGTGAGTCACCACCGAGCCGGTGACGCCAGAAATCAATACTCAATATGCATGAGCACACGCACTTCATTAACCTGTCAGAGGACAGTTACACACGCGGGGGGAACGAGCGCGGGTAAGGAACAGGGTTTACAAAGCCAGGATTTACTGCCCAACGTTCGCTTGAGGAGGAAAAGGCTCGGTCCCCCCCCCCCCCCCCCTTCTAGTCAGGAGGAGGCCATTTCCTCAAACCCCCTGGCCTTGCAGGACTGGCCTTCAGGATCTTGGGGGGGGGGGGGGGGGGAGAGCGCGTTGTGAGCATTTCAGCGCTCTCCCTGCCCTCTCCGCCTCCCCATTCACACACACAATATGCCCCCCCCCCCCCCCCCCCCCCCCATACCCTTTTCACAAAGAGACTCCATCTCCTCTAAAAGCACCGCAGAGGAGAAAAGAGAAGAGGCCGAGGAGACAGAGAGGCCGGGGAAAAGCAGTCCCACCAACAAAGAGCAGTCCATACCAAATACGTTTCTGAATCTAACTGGTGCTTTATTGGCATTACCGTTGCCAAAGTATACTGAACACGTTGACATGCACAAACGTGAGAGTCTAAACGGTAATAATATACGCCATGTTGGTATAGGCGCGTGTACATATGCATATCCATACGTGCGTATATTTGCAAGTATATACATACACACATATACTGTACATAAACATACATACATACAGATGTGTACTGTATGTAATGTCCATATGCATACGCATGCATATATATGCAAACACACAGAGTGTAATAACGTAATAATTATTTTTCATTTGTTTACCCACTGTCCCTCAGCATATGGCAGCATGATTATATGATTATCGATATGATTTATAGAGGATGATAAATGTATCTGTCAAACTTAATAAAAATTCTAATTTTATCCTCTCCAAATTATTTAAAAAAACGCTGCAGCACAGAACTTGTAAGATGATTTCCAGTGTTTATTATTAATGACAACAGGACACCACAGGCATGCTAAGTGGAAAAAGCGCTACTGTTTCTTTTTATATCTCCAAATGCCATGAAATGGGTCATGGAAATCATGAATAAATAAACCCCTCCGTTCACCCGTTCATCCATGCACACGCACGGAGGGGGAGTTAAGCCTGTGGGCTTAGGTACAGCACTACGACAGGTCACCTTTGTTTCAGTCTTTGCGCTAAATATACATTTTAGCCAAAGCACCAGGGGCGCAGGGTTCATGCATTTTGTGTGCGGTTGACAAACTCGGCAAATCCAAATAAAGCATCGAAAAAAGTGGTCAATGAACAGTGTTTAGGGCTCCTGAAGTCTTTATTCCTGGAGGAAAAGCAATGAGAGAGAGAGAGAGAGAGAGGGGGTTCGGAGAATTGCAAATAACTGAGGGTTTAATGGAGAACTAACAACTGGTATTGGGTAGAGGCATAGAGAGAGAGAGGGGACAGCCATCCCATAATGCCCTGGGGGGGCAGGAGCCTTCAGCGCTCACACACCTAGCAGGCCTGCTGCTGACTGGCCGCATTAATCAGGACCCCGGGGCCAAGGCTGAGCCCATCGCTCACGACCGCAACGGGGGCCATTGGCCAAGTCACATGATGAATGTGATACCGCGACAACGGGGACATCCAGACCAGCATCACCGGGACCATTTTCCCTTACACACTCGAATACTAGCCTGAGCCTTACACACTCACTCTTACACGCCCAAACACTCAATCCTGCAGAAGCTCAGTCCCCTCCCTTTGAGTCGTAGGCTCTGCCAAACAGGAAGGAGTACTCAGAAGTCAGCGATCTGAGATCAATGTCCATTTGGGCATAATGAGCAGCATTCACAGCTTTCCAGAGGTTCGGGGTGGGGGTGGGGGGGGACGTGACGGTGTCTCTGTGGGCAGTCCCCAGGTGAGACGGAAAACCAGCGGTGGACCTGCTGAAGCAGACACATCAGGGACCGCCCCCCCCCCTGCGGGCGGCCATGCTGAGCATTAAACACACAATCTCTCACAAAACAACACGGCGCTAACAACTCCATCAGGAGGGCAGTAAACTCTGCGTGAACTCTGTGTCCTGCAGGGAATGATGCAGGCCCTGTCCAAGGCCCCTTCATCATTCACACCACTTCATTTAAAACAAAAATAAAGAGAAATGCATCCCGATTCAGGGAACGTTTGGCAGCGTTGAAAGCGGTGAACAATAAAGTGATGATAACATCTTTACCCATAATGCATCATCACTCCCGAGCTCGGCAAGGCTGGCCGGGCCGGGGGGAGACCTGCTGGAGGAGACACAGTGTGCAGTGTAGCGCTCTGCTGAGTTTTAACTACAAGCATATTTGCGAAAAGCATTAAATCCAGTGAGATCCACTCTGAATCAACAGCAGTTTACAAACACCAGACACTCCCGATGTCACTGCGAGGAGCTGGTGCCATGGCAACGGTGCAGATGAATTATTCAGAACGGCCGGATATGTATGTGGGCCATGACTCCCAACACTGTGCCTTACAGCGGGTTGACCCCAGACCTTTAGGAAGGCATTGGTCATAGCAAAAAAAAAGCTTTGCCTTCAGAGCAAACGGAAGTAAAAAAAAGTATATATATATAAACTTTATCGCAGCCAAAATTTCAAAGCAATTAGTTTTGGCCAGGGTGTGTGGGAACGGAGGACGCAGAGACGGAATAAAAGCTGTGGTTTACTACGATTTTCAGTCAAGCCCTCTGAAGAATAGCGAGAGCTCACAGCATTGGGCAGGTTCATCCAGCGCCCGTCGCAGAGCCGAAACACATCAGCTTACGGGACCGAGAGGGAGGAGCCTGGGGAAATGGGCTTCGACTCAGAGGCCATTGATCCCGGAGTGAAGAGGGAGCAGAGAGACACAGAGGGAGGGCGGGGCTTCCCTCAGATCATTCCAGATGAAGTGTTTGGTTTGGCTGCCGATGCGAATGAGAGACTCAAAACCGTTTGGAGCACCGGCGAGAGCTCTCTGCCTCTGTTCCAGTTCCTCGGACAAAGCTTGTGTGTGTGTGTGTGTGCGTGTGTGTGCGCGCGCGCATGTGTGTGCGTCCGTGTCCGTGTGTGTGTGTGTGTGTGTGTGTGCGCGCTTGTGACTGATCCCCATGCGGTGCTTTATACGGCCTCCCTCTTGACAGCAGGGCACTGATTGTGAAGCGCTGCGTGAAATGCGCGTGTGCCCATGTGGACACATTGACCTACAAAAGAGCGTGCGCCCGTGTGCCAGATCTCATGCCCCGCACGGGCCCAGCGGACCGCCTCTAACAGGGGCATCCAACGGGCAGGCCTCCCCACCCGCCCCCTCTGCCACTCACTCACAGTACAACTGCCCTAGTGTGTGTGTGTGTGTGTGTATAGTATGTGCATACATACGTGTGAGTGTGTTTGTCTGTATGCGTCCATGTGTGTGTGTGTGTGTGTGTGTGTGTGTGAGAGTGTTTCAGTGTACAGTATGTACACACATACATACATACATGTGTGAGTGTGTTTACATTTGAGTGTACAGTATGTGCATACATACATGCGAGTGTGTGTTTGTGTGAGTGTGTGTGTGTGTGCGTGCGTTCGTGTGTATCATTTTGCAGATATCACATGAGGACACAGGCGCATGACACACAGCACTGGTGATATTGAGTGGTGCTGTCGGGGTGAATCAGCGCTGCTGCTTCACAGTGGATGCCCAGGATGTGCTGCAGATGCTCAAGGCTAACGCACTACAAACAGCAAACAGCAGACTGCAGACTGCAGACTGCAGACTGCAGACTGCAGACTGCAGACTGCAGACTGCAGACTGCAGACTGCAGACTGCAGACTGCAGACTGCAGGCCAGGCTCCTCACACAGGAGCCTAACGGCCAGGGAGCTGTGCCTGTAACTCAAAGGCTGCGAGTTCCATTCCCAGCTGGGGCGCCGCTGTTGTACCCTTGAGTGACGCTCTTAGACTGAATTGCATCAGTAAAAAAATGGATTGTAAATTTAAAAAAAAAAATCTGTGCACATCACGCTGGATAAGTCTACCAAATGATGAACTGTTATATAGCCTATATATATACATTGCATAATATGTTCAAAGAAAGCATACTTAAAGATTATGGGATTTACAATATTGACAAATAAATAAATAAAAAATCTAAGGCTGTAAAACTTCCAAGATAATTCCGTCAAAAGGCAAGGCAAAAAGAGAATTTTTATTAATCTTTCCATAATTAATAGTACAACGTCAGAGAGGTTGGAAGACCTTATCATATAAATTCCCATGCATTGCTAGGCCAAAGAAGTACTGATAATCTTTTACCTATGTACAAAGTCTGGTGTGTGCGATTGCATTTATCTTGATACGTTTGTTCCTACAGGCTAAATTTTAATCGGCTCATTAGCCTGGTTCTGCTGCCATCTGTAGGGAGATCGATGGTACATAGATAGAAATTAAATGAAATAATATCACGCTTGGAATGTTCAGAAATTAATGTCTAAAGCGGTGGCACTTTTATTATGTTCATTAAGGTGAGTTTAAACTGGTGTGGACCAGCAGTGAGCACCATGTCACAGATGCTCATATAGTTAGCTAGTTAGTTACATGTGCCCACCCGGAGGGATAACACATGTTCATTAGCACGGTGAGTTTGGTTAACGACGGAAGAGTAAGTTCTGAACATTCCTCATAGTGCTACAGCCAGGGAAAACCCTGCATTTTACTGAGTTCATGACAGAGAACACGGGCCTCTGCAAATAACACAGGAAATCTACAACACGTCTTCAGGAATAACACCGTCATTAAGACGTTAATAACATTGTTATTAACACGCTGACAGCAGCAATAACATTGTTATTAACAATGGCTGCAGCAATAACAATGTTATTAACACATTATGGAGAGAGAAGCATTGAGAATCATCAGAAGCCAAACCAGTGAGGCAGGAGCCGAACTGCAGTGCACTGACAGGTGAAGGAGACATACTGAAGCACACAGGCCATGGATAGTGCATGCATCTGTGCATGGACTGAGGCGATCTGGATAAGCGACATGCGCTCTATATGGATCCCTGACAGAGCTCATTCCACTTACATATTTATAAACGCTGAAAGCACAAGTACGGTGGAATCTCATTTGTGGAAAAGCGTGTTATCTAACCAGCTGTGAAGAGACATTGCATGTATGTGCATTTGAATCAACCCACAGTGTGTGTGGATAAAAATCCCCCATGGATGCTCCACGTTATGTTTCATTTACAAATGCCTATATAAAATAATCTTTTAAGCAGACCGAGATTCATATAACATTTTTTTAACATTTATTTATTTAGTTACGGTTCCTGATCCTGGGTGCAATATAAATGGCGATGATATGAACGGGTTAAGATAATGGGTCAAAGTCTATCACAAACAGTAGCATTCAAACAGAGATTAGCCTAACTTTACGCAAAACATGGCGTAAATCCACAACAGAGCAATTGCTCATTCAGTGCCTTAAGCGTGAATAACACTAAACCTGTTCATTCAGCAGCTGGACACCTGATCTAGCTCCCAGAATCAGAGAACAAGCATGTTACCCGGGCTTAAAGGCATTCTGACTCCTGTTCCAATCGAAACCAGCCCTGCGTCTGACACGCATGCAGAGGATATCGATTTTCCCAGACATTTTCCGGGGAGCGTTTTAACGTCTGAGAGAGCAAGAGAGAGCGCGCTGCATTATGTCGGGCAGCAGTGCCTCAATGCGAAAAACTCAGCCTTAACACGCAGACTCTAAAAAATAACATGCAATCACGCAGTTAAAACTCCTGATCCGGGAACAATACGCAACATACACCTGAATGTAGGGCAGCTTCAGACCTACTTAAAATCTTCAAATCGTATCGACACTTCATAGCTTACGTTTAAAAGCACAGAGAGAGCTTCTACTTGAAAAGAAAACTTTTCACGGTCCAGCCTGATCACTGATTTGATGCGGGAATGCTCCGTCTAACAAGCCGAGTCCATTTTAAAACACACTCCAGCACAACGCTCAGTGATCAAGCCCACCACTGATCTCAGGCTGCAATTAGGCACATGTACATGTGTTAAATTATCATTACCAGTTACCAGTTAGGCAACTGATCTTTTCCCCCATCAAACAGACTTGGCGTCTTTAGACTTTAACAGTGACACGAGATCAAAATTAGCCATCAATCATTCATAGCAACTCTGAATGAATTCCTCCTATCGTACTCGGCAGAGCGTGAAATGTAGGCTAAAGAACCCCCGGTGGCCCCCAGGCTGTTACTCTGTCACACAGATACAACGCAGCGCGCTCCAGCTGAAGTGCAGCTCAGTCGCTCACGCGCGGCGTAGCTGCTTGACATTTAAAGCAAAGAGTTAAGTAGCAAAATGGATTAACGCTACGCGCTCACGCTATCAGTGATAGGCCTCCCTCTGTTTTGGGGGGGGGGGGGGGGGGGGGAGCTTATTTTCTTTAGTAAGTGCATTTGAATTATTCATGGGTGCATTTCCTGGTATGGACCCAGAGCTGGCGCCATTAAAAATGAAGGGTCGTGGAACACACGTGTGCAGAGCACATGAGGGGACGTCATAAAAAGAGGGGGGGGCGGAAAAACTCGAAGGCTGGAAAAATGGATCACAAAGAGGTCCCAGCACCCTACAGTCAACACACTCTCGGTTCCTTCCAGTGCAGATAGGGGGGGTCCTCTGGACGTGTAGGTCACTGACCTAATGGGGCTTGGGTGATTGGGTTTGGGGCTCCAGAGCCCCGGGACAGTATTCATTTTCAGTGTCAATCACAGCAGGTCCGCCATTTTGTCAACAGCCGACAGAATGTCTCCACTTGGGCCCGATGCTGTGGATCTCCCATCCCAGTGTGTCCAGTCCCATACCGGGAGAACCACGGCTTCATTTTCGCCGTTATTAACAGTTCAGCCTACACTGCTGAATTTCACTGGCAGGAATCAGCTTTTTTTTCCCCCTCACTTTCAGGGCCCTCCCCGTTCCCCCCTTAAACAAGAACTGAGCGGAACGAAAGGTCAACGGACGCCAGCGATGGATCATAGCGAGCCTCTCGAGTGAACGCAAAGTGACGGTGATGCCCTTCTTGCAGTAATCAGCCGAGTAAATGAAAGCACGATGTGCTGTTTCGTAGGCGAAAGCCAAGGGGACAGGGATTACAGCAGCTCATTCTGCTCCGTCGGGGAGCACAGTTCACCGCGACAAACTGACTTGGGAGCAGGTCTTGCTGAAGCCATTATTTCTGCTCAGGATTGAACGGATGCCATTCGTTGTTTTTTTTCCCCCCCCCCATATTCATTTTGGAAATTCTGCGGGAAATTTTTTTTTTTGCAGAGCAACTTTTGTTCCAGACTAACTGACACGACAATACGGCAATGAGATAGGGGAATACGCTGTGCACGGAACATTTTGTCGAGCAATGAAGGCACAACGCGCTTTGTTACATCTCAATATGAATATTATCGTTTGACAAAAGCTTATAATACTCTCGTATTTCAATGAAAGAGAACGTGCTGAGAAGGATCAGCTCCGATTTGTTCCCAGACAGTCCCAGACAATGTTCTGGAGAACAAAGTGGGTGAGCTGGGTGAGTGGGAGGTTCAGGACCAATCAGAACACAAGTACGTAGTAGTAGTTTTGGAATCCATTTGACACAGCGCATCAGCCAAACACCAACCCAGCAAAGGGAAATCATCACTGCAATAACTGCAACCACAGCAGTATGTGGGTACAGTGTTTAAAGAGAGAGGCCTAGTTAGCTCGCCTGAGCCCTCCCTCTAGTGTCTCTTATGTGAAATCACAGGAAGTCACTGCCAGTCGGGCAGACAGACGGCGATGGGGGACTTCCCTTTCAGGGCCGGCTCATTCCAGTCACAGCCAAAAAATTCTGCAGCGAAGTTTCCGGAACACCCGAGCTGGCCGAGAGATGGCAGTTAGACTCCCTGAAAAAAGCAGCAACTGTTCCAAAACTTACAAAATCCACACGCAGCCGAAAGGACTGAAGACGCACTGCGATATTTCACGCAGTTTTAATTTCAGCCCTACCGGATTTGTGGATGTGAACACACTCACAGTGAAACGCACTTGAGGTAATGGTTTGTGCTTGAACCCAGTGACTTGCATAGCTAGACCCAGCTAGATGCTTATTATCTACTACAGCAATTCAGGCTGAGTGCCTTGCTTGGGGGTACAGCGGCAATGCCCCGCAGGGAAATCAAACCCGCAACCTCTAGCCAAAGTCCAATTAGTATTACTACCCTGCCAGCGCTGCCTCACTGTCCTCTGTCCTCAGAAAGCTGGCACGGGCACTGAATTCCCGTGGGCTGGCATGACTGGGCACACTGCCCTCTCCTTAGGACAGACTACAGGCAAGAGCCCCCCCCCCCCCCCCCCCCCCCCCCTCCCCTCCCCCCCCCCCCACACACACACAACCGGGTCATGCTCATGCTAACGTCGCCGTCCCCGTTCCGCAGCATTTTGACTCGACCTTTTCGTGAATGTCAGCGCTGTGGCTGAAACCGGGCCAATCACGACAGGGGAGACGATCCGGGGCTGTTCGCTAAGTGCCCGGGGGTCCTTAGCATGCGGCTCCTCTCATCTCCGCTAAATGCCTCGCAAATTAATGCCGGCAATCAAAATATTTCTTGTTGACAGTGGGCCACAGCCGATAATGCGTGCCAAAAAAAGCACGGGGCGCTGGGCTTCGCCGCTTCGCCGTTCCCTTTGTCAACAACATTAGCGTCATTAGCAACTTAGCAGCTCGGTGAAATATGGCAGAGCGATGGAGCAGATGAATAAAAATCATTTAGCCCATCTTTACGCCATTAGCAAAATGAATGCTCCTCTTTCAGGAGCTCACTTTGCAGGCTTCTCATGAAGAGGATACAGAAATCAAGCCTACCGCAAGGACTAACAGCATAAGATTATTGTAATTACAAAATTATGGTAAAATAGTAAAGCCATAATTAGAAGGCATATTACTATTATCCTACACTGATTACAAATTATAGATTATATTTTGCAGATCAGAAGTGATGGTGTGTAGCACATTAAGTAAAAGATAAGACAGTGAATTAGGTGTAATATTGTCGTTTGGCTTGTGACTTTTCTGCCTTTTAATGCATAACTGTATTCCCATGCATCATCGCAGTGGCAGTTATTTCACTAAAGGAAAAAAGAGGAACCATTAATACAAGTAACAGTATTGTTATGACATGCCAGTGTTGTTATGATGTGTCAGTGTAGTTATGCTAGGTCATAACTGAACACACTTCCCCTATCCACTCCATTGTGCTTTCAGAGAAATTCAAAAAATATTCATTGTAGCATCACATCTATTCTGAAGTGTACAATACGCAACACATAAATTAGGATTTATTCCACAAGGACAGACAGCCAGAGACTCCTTTCAAACACACACAGTGACCTCCGTTTATACTCCATGACCACAAATTAGCCCACCTTGCCTACCCAGGGGAAGGATCCTGTTACCATGGCAACATTTTTGAAAATCCTCCACATCTGTATTGCAGGCATCAGTCATGCAGAGTTGTTTCAATAGTTCCCAGAACCGACCAAGATTTGCCTTTCAAAAAAAAAAAAAGAAATAAAATAAACAAAACCATATTTCCCATAAAAACCCTTGAGGCGAAGCAGAACAGCATTTTCCATAATGCTCCTAGATATCAGTTCTCGCCACTCTAACCACTTGGCATATCAGTGGGGTGGATTTTTGAGAGTTCTCAGACTCATTGATATATCTGATGCAAACAGCTGCTTTTACAGACCTTATGGTACCAAGTTAGCTAACATAGTTACCTCTCTGGGAGCCTCTGGCTATCCAGCCCAGAGCCTACCGCTGGCATAAATATCTACAGAGTCATTTAGGGTCACAGCCAACCCGGAGCAACACTATCTAAGTTTCAGCGGAGGGAGTGATTCATGCTTGTGAACAGGACCAGCTCTGATTTAACCTGACAACACAAGCTATTTCACAGCAGTTTGTACCAGTCAAATAATAAGCCCTACTACAAAGCTGAAGTACTACTAAGCTCTTTAATCAAGCTTATACCAGCCAAAGTCAGTTAAGTCCACAGCCATTCAAGCTAGATGGCAAAACATCTCAGCGTGGTTATAAATCTCACTCATTTGAGTCCAGCTGGCTAGTGCTACCAAATGTCGCAAGGAAAAGGCTGGAGAGCACTGTGCCCACTTATTATGGGTCACGAATATGGGGAAGAGACTGTAGTCAAAATGCTACAAAGATAACTATGAATTGTGCAAAAACAAAATGGAAGCCCATGAGAATAGCGATGACAAATTAATTCAATAAAATAAACTTCCCAAAGCCGACCTGCCTACTTTCAGCACACAGCACCCTGCCAAGTTTCATTCATCCCTTGAGGCCAACATTATTTAATATGTATGTATACCATTTTAAATGTGTACATTTCTTTTAGTACACCAATCTTTGTCAGACTTCATAAAAATAAAAAAATAAAAAATCTGTGGCACACACAAGGAATTTTTCAGCCCATTCCACCCCAGGCACAGCTGAGAAAACGTTCTCCCCCGAAATCGCGTTTAACACACAGACCCCATCTGTGACTCGCATGCCCTCATAAAGAAACAAACATTTTCCTGAAAGAAAGAAAAAAAAAAAGAAAAAAAAGCTGAACTTGTAGTGCTCTGACCTCGCTCCGCTGGGCGCAGGGTCCCCTGGGGCTGTGCCGCATGTCGTGCCGCATGCTGTGCGGAATCGCGCAGGCTCTCTCTCTCTTGCATGCGTGGGCGCTGGGCGCTAATGCACGCTCGCTGGACGCCGGCGGCTAGCGGCTGCGGGGCCGCTAACTGCTGACCGGCCCCTTTTCCCTTTTGTGTTCCGCCCATGAACGCGCCCCCGTGCCCCTCGCGCCAGTTCTGCTCATTGTTGGGCTCACTGGGCTCTGGTACCGGCACATTCGCCCTCTCCCTCCCTCCCTCCCCCCCCAACCGCCATTTTACATTTCCACTTATCTATTCTCCTCACTTTCCCTCCTGTGTACTTCATTACCCAGCCTGCCTTACTCTAATCTACCTGCTGCCTCTTCCTACACATTCTGCTCCTCTCTTGATCGATGTGCCTCATCTCCTCTCAAGAAACGGGAGTTAATGGCTGCACTGGGTGCCTTCGTTGATGGAAATACTATGACTCCACCCTGTCTACATGGGATGATCGTATACTGTGCAGGAAAAGCAGGTTTTTAAAAATACTGTACCAGCAGTGCAAATGACTGAAAACCAAATACTTCCGGAAGACGCATTACTGAATGGCGAAAGCAAGCCATTTACAGGGTGGATCATGCCCAAGAGCTGAGCTCAGTGAGATTTCCCCCCTATAATAAAAGACAGGAAACACTGCAGTGAAACATGCTTCAGATCTGCGCTGCTGAGCTTTATCTTGGTGTCATGCACCTTTCGTGAAAAGCCAATCCCACAGCAGGCGGGCCCTACGATGGGGGTTCAAGGTGCTTCACAAGGGGCACCCAGAGCCTCTATTCATTCACTAACATTAACCTTGATTTTGTTCACAGACTTTTAGTGTGATCAACAACAACAACAACATTGTGCAACTAGTGTGCGGAGCCAGTGAGAGGGAGAAGAGAGCAGCGGGCTGGGGTGGGTGGAGGCCATGCTGGAGAGCAGAGGATGATGGGAATGTCAGGAATGCCGGGCGTCATCAGTTCAGGCGGCTGAAAGGAAAAGCTGAATCAGTGGCAGTCATGCGCTGGAATGGGGGGGGGGGGGCGTCAACAGGGGGATGGACGAGTGGAGGCAGGGAGGGAGGCCGCCAGTGATTCAATGCTAATGCTATGATAACGTTCGCACCACCACGGAGAGAGAGAGAGATACAAGAGAAGAATGTGAAAGAAAGGGAGGGAGAGTGAAGAGAGATGTAGGGGGGTCAGTGAAAGAGTGAAACAGGGACAGAAGGCAAGACAGCACAGGAACAAGGTATGTAAGGACACACAGCAAGCAGAAGCCTACTATTCAGGAGATAGATGATTGGCTATTCACTCCAATATCCCTGCTGAAGGAGGTCATCTATTGGCTGCTTACTCACTGATGGGTGGGGCTTATAGTATAACTAGCCTACTCACTCTGAAGAAGCAGGTCATTATTTTCTAAAACATGCACACACTGCATGCTTGTAAAGAAACGGAGCCATTTGCACATGTTGAAAGGGAGACCAGAGATGTAATGGAGCTACAGCATGACCCATGGTCATTCAGCACATGTCCTAACAGGTGGGGTTTTATACTCCCCCATTGTGTGCCACAGCAGTAACCTGCAATAGGCAGACAGAGTGAGCACATCTTTCTCTAGCGATGCAGCTCTCGCACATTTCAGGTTCCAGGCTTTTCCCCAAAAGCAATTTCCACACTAATGTGCAAAGGCAGCCTGGCAGGTACTGCAGCAGCCCAGAATGCACTGAAATCCTAAAACCAGACAGGCTGTGAACGTGGGGGGGGGGGAGGGAGGAGAATGCACACCGCGCCGCTACATTGTTTGCCATTACAGCAGCGCTAATCCCACCATCACTCTCCTGTGTGTGGGAGGGCATTAGGCAGGTAGAGCACACACACTCTGCTACCACTGCCCCGGCCCAGTCAGGCCATTCACACAGCACGGGGGCAGTAATGGTCAAAACAACAATGTGTGTGTGTGTGTGTGTGTGTGCGCGCGTGTGTGTGTGTGTGAGAATGAGCGTGTGTTTGTGTGTGAATGTGCATGTGTGTGTGTTTGTGAGCGTGTGTGTGTGAATGTGTGAGTGTGTGTGTGTGGTGGGGAGGCTCTAATGTGCCAAGGGAAAGGTTGGTGGAAGGACATTAATGCCTGTTGGCGATGGCAGGGCCTGCTTTCATGGCTGTTTACTTCCAGTCCCCTCTTCCAGCCATGCTAGTCATAATTACAGGCAACAGCCCTGTCCACCATGTTTATACAGGACTCTGTGCATGCTGGGATGCTATTTGGTTAATTAACCCTTTGAAGAGTACGTTTTTGGAATGTTTTTTTTTTTTTCATCAAAATTCTAAGTCAGTGCTCTAGAACACCATTGCTTTCAGTTACCAGGTGAGACAGACACATCAGAATTGGAACGTTCAGTGAAGAAGATTCTACATATGTGATCTTACACCTTAAGGGTTAATGGCTGAATGGTGCCTGCATGTGACCTCAGCTTTACACACACTTACTATCCTTCATTAACCTAGATGTTTCCATTTTTTGCACATTACCTGTTCATGGTCATTTATTCTACACTACATGAGTACATAAAAAATTAATAAGGGATACGCTTGAGTCTTAACAGAAGGAGAAAGGGAAACACTACATTAATTAATGAGAAAGCTGTACTGTGTGTCCTTGACATCAGACCATCTGTAACTAGGGCACTGGGGATTGAGAGTGAGGACCAACATCTTTTTTTATTTTTTTATTTTAATTCACAAACTCTACAGCTGTGTCCTGCACCCATGAGCACTGAACAGACCTCTGCCTCTAGGCCAAAGCCTTGATTAGTGGTGGCATCAGGTGTGCCAGAGATGGAACACATCAGACACCTGGATCCAGCTGGGGGTACCCGAGGAGAGGTGTGGGAACCACAACTCCAGGCACCTGTGATAACTTTTCTATGGACTTTCATCAAAATCCCCACCACATACAGTCCATACAAGAGACCAGAAACCTGACAGACTTTTGCCATTTGTTCATGAACGCTTGTTATTATATATTGTGCTCTGTCCCTGGGGGGACAAGAGGACCACGGCGCTCCAATCCAGCGCTACACCTGCGATGAGTCACAGGTGGCTAAGCGAGGCGTCTGAGGTAGCCGGCCCCAGACCGATTTGGCCAAAACTCTGAGTAGGTGCCGGGAAGGATATGATTAATAGGAGTCTCCCACCGCTGAATTCATGGGAGATAAACGCCTGTGTCATTACGCACTGTGCAAGTTCTCACACGCACACAGACTAACACCTGACAGGTGAAATACGGCTTCACTGCACCCGCAGGTACGTCGAGCACGGGGTGATATGCCTACACTTTAAAAAGGGGGCCAGAAAGTGCCTCTTTCATGAGGCAGCAACAACACTGCATACTCAGGCCCTCTGTTCTGTGGAAGAAAAACTCAGAAATCCTCCAAAAGAAAACAGAGAACACATTTGTGCACGACGCCGCGAGGCGCATTTGAGCATCCTTGCGTGATACGTGGTGCCGTCCCAGCGGAGCGCGGCTGAAGTTTGGCCGGACACACGGGCCCGTTTGAGGCCGACCCCGTGGCCGCCGGAGGCGGGAGAGAAATCGGGTCACACCGCCAGGAACGTTTCCGTGGCTACAGGGGTCACCGCAGCAAACTCCACACAGCGCCAGAGTTGCATTACTGACAGAAGCCATTAAGGATGATCCGCAACAGCGAGGCCATCGCAGCAGAGCTGCCCGAGCCTGGCTCCAAGAACCGCGCTCTGACACTGCAGAGATTATGGATCAAATTACACTTCAATCTTAATTTTTCATGCATTCACTCTAATGTACATTCAGCACACACACACGTGAGCACGTGCACGCCGACGCACACGCACATGCACACAGACACGTCTGACTACTAATTCCATGTCATTGTGGCCAGAGCATTAGAAATGGCAAACACAAAATTTAAAAGCATTACTGAATATCTCTAAATACAGCAACTATTTGCAGTCAGTTTGAGTCCAAGGAAACGCTTCAGAGATGTAAAAAATAAAAATAAATCCACCACAGTCACCGGGACATTTTCACACATGCCTGAAATACTGCCTTCTCCACAAGTTCAGCCCATCAGCGCTCCTCATCCATGCTAACGCTATCTGCATCGCCCAGCTACCCGGAGCGGACAGCGCCTGGCTACACGTACGCACGGCAACCGAGGCGTCGCGCCAAAACCCCCCACAACCCCCCCCCCCCCCCACCCTCCAATCAAGTTGTAAATGCCGCTAAACGAGCAGTTTGGAGACGCGCCGCTGAAACCGCGGACGTGGCGGAGGACACGCGGCGGGCGAGCGGCGGGCTAGCGTCCCGCGGCGCAGCGCTCCGGCGGCGTACGGCACATTAACATTCCAGCAGAGCGGGTCTGTCAGGCTCTGCTACAGACACGGCGCGCAGCAGCAGCAGCGGCGGCGGTGGCGGTATCAGCCGCGTACGGGCAGGAGCAGGGTACCTTACTGTTGGGTTTGGCTCGCCGGTCCTTCCGCCGCGCCTTCTTGCTGTGTTTTTTCTCCTGAGCCTCTTTCCTCCCCAGAGCTGAACCCATCTCCGATCATCAGGCTTGGCATCCGCGGCCAAAACAGCATCCACATGGCCAGATCCCCGGCTCTCCCCCTCCTCTCTCTCTCTCTCTTTCGCTCTCTCTTTCGCTCTCTCCCTCTCCCTCTCTCTCTCACTCACACACGCTGTCTCCCTCTCTCACACACTCTCTCTCTCTCTCACTCTCTCTCTCTGCCCCTCTCTCTCTCTCTCCCCCCTCTCTCCAGAGTAGCACGCGTGCGAGAGAGAGACGGAGTGGAGATTTCACGGGGTCCAGGCGCAAACAGAGAAAGAGAGAGAGGGAGGGAGGAGGGAGAGAGAGAGAGAGGGAGGGAGGGAGGAGGGAGAGAGAGAGGGAGGCAGGGAAGAGAGGGAGGAGGGGAAATGATGGTGGTTAAGGGGGGGGGGTGGTTGTAATGTCTAGGAGGGAGGGGGGGTGGGAGGGGGAGCAGCAGCTTCAGACAGTCTCACAGACACAAGCAGACGCACACACACACACACACACACACAGTCTCACACACACACACACACACACAGACACGCACGTCTGAGGCAGCATTGGGATTCCACTCAGCTGGCCCAGGTCTTCCAGGGGCTGCCACTCTCGGGGAGAGACGGGCTCCTGCGTGCTGATTGGCTGGAGCGGGTGCCGCTGTGCACAGGTGGAACTCCCCAGCCAGTGAGCGGGAACAGCTGGCCTGTGGGGGGGTGGTCAGCTTGTCTCTGAGCAGTTTGGGGAGACTGCAGCCAGATTGCATTCAGTACTGCACTCTTTGCTCTCTCTCTTCCCCCCGCTCAGTCGCACTCTCTTTCTCTTCCCCTCTCTCTCTCGTTTCCCATCTCTCTCTCTCTCTCTTTTTCCCACCTCTCTCTCTCTCTCTCACTCTCTCACCGTCTCACTATTTTTCCTCTCTCTCACTTCAATTACTCTTATCAGAAAAGCCTGGGAGCGTTTTTCCTAAAGTGTTTGTCTGAGTGCTTCTGCAGTACACACACACACACACACACACCACCCTGTTTCCTCCTCTCAGGTGTGTGTGTGTGTGTGTGCGCCTGCATATGCGCGAGCGGAGTGTACATATTTGAAGAGAGCGGTGAAACAATGCGGGACGCACAGACGGCCGCGGCCGGGTTGTGTTAATGTCCCCTAACGCGCAGCGAGATGTTCAGAACAGCTCCGATGCGGCAGAATCCATACGGAGCCAGAAATCAGTAATTCAGAGAGCAGAGCAGAGCAGCACCGTGTGCTCCGCAGAGAGCTGTAGCGATGCAATGTAGCTCCAGGGCAAACCGACCAAATACGGTCGACCCTTCCTGTCCTGTGCCTTCAATCGCATCATCACAATACGAACGGATGTAGACGGAGCGATCGATCGATTGATTGAACGCCTGGCTCCTCAATTATTCTCAATGATCAAGCATCCCAAGCTATGATATATACAGGATCTACATCCAGAGACTTTTTTTTATTTTTTTTTTTATAAAGAAAACATGTTCCTAAAGGAAAGAAAGCCTTGTTGCGTCAAGTGCAGTGGAATTGAAAATGCATTTCTCCACATTCATGTTTACAGGCAGCTTCTATCATCTTATTTCACTTCCCCAAAACCGCACCGCCATCTTCCGCCACTGCAGAACTACCCAGACATCTCATCCAATTAAAATGGGCCAAAAAAACATGTCAACCAGTAAAGAAGGCATTTAATTGATTAATTGCTTAGTGCAGGAGCTGAGTGCACATCTAAAAATAACACACGCGTGTGTGTGTGTGTGTGTGTGTGTGTGTGTGTGTGTGTGTGTACCCCGACAGTGGCTGCGCTCAGTTTGTCTTTAACGGCCATTTCAGCAGAGTGGGGTTTGCGTACAGACAAGGGCAGGGGGCAGGAAAATCATTGAGCCGCGACCCCGCCACGATCCCCACGGCAACCCCTCCAGACTACACCCATCAGAGCGCAGGGCTTTTTGTTCTTAAATGGCACGCCCCCCCCCCCCCTGTGTGAAAAGCCCTTTGATGTTTGTGTAAGGCGGGGCAGGTCTGAGGACCTCCTGACACAGGTGGGCCCTTTAGAGTCAGACAGCTGCAGAAACAGGCCTGTGGGGGCAGAACCTGCCTCCATACCTGCTCTCTGATCTTATCTATCTCAGCACGCAGCGAAACGCAGGGCTGTGGGAGGCTGTGCTCTTCCCCTAATGGGCAGGGAGGGCCTGCCCTGCGCTCCGGGATCGGATGCTTCTGAGGACTGTGCGCCCTTTGTCTGACCCAAAGAAAGGGTCCTTTTTTTAACCCACCCCCACAGGTCACATGATCACCCCCATCCCCAGTCTGATGGGTGCAGGGGTGTGCACACCGTCTCTTGTCCCCCCCCACAGTCCTCTTGGATAAGAAAAGAAATAATTTGGGACAGAGGAAATAGCTGTGTGGGGGAAGGGGGGAGGGAAAGAGAGAGACAGAGAAAAGGAGAGTGAGAGAGAGCAAGAGAGAGAGAAAGAAAAGAATAGTGGCGAGCATAGTAGGCTAATGCAAAGTAGGCTAATGCTTGACCCAAACACAGGCGGTGCAACCCAGCCCTCTGCAGAGGCAGAAATAAAGGCCTAAGGAGGGGGGTTGTGGGGAGTGGGGGGGGGGGGACACTGGCCGCGGCCCAAGAGAGGCAGTCAATGCGACGAATGAGAAACGGGACGTCAATAAGATAAGGAGATTAGGAGTGCTTATTGAGAGGGCCTGCCTGAGGGCGCGGGGCCGGCCAGCGTTCGGGGTGGAGAGGGTTCGTCCCGCCGCCGCCGCGGGCAGAGCTGCCGCCGCCTCTCCGCCACCCTGGCTCGGGTTTTTCGAGACGCCCTCTTCCTGGAAGAGAAGCGGTTTTGACAGCCCTGGCGCAGGATCATTAAAACATAGCAGAAAGCGCTTCACGCGAGACGCAAGAGCCGACACCTCTCCCTGCTTGTGATGCAGCGCGAACGCGTCTCCTGCCTCATTTGGATACTGCAGAGGGTTTTTACCTGCACCTTATATTATGCGATGCACACTTCCCCGTATTAGCATCTGTACTGATTTTAAACAGGACAGACCGTGAGTGGTGGACTTATGACTGTACCAGGATACTGACACACAGTGTGTCTGTACTGGGATACAGACAGCAGTGTGTCTGTACTAAGATACAGACAGCATTGTTTCTATACTGGGATACAGACACTCAGTGGTCAGAAAGACAGAATGCCCGCCACCAAGACAAGACTACCTGGTACCTGCAGACCCAGAGAAGAGAGTAAAAAAGACCGAGGTCAAGCCCTGACTCAGCAGAGCTAAAGACCCATCCAATAACAGAACATCCACCCTGTGACTGTTTCAGACAAGCACAGACCTCTCCCTGCACTCAAAATGGCAGCTGTGTCACTTGACTTGGACAGCATCCGATGGCAGGCTTTAACTGCTGCTGTAATCAGCTGCCATTGGAAATGAATGAGTCCCACACTGTTCTAGATCCATGGCACCTGCCCAGACAGGGGAAACGAAAAAGCAATTGACTAAGCAATAGCATTATACCGGGCATAAAGAGAGAGCCATGCGCACGCCAGTGCTATTGCCATGCCAGCTTTGTTATTGTCTTATGCCACAAAAACACAGAATGCAGGACAGTAAACGATGCACAGTGTGAGTATTAACCCAATACTAAACCCAGCGAGTAGTAACCCAGTCTTTCCTACGCATGTGTTATGTTGGGGTCGTAATTTTGTGTGTTCTATTACTTCCATTTGGAAGTATTACTGTAACACAGGGCATTCCCATGCTTGCGGTTCCTAAGTGACAGGGCAGCATCATTTACTATGAACCTGCTTTTCAGTCGCAGTATTGGGTCTTATTTGGAGTCTAGGAGCAGCCGACAGGCAGCTCCACAGCACCGTTTCTTGTATGGACACTGCGTTTCTGTCGATGCCCCAAATAAAATATTGTGGAGAAAGAGAAGCAGTTCGGTACCTGTCGTGTGCAGTTTCCAAATATGACCTAAATATCAGACGGAATTATGCATAAAGTAAAAAATGTAGCAAAGGCAAGCCTTCAACAAGTCTGTGAAGAAACTTCCTTCTTGTGAATATGCATTGCAACGTGCCCAAAAATGTTTTTCTGGGGGGTGAATCAGTTCAGTAGCTGTTATCCTGGTGTGTTATCTGCTAAAAGGGGGGGGGTACTGGGTAGGTACTGGGATGGGAGCCCAGCTCCAGCTCACTGCTAATTCAGGGGAAGCCCAGCAGAGTGTGTGCTTCAGGAGCACACAGACACGCCGCCAGGGATTTTGGGGGCCCCACGAAAAGATCACCAGTCTGGGAATTCGGAATCATCCCCCCCCCCCCCCCCAAAAGCCCCACCACCCCAAATCCACAGCCCCTGGGACAGTGCACACTCATCTCACAGAGACGAGACCCAGCCTGAGGATGAGAGCAGCGTGCTGCAGACCCGCCAGCTCGGCAGACTGATTACTAATGCAGACAGCAGTCCGCCCCATCATTAGGACAATGACAGAGCAGCGGGGCCTCTGCCCGGGCCTGCGCCTTCTCCAAAAACACCGGCCTGTTCCGCTCCGGAACAATAGACCTTGTGTTTGGACACAGTCCAGGGCCTGTTCCAGCACAGAGGCACCACCTGAATTGTTCACACTCATAGCAGTTGTGCAAACAGCAGCGCAGCTCAATAAAAATGCGCTGGAAGGTGACTCGCTGAACTTTCCAACTTTCCGACTTACCGGCTATTAGGCAAACAATCCAGAGCCAGCGGACCAATGAGCAGTCAAGCCTCAGTCCTGCTGACGGGCTGAAGGTAGGAAGTGTGGTGGGCTTGGGCAGAGCTTGAACGGGAGACCTCCATTTTGTTGGCAGATGAGATGATGAATTCAAGTCTGCTCCTGTCTTTTTTACCCCCACAAACTCAGTTTGACACATTTATCAATGGTCACCAAGAGCCCAGCCAAATTGTGCAGCAGAGATGCCAACACAGACCTGCACTGGTACAGACCTGCTGAACCACAGACCTGCTTTTGCACAGCCCTGCTGCTGAATAAGCCACAGCTGTCTGATTTACAGCCACTACAGTCTTATCTCCATGCTGCCAGTTCCCTCTGCTGTTTGCAGAATATTCTTACACCCAAACACCCACACACACACACCTCCACAAACACATGCATGCGCACACGAACGCACAAAAACACAAACACAAACACGCACACACAAACACACATGCACACACATCCATCCTACACAATTTATTGGTCATGTGTCCAAAATAAAAGCGAAAAAGAAAAAAAAAATCATAGGCAATATGGCACTTAAAACCCAGACAAGCAGATGCAGTTGCAGTAAATAAAGCAATTCATCACTTGCGCAGTGCCACTTGTTTTTAATATTGTATATGATCTATAAAACATGAAAATTCAAGAGGCAGAAATGTAAAAACACAAGGCACAGCATGTGTTTTTCACTAATGGGAGACACTGCAGCAGCACCTGACCCACCACGACTTTTCTTTCCACTGGTGACAAAGCAGTCAAAACAATAACCCTTCACACACGTCCAACTCAATTTTAAAGGCATTTTGATTGATTCCAATTTTCCATCGGAGAGAAATCAATCACGGGCAAAACGGGACAAGCGCTGTCCTTGTCGCTCGGCCTGTGATGAGGACAGCGCGTGCGTAGTGTCAAAGCGTGGCTGGCCTAATGCGATTTTCAGCCTCGCAAAAACACTGCACCAGTTATGAGCGAGACAAACGGCAGGGATTCCAGGCTCTTCCTCTGGGGCCAATCGCACGCTTCAGAAGGGGAGAGGCTGCGTTTGCCCTGCCGACCCGTCTGAGCGCGGGGGGGTGGGGGGGGGGGGGGGGGGGGGGGGGGGGGGGGGGGGGGGTCACACGCAGGTGCGCGAGCGGGCGGGCAGGCGGGCGGGGCGCTTGTTCAGTTCCTCGCCCCAATCGCAGCCCGTCTGCAGGGCTCCTCAGGGACCCCGCGATCGCTCGTGATCAAAGCCCATCCTGAGCCTCCGCGTGCGCGCACACATCAGAGGAAGAGGACAGCCTTTATCTCTGCTCTTCAGCAGGGAGCGGGGATTAGGCCGCGAGCCTTTTCAAAACAGGACAAACAACCGCGCTGTGTTACGAACAGGAGGTACGTCGCCGTGTGCAGCTGCTTATCTGCGTGGACGCGCACCTGTAAATTGCAGTAATCTCTGATGACGGAACACACCCTCAGCGACAGGTATTGGGCGAAGGCGTTTCTAAGGGGAGGGGCTGAGAAAGCAACAGACAAAGATCCTTGGAGACGAACGCGGCAGGGCCAACGCAACGGACACTTTCACAGTCTCACACCTCCGGCATCATCAAGGACCGCATTACCCACAAGTCCTCAGACTTTGTCACACCTGCACACAGATGGGGCTGAGGGCAAGAGCTCCGTGGATTAACAGGGCCTTACACAGAGCAGAGGTGGCCCCATACAGCCCACACACATCCACAGCCGCTTCAGCCTCACTTCCTGTTTGAAGGCCCTGGCGCCACGCACCCCGGGGTCACTGGGGTCAACGAGCACAGCGGCACAGCAGGCCCAGCGGGACGGGGGTATGGACAGGGCCGGCGCAGGCCTCAGGGGGGGCGAACACCCTGCTCTCTTACCTTGGTGTGGAGCTTGGCCAGCTGCTTGTCCTCCAGGTGGGTCTGGGTGTAGACACGCCTCTTGTAGCGGAACTGCAGGGGAACGAAAAAGACGAAAAAACCCAGTCACTCTCCCCCCCCCTCTGGAACTCGGGACGTCCAGGTCAGTACTCTCAGTCCTCATTACACAACGCTTTCTCTCACCAAACATCCGCGCTTCTCTCACAGCAAGCCAGCGCTGAACGGGGTGGAATTTGGACGCACAGCTCCGTACTCCCAAGCTCCAAATGGCCACTTACTGCAGATTTGGGAGATTCATCACGCGGGGCCGGAGCTCTGCTAATGGACAGCTTAAAGCAGCGCAGAGAGGAGGCAGCGGGGTTCTCAGAGTAATTCTGTCAGTCAGTGAGCGGAGCGCCACGAGCAGGCAGCTGTCAGGCTTCAATGAATCACCTGAGACCCGCGGCTGAGTGAGAGCCTGCAGGACTCAAGCAGCCGGGGCCTGGTCTAAAGGAGCGCGGCACGTTTCCTGCGTGCGTTATTACGCCGTACGCGTCTGCCTGCGTGGACGCGCAGCCACAAAGCCAGGCTCGCACTACACCACTCCACAAGCCCGCACACACAATTTAACTGGCCTGGCTCCACATAATTAAGATTTATAAACTGACTGGATCGTACTTTACCCAGCCTGATAGCCCCCAGTACAGTGGAGATCGCTGCAGGAAGTCATCGCTCTTAAAAAAAACGGCATCTGGGATTGGCTGCCTATGCCCACAGGCCTGTGTAGTCACATTGAGTGGCACTTGGCCATTCTGCCTATAAAATAAATAAATCTAATACAAGCTTCACCTAATTCATTCATATTCAAGACAACACCATGGAGAAATCCCCCCCTTTCGGCCTCTTGAGTACTGTACTGCCACAGTATTCTGCTGGCTGCATACGACTTCCTCTTATATCAGCACAATGACATCACAGGGATCTGCGCTGAGTGTGACAGAGAGCCAGCCGTGCATTTGTCGGTTTGAAACAGCCGCCGAATCGGAGAGGGAATATGGGATCTGATCTTCTGCGGTTAACGGCAGTCTGTGAGCCACCTCACAGCTCAGGGCTGAGAATGATTCAGTCGAAAGCAGGGGACCTTCAGACAACCTTTATTTTCTGTGTGTGTGTAAACAGAAGCCACCGCAGTACATTTACACATTTACAACGGTCCAATAAATTCAGAGTTTCCCGTTCGAGCGCAGCGAGAACAATCCAGACAGAGCGGCATTTTTTATCACGAAAAATAAACACAGACTCACCCCCAATCACCTGTGTAAGGAGCTTACACCAGATATTAGCAAAAACAGTTTTAAATTCGAGCAAGCGGAAGAGGCGTGTCCTATTTAACGCAGCATCTTCCTGCCTGGCTGTCTTGGGCTGTCTGAGTGCTAAGGGGTGAACATCACTGCTGACAAAACATTTTAATGCAACATTTTTAATCTCCAGCTTGAGAGATCTCGCAAGGAAGGAAGCGCCTCGGCTGTTCAGTCAGTCACAGCTTTCACAGAGAGCACACGTTTGCATGTGAAATGGAAAACTTCACAAACAATTCAAATATTACTCCAAAGCGCTGGTAGTCACCACCCCAGCAGAGTGATGCAGTGGGTACTGGCTCTGCTCTGAAATGCTTGCTGTATAATAAATTGGGCACCGTGATGAGCCGTTTTTGCTTATTAATTTTAAATGACACCGGTCAGGAATCATGAGAGGAAGACCTAAGACAAAACTGGAAATGACATTTAATGTTCATCCTAAATGATTAATAAAGGGCAACATCCGACTCATACTCCAGCGAGGAGGGGGGGGGGGGGGGGAGTTAAGTAAGTCCCAGGATGTTTAAAGGTGACAGCGCTGTGACTGGTGGGTCAGATTCCAGTTTCCACACAGTGTGTGAGTGAAGGTGAAGGCCAGTGCCAGACCCACTGTGCTGCCAATGATTAGTCACATTCCTCAGTCCCCCTGGCTGTGGGAAAACACCTCCTAAACACCGGCCACCGTTAGGCTCCGCCCCTACGGACATGACTGACACGCGAATGCACACCTCTCAGCCACAGGGCGATAACCTCCAAACACAGGGCGGGGGGAATACCTGGGACAGGGCCCTCCTTACATGGGACAGGAGAGATAATGGAGGGGTGCTCCCTACCTCCAGATACGGGACGGGGGCGACCACGGGGAGGGGGTACTCTTTGAGCAGACGCTCCTCGTCCAGGAACTTCCCGGCCTTGCCGTGGTGGGCGGGCTGGAACAGGCCGTAGTTGAGCACATCCTTCAGGCTCTGGTTCAGGCTGCACAGGATGCGCTGCTTGGAGACCCAGACAGGGGCTTCTGTGTGGAACTTCATGCATTTCTGCAGAGAGAGAGACAGGCAGACAGACAGACACAGACCATTAATGGCAAATTATTTCCAGCAGTTCAAATAGCATTCATAGATTCATGGCAACCGGATTTTAAAAAAATAAACTAAACAACCTACTGCAAAAAAGATCTGAGTCAAATGTGCTATCTGAAATACTTTAACCCTTTAGACACCAAGTACAATTCACCAGCACCAGAAAATATTTTCTCTGGGAATTAGTGATTCAATAAAATTTTTCCTCATATGATTGTATGTATGTTTTTCTTAGAAACATTTTATTTTTAACTACTCAGTGATCTCAGGAGTGTTAGAAGACATTAAAGGCATCTAACTGAAAATCTAGACTCTGGCCTGTAGAGCACTTGCACAGAGCAGCCACATTGTGGAGCCTGTGCTACAACATGCTGAACGCTGAGCCAGCCATTCATATCCCTGTCTTAGTGCTTCAGCAATCCGCAACAATCACCGTGGACTCCTCCATCATCCACCCTATGAGGTGTGACATCACAAATATGAGATTAGAATGCTGCTAACTGAACATTCCAGTGCTGATGTAACAATCACTACTGGTAATGGGAGAGCAGTGGTGTTCTAGAACACTGACTCAGAATGTTGAAAAAACATTCCAAAAACCTACACTTCAAAGGGTTAATACCGTCAAAACCGCACACAGATACGCTGGTGTTTCTTTTTTTAATACTGACTGTTATGGAACAGTAACATTAGAAACTGAGAAAAACCACACAGAAATTTATATTCTTAAAAAATATTCAAAGAAAAAAGATAGACTGCAAACAAAAAAAAAAGAAAAAGAAAATGTGATATGCCCGGGAGTTTAGAAGAAAAATCTGGCTGGCCTCAAAAGCAAGTGTTGCCAAAACATCAAAGAAAATTCTGAAATTCCCTTCTCTGAAGACTCAGCAAAACTTTTCGTACTTTTAATCATATAACAACGTTTCACAAATTTATACATAATTTAATCTTAAATCAGACGAAACCGCTTTTGAAAAATAAAATGCTGTGTAACAAAATCTGATCAAAAGGGCCATGCATCGGTGACAGACGGAATACCACAACAGCTTCTTAGGAGCTTTAAATGGACTTTACACTCCAGCAAACAAAGCCATAAAATCACATCCCAGTAATACCCATAATCCAACACTGTCTGCAGCAGAATAAATAAGCAGGCCCACTGTGTCCAGACCGCTGATAATGAAAATAGAGATGGCTCTAATGTAGATAATACAGGTCTGTGAGGAGAATAAATCCCAATGTAAATAAGCCGCTGATGCCCAATATCAATTTCACAGTAGCACAGATAATCCGCCAATCAGAGAACACCTTCATCAAGGGACCAACACACCACGCCCACTGGCTCTCTAAAAATCAGTGGCCCCCAGCACGTACAAGGCGCACAAAGAACAGGGCCCATCAACTGATTTAATGCCTTATGAAGACAATGACGTTCATCACAAAAAACACTGTTTTCTAATTAAACCAGCCTGACCTTGTGTGCGATACGGAACATTCCACATAACAAGGAATCTAGGGAATTGCACAAATAGATAAATAACTTTAATGAGCGATTTTGGTAATATAAAACAGTAATTACGTCTGCACAGAAGCAGTGAGGACACTGGCACAGGGGGGAACGATGAAGGCTTTTCGGTAAAGGAGTAAGGGGTGTCACCACTTCCTGGTCTGCAGAATGTAGTGACTATACAGGACAGGGACCTGAGGGTGTGGGAGTTACATCACTCTTTGTGAAGGACAGGGTCTGAATGGACCCCTTGTCCTCTGCGATAAAACCAACAGCGTTTAACACACTGGCACAGCATTAAATAATGAAACAGACCTGAATGATTTCAATTAATCACACCAGCAGTGAGAGCTGTGTCCCCTGGGGAGAGTCAGTCCCAGTTCCCTTACAGAGAGAGCCTCAGTGACGTCATAATGGAGAGGTGATGTCACTAGAATCCATCCACACCTGGATGGATCCAACCTCGTTTTCAACAAGCTGCAGTTTTTGCATCACGTGACAGTGCTTCATTTTTCATGCATGAAATCTGACTTTTTTTTTCCCCCCAGCATAAGTCACATACACTGTGCGCATATCAGTCTAAAACTCAAGAGCAACATATAACTACAACATAACAGCGTTTATAAACTTTATTTCTTTGGTGTGTTAATTGTAGTATGATGAGCATGCTTCACCAGATAACACGATGGCCTAATAAAGCACGTCAGGGCCTGTTTGTTGTTTTGCTGCAGAGACATCCAGGAACACGCAGCGCCCGCTCCCACCTCCCCCCTGTGCATCACGGCAGATAAAACGCGGGCCCTGAAACCCTGCTATTCCTCAGGGGAAACGAATGGGGGGGGGGCTACACCGGAGCAAGGACACAATTTGGGCAGATAACGGCTGCCGGTTCCTAATGGACCTCCGGCTGGATGCCAGGGGGGAGCCGTCTGGCTCCTTTGAAGAGGGAGGAGGTGAAACGACGGCGTGGGACGCTACAGGAGCCCCGCGGCCGCGCTAAGCGATCATCACACCGCGCGGTGTTTCTCTCTCTCGACGCGTTCGAGGAAAGCAGGGCATCTGCCATTGAGGACCACACACACGGACAGCGAGTGCGAGGAAGGCGAGTAACAAAAGAAAATCGTCCGTTGTGTTATGGGTATTACAGCCGAGCGTCACAGAGCAGCCATTCCACACCTCATTAGAGGCAGACTGGGCATCCGTTCTGAGGGCCCATTACTGGGGTGGGGGGTGTAGGTAAGAGTCATATCTGTGCGAACCCTCTTCTCCGTGGATCCTTTCATAGACGCCGTGTCTGAGCGTCGTGCTGTCTCACAAGCACAGTCCTGTCTGGTTCATATTCATAAGAATGTGAATAATGACTCCATTACTCCTCTGCTCCTGTGGTCAAGACAGTTCAGAACAGGATGGAACCGTGTGCCTCCTCCCAACAAACACCAGTCATCTTTGTCAACAGGGATCTATACCTGTGCAGCATGCACAGCATTAAGTGTCCTTAATCATAAATGCAAACGCGCGCACACACGCACACAAACACACCGAATATACAGATGAATGGAATCGACTGTCGCGTTTCGCATAGCCGACTACATCTCGGGTCGCCAGGAAACCACACAAACCATAATAAGTACTTGGCGCTCGCGCGCTTACCGCTGTGTTTATTTGCTGTTTTGCCAGCCGGTTTCGAAAGTTTCATGTTGACATTGGCAACGACGGTTCAGCAAATCTGCATTGATGCGATTGCTCAAGTTAAGGAACTGGAGCCATAACTCCCCATTGCAGACCGTTAAAATGTTTTTTTTTTTTTTTAAACCCAAAGGACACTGTGTACTGGTCCCATTGGGGCAGCCGAAACTGAGCAGAGGCCAGACCCAGCCACAGTGTCCCTGCCTGCACCCGTGCCCTTTGCCTCGCACAGGCTGCAGCTCGTGCAGTGAGAGAGCAGAAGCCCCGCCCTGGCGGAGGGTCAATTAAAATGGGGCTTGATTTATGCTCATTTCCGGCCCTCGTTAAATATGCTCCCATAACACCCGGCATGGCAGAATGATCACTTACTGTTCTCCCCACGGTGTTTCACTGTGTGTGTCACTCTGTGTGTGTGTATGAGCATGTGTGCGTGTGAGTGTGTTTGGCATGCGTGTGTGTGTGTTTGTCTATCTGTGTATCTCTGTGTGTGTTTGACTTTGTGTTTGTGCATCTGTGTTTGTGTGTGTGTTAGGCATGTGTGTTTGTTTGTGTGTCTGTGTATGCTGCTTAACCTTCAGAAAAGATGAAGATTTGAGAAAGGATGAAAACATAAAACTGATTGACATAATAAAATAAGAAACACCCTCCCTTTTTAGAAACTGAACCCGATCATAATTTTGCAGACGTTCGACAACAAATTTATAGTAAGGAAATGGAAACCTGCTTGGAAAGAGTTCCAACTGCACAGCATGCAGATTATAACACTGAGCAAGCACACAGCCTCAGGGTATCCAACTCAACAGCTCACGCCACTCAGCATTTGACAAGCAGATGGGGAGGGAGGGATATTCCATAATTATGAGTGAAGTACTAATTATAAAAAAATATCTTGTAACTGTCCCAGAATTATGGCTTGGAATGTCTTAACACAGTCTCATAATTTTGATTTAGCATCTCATAATTATGAAGCAACAAAGCCCACTGCTTCAAGAAAATCTCTCTCAATAACGACATCTCATAAGTATGTATGGAGTAGTAGGGAATTGTTATTCTGGAACTAAATGGCCTTCCGCTTCTAGTCCTCTCATGCTAGACTATTTAAGAGCATGAGCGTCATTAGCACGCATTCAGCCCCATTCATAAAATCCTGCCCACGATACGCAACAAGCTGATTCATAGAACCCCGCCTCCACTGTTACATCACAGTACAAAAAATGGAACTCATTTAGCATGCGCTCGTATCCGTAGCAACTTACATTCTGGATAGCTGAAATAGCAACACAGTGCTATGTAACAGGCCCATTCAGAAAGCCCCACCCTCACTATATATGACACGCCAATTCATAAAAACCCACACCTACTGCGTACCAAGCCCATTCAGAAAACTCCACCACGGCATTTCTCAACCCCACTTGGATATTTTGCTCTTTGGATTTTGAGGTAAACTGTCTTCAGCACCAAGGACAGCAGTTTTGTTTCACGGTTCAGTTCCAAATCATCATCAATTAATTATTTTTTTTTGTCCACATCCTCTTCACCAGGGACCTTTTACAACCTGCTGGCTATTTTTTGTTTGTTTTTCTTTTTACAATAAAGGGCCTGGACATTTGTCATTATACCCTTGAGAGTCTCATTTATGGAGTCGCCAGAGCAGAATGACAATTTATAGACTAAATTTCAGGCCTCATCTGGCTCTCTCTCTCCCCCCTCTCTCTGTCTCCCTCTCTGTCTCACACGGTTTCATTAAGCAGACACAGTCACGCTGTTCTGACTTTGAGAAAGGAACACCCGCTCGGCTTTTTATCAAGCTACACACACAACATTAAACAGCAGGAAGGAGGCATTCATATATTTGTGCGCTGCACTGTGTATTAACTGTACTGCGCAACACCTTTGCTGTAAATGTGTTACGCTGCAACTGTGCTATACCTTTCCTGCAGCTGTGCTATGCTGTTACTGTGCCATGCTGTGGGTGTGTTTTAACTGTGCTATACCTCTCCTACAGCTGCGCTACGCTGTAACTGTGCTGCGCTGTAACAGTGCTGTGCTGTAACTGTGCTGATCAGTAGCTGTGCTCTGCCAGGGCTGTGCCTCGATATGAGGGCGCACAGCCCAGCCGGGGGAAGGGCAGCTCACAACCCCCAGGCATTTCATTCCCCCGGCAAAGGCCACGCTCGCTTTCTCCTGAGCCAATCAGAGCCCTGGCTCTGCACACACGAGCCGCTATCCAGGAGCGGGCCGCGCCAAAGCCAGGGCAGCTACGCTCCACAGCAATCAGGGCCAGGGGCTTAAGGGCCCCCATCACGCAGACCAACGCGCCGCAGCCTCACGGGAAGCCTGCATTACTCCAGCACACACACGCACGCGGCGCTAGCATTAGCGCGCTCGCTCACAGCACAGTCGCTAGGCAGAGGAGAGCTCCGCGGTGGAGCTCACACCTTATCGCCCAGCGTCACCCTGCGGCCGACTTCAGACCGGTAACGGCCTCGAAGAAATAATTAATCTTGTTAAGTAAGGAGAGCCATTTTGAAGAAAAGAAAAAAAAAAAAAACCATTAATTTAACATAATAATTTTTGCGTTGTTTTTTTTTTTCTTTTGTTAGATACCAGCATATCCACACAGAATTGCTTGGCGCGGGGGGGGGGGGGGGGGTTCGGGCCGTAAAATTTTGAGACGCTTGTCAGAGTGCCAGCATCTCTGACAAAGAGGCAGAGCATCAGCCGGGGTCAGACAGTGATGAGGAGGGCAGCGGAGTCTCAATAACAGCAGGGCTGAGAGGAGAGTGGAGGGGCCCACGCTGGCCAGAGCTCATTGATTTCCCTTAAAAATCAAGGAGAGCCAGCAGTGCTGCCAGCCCCTTTTTTTCATGGGGAAGTCAGGAGCGATGGCAGCATTAGTCATTAAAAGTCACTGGAGATGACTGTGTGTCACCAGATGTCTTACTGGCCAACAACGATGACCCTGCACCCTATGAACTGAAGCTATGTTACAATTTCAATTTTTCTGCAGGGAAAGACTCCTCTCCTCTGGCAAACAGTAGGTTTATTACAAGCCGCACCGAATTTCAATTTTAATTTACTTTAATCATCGCCGGTGCGTTAAATGACAGCAGCTGGGGTGTGTGACTGATCCTGCTCTTGAGTAATTGGCGCAAAAAAAAAAAAAAAAAAAAAAAAAACTGGGCCCCAGGAGAAACTTATTAACCAAAGTGAGCCTCAGCAAGCAGGAGAGGGGAATCTATAAAGTAAAGATTAGCACGCCCCTTTGGAAAGAATCTGCTCTCAAGCAAATTATTCTCCAGTTTTAGGGGGGTAATTAATGGCTGAGCCTTTGTTTATATGATGTCGACAGCAACTGCGGCACAGCAGTTTGGATTCATTCTGAATTTTGGTGGGGGGGGGGGTGGGGGCAAATAAATCTCTCCGGTGTCCATTTACTTGAACACGCCATCGAGCCACAATTACTGCATGACCCTCACCATTATAATGATCATGGACAGTACTGGTGTTAAGCTTTGGCAGAAAAACAAACGAAAAAACAACGGAAGTGATTTTCCTCAAAGAGGGGCTTATTTTTTGCAGATAACTAGTGCATGTTTGTGCAGCTTGTTTTATGCTGTGTACTGTCTCAAAGCGAATGGCTGAAATGCATGGAAAGGACCCTGGGGCATTCTCTTACCCATAGCCTACGCTAACACTCAACAGTGCTGCAGGTGACCAGTTCAAACGACAGGTAAACTGACGCTATGAAACTCAGGAGCTCTCAACTGCCACGTGAGGAAGCAAAGCTCAGGTGGCAGTTAAAAAGGCTGGGCAGGTGAGCGCTGTGGGGGGTTCTCACAGCACTGCTGTGCTCCAGCACTGAGGGCTCCATCTGAAGGCACTGCAAGCGGATTTCTGCCTGAAAGGCTGCTGCAGCCAGAACCAGCAGTGGTGTGTGTGTGTGTGTGTGTGTGTGTGTGTGTGTGTGTGTGTGTGTGAGACGCACGTGCTGGGCAATAGCCTCCCCCCTGATTGAGTTCTGACCAAATGATTGCGGTCAACAGGAGCTGCTCCATGGCAAAGCATTTTATTTTCGAGGGTAAACACTCAGGTGACACCGGCTTTTTGAATCAACTGACAGAAATGCATTTTGCCTGGTGTACAGTGACCTCCGTGTTTGGAGGTGACTCCAGGCAATCTATGTGGAGTGATCTCCCCTGATACCCTGTTACTTCCCAACACAATTATGAAGGAAGAGAGAGCGCTGTCGTGTGTGTGCGTGCGTGTGTGTGTGCGTGTGTGTGTGTGTGTGTGCACGCTTGTGTGTGCGTGTGTGTGTGTGTACGCACGCGCATGCATGATGTGGCCTCTTCTCTTTGCTCCACTATTCTCCGCCTTTAAATAATCACATCTTTCAGACACAGAAATCCCACTCCTCTTCCATTGCAACTGCAGTCTATGAGAAACCTATAATATATGCCAAGACATCTGAAATCTGCCAAACATGTAAATACCCACAAGGTGAGTTCGTACTTGTTGCATGCAATGTTACTATGTCTCCATATGTCCTTCAGAATATAATATGAATTTATGCACAGTTTGCAAAATGTAATACATTTTTTTAAAAAACACACACAACATAAATCTTGTATGGAGTGCGGATGACACTTCTGGGCTGGTAATTTTGGAGTATGAAGCTATTTATTGTGCACACGGCACACAACCACACATGTTAAACAGACTAGTCAGCAGTGCATACTGATCAGGATGGGTGGAGTGGAAAGTTTTAGGCAGAGCTCAAGATGGTTCAGGTTGCTATCTGTGACATCATCTGTTTCCCAGGTGCAGTGGAAAGGGGCATCACAAGGGATCCCCGTTTCCTGTTTCCTGCGTGTGATTGGAGTGGATCGCGCTGCGGCTCCGCCCACAAGCGGAGTCCCACTGCCGCGCAGTCTCTCCAATCAGCCACCTCCGCGGGCCAATCAGGCGAGAGCGTGGGGACTAAGCAGATATGACACCATGCCATAACTGATCACGGTGACTCGTCTCTACAATCACGCACGATTGGCTCCTTTTAGTCCCCACCCAGGACGCTGCGGCAAGCCGCGAATGCTGGGGTTTACTCTCCTCAATAGGGCAGGATTAAACACAATAAAACAAGAACGCTGTTTTTATGCGAGTCACGTTTATAGTGCAGCTCAGGGTTTGTTGCGTGTGTGAAGACCTGGGGTCTTCCAATCCGTCATGCTGCATTTTTGCCCGATGTGTCTGTCTTCTATATTATTTTTTATATATTCCTCCTTTTCTGCATTTTGAATAACCAACTACACTGTGGATTTGTCACCGCAGTGCCAACCACACTCACCCAAGGAGGAGTGTATAAATGGCGTAGCCACAACCTGAACTATAGGGCTCAGTCTGGACTCAACAGTACTGTACCTCTATTAACCGAGCCAATCCAGAGGCCACAAAGGTCACTATGGAGGCCTTTTTCATAATCCTAACAGTTTTCCTCCCTCGTGTTTTATGAACGTGTTGCCATGAGAACGCCCCCCTCCCCTGTGGGGCAGTGCGGGGTGCCCGCTCATTTGGGCCCTTCAGTCCACAGCAGCCACGCTCACAAATCAAACAGGGCCAGGATATGAGCACGACGCCTTCGAATTGAAGGTCGTGACCCTTTTCATGCAGAGAGCCCTGAGACCATCCGCCCATGTGTGCGGAGCGTGGGCTCGGGGTCCCCGGGGGTGTGGCCCCCGGGGGCAAAGGAGCTGCACCCTCAGCTCACTGCGCCAACAGCAACCGCCATGTAGAGCCTGGAAAGCTATCAGCCCACTTATTCCGCATTAGGAGTGCTGTGTGTCAGTGTGCACCAGCGCACTAGCATGTATGCATGCATGTGCTGTGTGTGCTGTGTATGTGCACGCCTGATATTGAGACTTTAGGGATCAGTGGATCGCGGCAAGCACCCTATAGACGTTAAAGCATCTGCACTTTATACATATAAAGATTAAGAACAATGTTCTTATGAATCAGGAAGTGCATTTCCTCCTACAATGTTACATTTCTGATAATTTGTCTAGGGTCTAGAAAATGACATCAGTGAGAAATATACTGCTCTCTGATTGAGAAAAACTTTTCCTACGAAATGATGATAATGAAAAACCACACTGTCTTTTGGATTTACAGGGCCTTGATTCTGTCCTGCCACATATTGCCTATAATATTTATCACACTTTTATAGAATGTCTTCATTATTATAATTAGAAGAGCTGGGATGCAGAATCAAAAGAAATGCCAAGCCTTGATTCACACATTTGAAAGGCATGTAGAGATGCTTTTTGAAAAAAAATATTTCTGTATTTTACACTGAAAACACCACCTAAAATCTATTTGGAGCTTAAAATTCATTTGGAAATTATTGGAAAATGTAAATTATCATTTGGAAATGGACCTTAGGGAAAGCAGGTGGACGTGCCATTAAAGTGGATGGACACCACAGGGCCTAAAAAAATGACAAAGTTTCCTGTTCCTCCAACATACTCCTCCTCAGAGAGCCCTCACGGGAGCGTTTTAATAACACTCTAACAGGGTAACATGTTTTCTTGCAGGGACTGCTGCAAATTGCCTGAGTTTTTCCCTCATTAAGGACAAATTACCAGAGTCTCCAGGCGCTACAATAACTACAATAGGTTTTTGAAGAGAAGTTTGCTACAGTGCAATTTCACACTAAATATTAAAAACAGAAGGCAGTATGATAACATGGTTAAATGTTCAGCCACATGTGTATTCGTTCATAGAAAGGTGAGGGTTTTTGATTGATGTGAAGGCTACAGTAACATTCAATCTGATGGATGAAGGACAGACTGCCATCTATACCTCTTCCTTTGGAGTGCCCATGTCCCTCCTTCCCTCTCTCCACTTCTCTCCTTTTCTTCCCTTCTCCCTCCCTCGTCTGACTCTTCCCTTCACTCTCTCTCTCTTCCTCCCTCCCTCCCTCCCAACTTCATTTCATGCTACATTTTGTTTGCCTCTTCGCGAGTAATTAACCGGTGATTTAGGATCCCCCTCATCCTCATGCTCGTGGTGCAGCGTCCGGAGACGACGCTCCCCGTTCGGTTTTTTAAATGCGATTTTCAGTTCAGATCCTTTTTGTTCAGAGAACTTTCCGGAAACAGGACGAGAAAGCAATAAGAAGTAAAGGTCGTATTTGCAGTATGAAGTGTGAAGCGACCCCTGCCATCATAATGCCAGTCTGCAGTACATGTTACACTGACCTCCAAAACCACGGCACCTAGACAAAGATGACCAAAAAAGGCTGAATAAAATAAAGAGCAAAGGCATGAGCTTTACTGTATGCTCAGATATTTTAGGAAAATACAATTATACACAGAAAATTTTCAAGTAATAAACGTATATATATTTTTTTAAACAGGTGTAAAAACCATGTACAGTGCTCTAACGACACTTGTAGATGTGCAGAATTGCGGTCACCCTAGTTCAGTGACACTTAACCGTCTTACATTTTTACATAATAAAATCTATAATTGAAAATGCACTGAGGCAAAGCAAGCTTGCGCCTAGCTCGAAATTACATCAGAAACGCCTCGCCACCTGAGTCAGACCTGTAGCATTCTGACCGAGCCAAAGCTCTTATTAGATTAAAATGCATTGCCTCGTTGCGGTCACATTTGGCAAGCCACAAGCCACGTGCCTTCCTAAAAAAAAAAAAAAAAAGCCTCAAAAACAAACGGCAGGAAAAAAACATGAAGCCATTGCCGGCTGCTGTCTCCACGTCCTTGACTGCTGGAAACAGTCCAGCACGTAAACAACAGTGGGGGGAACAGGAAGTTTAAAACAGGTGGACGTGCTCTTTGTAATTAGGAGATCCTGGAGGGATGATTCTAAGAGCGGCCTTTCTCTCTTTAAAGCTGACAGATGTTTCGCAGCACATCCAAAAAAGTGCTGAGTGAGTCAGCTGAAATGTGTGGGAGCGCACCACGGAAAAAAAAAAAAAAAAAAAAAAACCGCTCGAGAAGATGTTCGCGTCAGGCTGCATTTGTGGTAAAATGTTTATTGAACCATCTGGGACTGGGACTCACTAAAAAAAAACTCCTGCTAAGCCAAAAAAAGCACAGAGGTATCAATCTCTTAGACACAATGAATTATTTTAAAAATTCCAAATACCCATAATTTATCTCCAACGTGAGCACCTGTCATCTGCAAGATTACACCTGCTTTGTGCATTTAGCATGTAGCATGTGCACAGTGTACTGTGCACTCTGTATAGTGCCTTTGGCTATATGCACACACGTGCGTGAATTTGAAATGGATCATTTTCTGCGCTCTCTGCACACACTGCTGCTGTGTTCTTACGCCCCTTGGCCAAGCTGTTATTGCAAATGAAGTCTGGTTCTGAACTGACCTTCCTGATTAAAGAATGGTAAAAAAAAAAAAAAAATGAAAATATGTCACAGTCAAATGAACACTGAGAGCATAACCAAGGAACTCACCCTCAATTACAAACAAAAAGCTCATTGGCTATATACACACCAATTACATTTCCACTGGTATCACAGACAATGACACGGCTGTAGTAAGCTCTATGCACCAATTATGAGGCTGATTTGGGACTTGCACCATGGCGAATTCACAATGAAAACAGTCTGCCATATAAAATCAATCTGCAGCCTTGTCCTGGCCTTGGCCAGCACTGAGCAGATCCCACGTCTGATTGGAACGTGCAGTTTAAATGCAACCCATTTACTTCGGTTCAGAGAGGCAAGAGGGGATGCTTTTTACAAGGCTGAACTTCAAAAAATCAGTGCCATCACAAAAATATCCAAAAAATGTCCACATTCCTGTGATGCAGTGGACAAAACACGCAGGTCTGTCTCACCTGAACCATTACATCAGCATGGCAGCATCAACAGCCAATTACGGAATCATGGGTGGGTCAGACAAACACAGCTCACCACTGTCAAACCCTCAGACACCCAGTTCCCCTAGATGTTTAAAAGACTAACAAAGAGCCCGCATGCAGTTTTTTGCTTCATAACGCCGTGGGGAAACGATTGATATTAAATTCTGCTTTGAAATATCAAAAGTGTGCAAAGAAAATATTCATGAGGCAGAGCACCAGTAAAAGCGCCCCTGCATCAGGTGGTGAGTACCAGCGCACTTAATATTGCAGGTGACAGTGAATTGTTAATGAGCGTCTCCAGAGAGGACAAGATCACACTGCTCATGGTTGGCAGAGGAAAGCTCCTTGCTGTGCGGCATCGTCACGGAGACAGCTTCCTTCCATTTCTATAATTCTTTTTTTTTTTTTTTTTTTTTTTTTTTTTTTTTTTTTTAAAGGTGCACCATGTCTGGCAATACCATTTATATTTCAACTGATATACTGTAGAACGTTGACGCGCCAACTTTAGCCTCTTCTGCTCCACCAGCTCTGTTCGTATACTTGAGACCTCCTTGAGTAAGCGTGTGCGTGTGTGTGCGTATGTGTGTCCACTGTACAGTGAAGAGTATTACCAATGTCTGAATCGTCATAAGACATTTAAGCACTGAAACTATACATCACCCCCTTCACACCGGGGGGGGTCGGGTCCACTAAAGACAAAGTCTTCCAGCTCCCCAAGCCAACCCTTTTTCAAACGCCACACAAAACCCCCGAGGATTCTCGCTGAAGCATTTCCCAAAAAGAAGGGGGTAACACGACTGATTGTGTTCAGGCTTGTACAATTTCACACGAGAGCCGGCTCACAGAACAGACTCAATTAAGACACGAGTCCAGACCGAAAATATCGAAAGGCAAAGACGGGAAAATGCCGAGGTAGACCATTTTTAATTAATGAACAATGGAGCATGTAATGGCGTCTCTAATGAGCACAGGACGCTAATGCTGCAGTCTACAGGTCATTAAATATATGCCATTAATGCCAGTTATCCATTGCGATATTTTGCAAGGGCATTACCAGTAGAACAATAGCAACAGAGCATTTTCTTGCACGCTACAAACTGGATTAAAAGCAAGCATGTACTGTGTGTAGAGTCGTTAAATACATTTAATACAGCCAGCAACACTGATCAGAGTAATTACGCAGTGTAGGATGAGTGTAATAGTGACATCACACTTCCCAGGGGTGGTGTCCTGATGTCTTTCTGGTACAGCAGGCTCCAGTGCTCCCAAAACAGAGCAATGGCCTCCATATGTGAATCAGCCGGTTCAGCCGTCATAAAGAAGTGTGAAGCCTCTGGGCTCCTTCAACATGTCTGTTCAATTTTTCGGAGCGAACCCGCGTCCCGTGGAACAGCGCTCCAGGGTGACACGCGCCAATGCGGAACGTTCAGACACGCGCCGTCCATCTGGGGGGGGGGGGGGGGGGGGGGCAGGACCGTCTCCATCAAGAGCCGCTCCAGCGAAACTTTATTTCAGCCACCGTCTCCCGGCTCTTTCATCCGCTGCACGTTTAAAACAGCAGCCAGGCAACCCACAGCACCCCTCCCTCACCCCTCTCTCTCCCTCCCCTCTCCCTCTCTTTCCCTTTCTGTCTGTCCGTCTTCCTCCCTCTCTCCTCTCTCCCTCTCTCCCCGTCTCATAGAGGACGGGAGCACAGAGCGGGATCCGTCAGGGGATTTGTGCTTTATCCACACAGACGGCCCCTTGAGTGACAGCTGCCAGTGGTGAGAAGTTCATAACAGCTCGTCGATTACAGGCATCAAAGCCACTCGTCATCCTAAAGTTTCACGGACGAGGCGTCTTCCCCACTGTCATACTTCACTTCACTTCTGGCTGCGTGTCCTCCATAATAATGCATCCTCACGGCGTTCGTCCCACAGATACCGGAATGGCCATTTCATTACACACAGGGGTCATTCTGAGCTTCAAAGGGGCCCAGGTGCTCATTGACTGTGATGTCACAGAGGGTGAGGCGGAGGGTTGGCATTTGGCCAAACAGGTCTGTGATCAGTAGAGTCACTGCACAGGGCTGTGAGCCAAACCCAATCAGTCAACGTCAATGTCATTCTCATGGCATAATGTCAACAGATACAAATCAGCCAGAGATAACTGGAAAAAAACTAGTCACTGAAAGAAAACAACAAAAATCAATCCACAGAACCAGCAAAACTTCTGTGACTGCTTGAGAGGCAATCAGTTATGTGTTGTTCCTATCCACTGGAGTGTACGTGAAACCCCGCACAGTCTGCCCTGTACAGAACAATATAGTGGATCTGTCGGGGAAACATTTAGCAGCGAGCATTTCTAATGCAGCCACGGTACACTGCTGTGGCTTGATTGAAATAAATCCCCAGCCTCTCAACCAACTCAGTGCACGGGATGCCAGTCAGCCAGCAGCCTCGCCCCTGTAGCCCGCGTGTAAATGTTCCCCGTGTCCTGTGCCCTGTGTCCTGTGTCCTCTGCCGTGAGAAAGTCCTGCTCCACACTGTCCTGCTCTTCCCATCTGGGAGCTCCGAGGGACAGACTTTCATAAGTCCTTTAAAGTTTACAGGTCAATAAAAATGGACTCAACAGATTTTGTTTCGAGGTAAATGAGCTAAAATGAGCACCTGCTACACCTGCGTGTGCACCTGCGCGGCTGCTTCGGGAGGCAGGTGCACGATGGGACGCCAGCCCCTCCGAGCCCCACGGCCACAGCCAATCGGGAGCACGGGCCCAAGGTCGCCGCCAATGTCGCTGCTCGTCTCGAGCCGGCGCAAGTCATTACACCCCACACCGCCGCCCACCCACGCCCCCACTCTGGCCTCATTTCACAGCGTTAATCTGTTCCGCACACAAACCTCCCTCTCCTGACTTTCCCGCGGACGACCTGCGAGCCTGCCTCCCTGCAGCCTGTAGCACTGCAACTTTTAGCACTAGCCTGCCTCCCTGCAGCCTATAGCACTGTGACTCTACAAGGTGTGAGGTCACAAACGTGTGATCAGAATGTTCTTAACTGAACATTCTAAATGCTGATGTAACAATCACTGTGGTGGTGGTAGGAGGACCCCGAAATCTGCTCACCTGGTCACCCTCTCAACCCAGCCAGTATCCTTTATCACACTAATCTGCTTATCACGGCCCAAAAACCAACCTTACAAAACAAACCTCATCAACTTTCAGCATGGACTGCATTTATATAGCGCTATCAGCAGGCAAAACAAAAAACGAAAACACAACAAGCAAGCAACATCAGGCAGATGCGTCATAACCCGCTCCACTTATCTCTGGGTAAGAGACCATAAAGCAGATCTCACCTTATCTAAATTGCGCTGTCAAGCTGAAGGGGAATTTTATCTCTCCTCACAGGTGTTAAAAAATGTACCCAAAAACAAACTGAAGGAGAGTAAATCTGCTCTCAATTTAAAAGTGGCTTCCCGGAAAGCATTTGTGCTAAGGTGCTAAAAGCATCACCCAGTGTTGCTCATTTTTATAATGGATTTGGTGCTAATTGGTTCATATACGTGGCCTCTTTGCTGAAGACCTCACTGCACTCGCATGGGAGCTCAGTGGCCCTCCTCTTCACCCCCTAAACAGACACTAACCTGCCCTCGTTGCCATCCAGATGGATTTTACATTTCACTATATGCACATCACCCTGTCAGCTGCCAGGGAAAACTTAGTCAAACTTACTTCCAAATAACCTGTTATAGCTTTGTAGCATAGCCTTAGGCCTCTCTTAACTCAGGGCTAAAGCTGAACACCCTGTGTGGACCTGTTGTTTCCCAGCATGCACTGGGCTGAACAGTAGCACTCGTCCGCTATGTTCGCTCATTTAGTTTGCTGCCTCAGTCGTGGTGTGTGGTGACACACTTTCGAGGTGCGGGGAACGCAAAAAGACACTGCCTCATCAGGAGGTGGGAATGCTGGGGGGGAAAAAAAAGCTGTGACCGGACAGCTTCCTGTTTCCTGTGCGGCGGGGAGGCTCGTTATCGTGCGCGCTGATAAGTGCGAGAGGCGGTCCCACCAGAGACCGTCACCGCAATCTGAAAAAGGCAGACTGAAGAGTCCCCCTTACTGCAGCCAAAACAGACTGAAGCAGCTCATTTGTGTAGATGGCAGGATCACTTGCTTTGGCTCCATTTGCGAAATGTGTCACCATCTGGCTGCTCTCTGAAGCTCGAGGGTGCCAGAAACAGAGGAATTCCCACAGCGCTGTCGCTCGCTCGCAAAACTCAGAGAGTCAGAATGTCTAATCTTAGGTCAATGGCTGAGGTAAGCTAGTGTTGCCAGATGTCAAGCCCTCATACAGCAATTAGGTATAATAATAATACCTCCGTGTCTGTACCACATCACATTGCACTGAAGCTCTTGGTGGAGCCTCTCTGGCCTTGGGGTGTTAAGCAGGAAGTGGCTAAGGTATCACCATGGAAAAGCAGGAAGTGGCTGAAGCACATCCACAGGAAAGCAGGAAGTGGCTGAAGCACAGCCGCAGATTGTGTCATCTTTGTGAATGGCAGGGAAGCCCTGTGGACCCAGCCTAATCAGGCTTAAGGTCAGCATCAATCCCCAGTGCCTGATTACAGGTTAGGTGAGTCTGAGAGAGACAAAGACAGTGAGAGAAAGAGACCATTTAGCAGAAGGGGTAGATGACCTGGCTGTTGTTCTGGGGGTTCAGCTCTTTTGCCCGAGAGAGAGAGGCATGTAGAGGGAGCTCTGGGTGCACAGTTAAACAGACTGTGCTGCAGAGGTGTGGGTCGCTGCTGTAGCAGGGACACAGGTGTGATTTACGCAGATGCGGCTGCTCCAGCAGAACTGCGCTGCGGACGCAGTCACGGTCACGATTCAGACGCCCCGATCCAGCAGCATCCCTAATGGGCCATGACCAGCTGTGTGCCCCAAAACGCCCCCCTGCCTTCCCCCTGGCCTGGCGCGGGGCACAGACTGGCACAGGAGAGGCTGCCACGGGGCGATGGGCGCGTGTCGTGAGCAGGTTGGGACCAGGGCTAAAAATAGGAGCAGGGGAACGTGAGCTGCCTGCCTGAGAGCGCTGCTGCGCGGGAGTGCGGGGGGGGCGGGGGCGGCAGTCTAACTACTGGCCTGGAGAGCGAGCGTGCGCCCGGAGCAGGACAGCGCAGGGCACGAGCTGGGGAGGAAGGAGCAACGACAATGAGGCAGCCCGTCTACTGCTCGTCTGCTGCTCGTCTGCTGCTCGTCTGCTGCTCGTCTGCTGCTCGTCTGCTGCTCGTCTGCTGCTTTCAGACCTTTACAGCCTTTGCATTACTCCACCAAACCGAGCAAAGGGGCCCAAATTTAAATAGACAAAACTCAATTAAAAAAAAAAAAAGTAGAAAGCATGAGACTAGAATTTTTTTCCAGTGACCGAGGGGGAAAAAAAATAGACTAAATTGGATTTTTTTTTTTTTTAAATCATGCCAGTTCAATTCTATTTTTGAGATTTATAAATGACTGGGTGATCTACATCTTAATCTACCTTATTAACAAGGCGCACACATTAGCTTGGCTAAGCATAGGAGATGCTACAATAGCCCAATACCATAACAATGTGAAAACCCCAAATCCTTCCCTTTTTGGTGACAACTGTCCAGCAAACATCTTCACCTGCACCTCACCGGTTCAGACAGTTGCGCGTTGTCACGGAGACCTGAGTTTGTCCTGTTTTTGCCTCATTAGAATCTCCTGCTGTCCTCCTGAGTTCTCTGAAAGCCATTGATAAATGTTAAGGCCTTAATGGGCTTTTTTTTTGTGTTTTGTTTTTTTAAACCCACATTTCGTTAGAGTAAAAGAAGGCTATTGAAAACGTGGTGAGAAAAGCTCTTGCACTAACTTGGCAGAGGATGAGAACATTTGATGTTCATTTTGAAGGATGGTGAGTCACTAATTTCACCTAATTGTGGGAAAACTTTTACAACAATAATGTCCTGGAGGACTTCAGTCTTATTGCAATTTGGCAGCAGCTCAGAAGTGCTTTTTCAAGCACACCATAGAATTTAAGATAGCATCTACTCTGGTTAGATAAAGAAAAAAAAATGGATACTCCTTTTGTATACACTATCCCCCCTCCCCTTATAAGTCTTCCAAACTGCCAGAGCCAATCAGCTGCAAGTGATGCACCCTCTCCCAGCTGTAATTGGGGCGGGCATTCCACTCCTGTGAATCCACACAAAGTGATCAGAGTGTATTGTTGCCGGTGCTGTATTGACTCCTGGCAGAGGGCGGGTGTATCAGGAGCTATGCTGGCTGGCTGCACTGCAGCCGTTCCAAGCGTGATTAATGGAAGCTGACTGCCAATATAGGTAATTGGTCAGAAAGTAAAAAAAAATTTTTTTAAAAACAAACATGCTATTGCATCATCAGACGCCCAGGCAGAATGAAGGCGGAGCCTCGGTACCCGGGAGGGCCCCGGCTCTAACCGCACAGCACGCTCCCGGGCAGAAGCCAAACACAACAGGACTTTAACCTGGATCCCCAGGGCCGGGGGCAGCACGCGCTTTGTCCTCCAGACGCCGTTACGGCTCAAAATCTTTATTAGAAGGAGCCGCCGAAGAAACACATTGCAGCATCGCTCTCTCAGAACGAGCACATCCTTCTCACAGTAAAACCAAACTTTTTTTTTTTTTTTGTGCACACTTTCCGTGTTTTCCCTGCAGCGTAAACAGAGAGGCTCTCACTCATTCTTCACACACGACCATTAACAGCAAAACCCGGCTCGCATCTGGGGAGGGTGGCAGTTTACTTTTGTTTTGTCTGAGCAGAATGAAGCAGCTGTGTGTGTGTGTGTGTGTGTGTGGGGGGGGGGTGTGTGTGCGTGCGTATGTACGTATGTGCGTGTGTCCTTGTTTGGGCACTGTCAAACATCCTCCATGCCTTCAAAGCCTACCCGAGCACCCCGAAGATAACCGCACGACCAACCGGCAGATTTGAAAAGAGTGAGATCAGCAGTGCCGTCAGCATCATTATAAAAAATAAAAAAAAACAGGCAAACGTTCGCCACGTGAGCAGACCCGCGGTCACGGAAGCTGAGCCGCGCGGAGCGGCGAAAACCACCGCCGCTCCAGGGCTTCCCAACAGCCTTCAGCGACGCGCTCATCAGCGACGCGCTCATCAGCGACTTTAACAAAGGCATTAAAGCTGAGCTGGAGAGTGTGATGTCATGAAGGAGTGAATGAATGAATGAATGAACACACGGTCTGAAGGGAAAGCCAGAAACACCACACACGTCAAAGCTGTAATATTGATCATACATAATGTGTTCATGCTCCTGCACTCTCATCCACAGTCAGCTGAACCGGAGTAAATCATTTGGAGTAAGTCCCAGCCCATGTCTCACTGGTTTTGAGGACTTGTTGACATCCCCTGGCGGGACTGTGACCGTTATCACTGATACACTGTAAAAACCCAAGTAATGCACACGCAGCCTCTCTAATGCTGAGCCGTTTTGTTGACTCCCACCTGGACGTAATTCCCACCAGAAAGAGACTCTCTCCTTTCCGAGGACAGGAGCTGTCCTCAGCTGGCTGAGACTGTGCAGACACCCGGGCGGAGGGGCCTGAAGTTTGAGCGCGCTCAGAGAAATCGATCAGCTGCCCAGCTCCGCCTCAGAGCTCCCCCTGTGCTGCTTACGCAGTCAGACCCACAGCAACTTTCTCTCCCGCCAGGCTCCCGCCCCCCCTCCGCCCCAATTTCACTGTCACGACTCAGCCCAAACAGCCACTCTCCATTCCCAAACCCCCCCCCCTCCCCATCCCGAGTGAGGAACACTGAAGCACTGTAGGACACCCTCCAAATTAAGTGTGTCTAAATCACTGCGCTCTGGGCTTCTGTTTCAGCCTGACCCCCTCCACTCTGCGCTCCTGTTCTCCAGAGCTCCCTGAGGGCCGGCCACCTTTCAGCTGTCAGAGTCAGCTGCGGCTACGCTAACCAAACGCCGGGAATCACCGGTGTGCCGGGGACAGAGAGGGGGGGGGAGAGAGAGAGGGAGAGAGAGAGAGAGAGAGAGAGGGAGAGAGAAACAGATAGAGAGACAGTGGGAAAGAGAAAGAGGGGAGAGAGAGTGAGAGAGGGGGAGAAACAGAGAGACAGTGGGAAAGAGAAAGAGACAGAGAGAGAGAGACAGAGAAAGTGGGAAAGAGAGAGAGACAATCAGAGACAGTGAGAGAGAGAGTGGGAGAGAGAGAAGAGAGAGAGGCAGAGAGACAGAGACACACACTGGGGGGGGGGGGGGGGGAGACCGGGATCACTCACGGTTTGCTGCAGGTCCGGGATCCCTATGCGGATGACGGCGACGCTGCCCTGGGGATCCTCCATGGGTGGGGCGGGGGGCTTGTCGGCGGCGGGCCGGATGGTGTCGTACACGCCGTCCTCTCTGGAGCTGTCCGAGTCCCCCTGGTTGCCGTTGGACGCGCAGTGCTGCTGCTGCTGCCGCCGCTGCTGCTGCTGCTGGTCGGATGGCTCATGTTTGCGGGCTGCCGGACTCACAGGCATGCTCTGTGAGAGGGGATTGCCAGCGTGCACTTCAGAGTTCTCACATCACTGTGCTGGGCGGGGGGAGCGGGGGGGGGGGGGGGGGGGAGGGGGGGGGGGGGGGGGGGGGGGAGGAGGAGAGAGAGAGAGAGGGGAGGAGGGGGGCAGCAAGACATAAAGAACAAATTAGGAGGCGGGGGAGAGAAGGGGAAATATTAGTGGGGTTTTGATAAAGGGGGTATGAGGAGAGGAGTGGTGGGGGGAGAGAATAAGGAAATGCATGAGATAAAAAATGACAGCTTCGGAGACAAACGCTGTGTGTCGTCAAGATTATTGCAATATGAGCGAGGGAACCTGAGTGAGATATTAAGCAATATTACAGGCAGCGCGCTGACAGATGACAGGATTTTTTTTTGTTGAAAAAATACATTTTAAAAAAACTGCCGTAATCAGGATCAAAATAAAGTATCAGAGGAAATATTAATAAAATTAAATTTAAAAAATGATTTAAATGTGTGTTAAGTAAGGTAAAAGCGTGCCGTTGCTCAAATAAAACAATTCCTGTTCAGAATGAATGTTTTTCATTTCCGTTTGGAATATACTTATATATACTATGTTTTTTTTTTTTTTTTTTTTTTTTAAAAAATTTTAAATGTCTGCAGGGTTAAATCAAGTTGTCCTTCCATTCTCCCACTACATTACGTAGTGCACGCACACAAAAATGAGAGCTCTAAATCACCATTAATATTTATCATAAATAAAATCTTTAAAAAATTTTTTTTTTTTAAAAAAAAGACCGAACACAACAATGCAACAGATTTTTGATATCCAAGTCATTAATAAGATTGCGTGTGTGTGTGTGTATATATGCTAGCAAAACAGTCTTTGCAAAATATTTGAACAGGCTGGACTTTGGCGTCGTGGCGCTGCAGAGGCACGGACAGGAGCGTGCTCAAACAGAGGGGCGAGCGGGGCAAAGGGACTCAGCCGCGCTCTCAGCCCCCTGACGGCTGCCAGCGGGGAGGCGGTTCTGCTGGAGCTCCCTGGGTTTGCAGTGACATCAGCAGCAGCATATAAAACACACCCGTGGCGGTTCTTCTGGAGGGCAAACAGGGCTAACATAAGTGCCGGGCTTTTCTTTTTTTAGCATGGGCTCTGGTAAGGGTCGCAGGGGGGGTGACATGGTTGCTACTGTACATTCAACATCCCAGTGAGCAAGAGCCAGAATGTAGACGTCTAGAAGGCAGGACATCTAGGCTGAGAGACCCTTTGATATAAAACGGGACTAGGTGAACCCCAATATAGCGCAGCCTTTACCTGGACATACCCTGGCTGCGTCCGACGGTCACCACAAGAATGTTTACTGGGACATGTCCGTGCTCGGCGCTCGTTTTATACTTTTCCCAGCAAGACTTGTGCGGACTTAACTGTGACACCACCCAGGGACCATACCAGCCAATCAGAGTTTGAATAACGACCAGCCAGCCACAGCTGGTTTACTGAAATAGCGGACGAAGCCAAGGCCATAATCCCACCCGCCGTGAGCTGACTTGCGGCCTCCAGAAATCAACATTTTCAGGAAACCCAAGGCAATAAGGGCAGGAGGAGGCTTTTAAAAATGGGAAAGAGTAGCCAAACACTACTGCTGGTCTGAGCTCCAGGGAGACGGACCTCAGCTGACGCGATGGACGGCTCTTCTCATGCAAATGAAAATGAAACAGCCCCGCGGGATGGAGGATTTGCTGTTTGATGGGTGTTAACCTTCCTGTTCTTGTTCCCCCGAACCACGGTGCAGAGAATTTTTTTTTTTTTTTTTTTTTTTTAAAAAGGCCAGCTTCAACCAAAAATTAGAATTTTGTGGTTTGTCGTCAATGTACACGCAGCAAAAATATCACTCAACACAATTGCGATGCCGCCCAGATCTTGCTTCATGAATTAAGAGCAGTTCTCATTTTGGCAATTGAATAAAGGAAGAGATACAAAAACTAATTTGCATTTGATGAGTTTGCAATAAGCCCCATTGCACGTCACTATTGCACGTTCTCATTGCACATTCATGTCATTGTCCTGCTCCTTGGTTCTCATGTCTGTTATTTGCGGTTTAAAGCACATCACGGTGTGGGCAGATTTAATTTGGGGACAGATTAATTTGAGGGGAAAGCCTAGTACATGCCTGATTGTGCTCTAGTAATGGCTTTCACCAGATTGCTGTGAGTCTTGCTGAAATGTGGAGGCTGCACACTGAATCACAAAAAGGGCAGCGCACTACTATAGACTGAGCGAAGTCTAGACAGTAAAACCGCCTGCAGCAGCACAGGGATGCAGGCCGGCTTATTGACAGGTCAGGGTTTCTTGCCTAAACACGGCCATTATAAACACCGGTCTGACGTGGAGTTTAGACAGTGCCATGCTCAGCTGTGAGAGACAGAAAAAAACTCCAACACTGAACAATTTAAGCTTAAAAAAAAAGCTTCTGTCATTGTCATTGTTTTCACACCGCAGAAAAGTTCACTTCCTGAAGCACGCGATTCTGAAACTGCAGCCAAACGCTGGTTAGCCAAGCAGGGTGAAAAGTCACTACTGAATACCGGGGGTAGAGAGAGCCATCAAGGAGCAACAGGCTATCGACAGACTCGTGAGGTTTGTGGCAGCGGCGGCCACGAGGCCTGGGCTTCAGAGACTTCAGAGGTGCGGTAACACAGACACCAGCGCAAACCCAACGCCTGCAGGGCTGTTTGTGAGGGTTCTTGATGGCAGGAATGAATTTCGTCTGGGTTACATCATCTGAAATGAGGGGAAGTTCACACAGCAGTGGCTACGAACCCCTCAATGATGCAGGAACTCTAAAGGCCGCAGGTGCAACCACCTCGGAAACGTAAACAACTGGCTGGACCTGGAGGGGCAACAGGCCTAAGCCCACACTCACACTAACGAGCACGCACACACACACACACACAGGTACACACACACGCATACACACACAGGTACACACACACACAAACACACACACGCACCCTTGTATTTACTTGGTGTTAAGCCCCCCAGTGACCAGCTTACAGAGCAGTCCAGGTTCCCTGCCCCCCACCCCCCAGGCAGCCTAGATGGTAATCACCCCCCCCAGGGGCCCGGGCCGGCCCAAGCTGCACCACACCGCACCGCGCCGCGCCGCACTCCACCAAACAGGCTGAATAATGCATGCGCATGCAACAGGGGAGGAAGTGTGGAATTATGGGATAGGCCGGATGCGCATACTAAACACCAGCCAGCCGCTCGGAGAGAGAGAGAGAGAGAGAGAGAGAGGCCGGGCGGCTCAGACGCAGCCTCTCCTTCCCGCCCGCTCGCCTCTCGTCGTGGTCGTGACGTCCGACCGCACTGCAGCACACGCAGGTATGTAAATCACAGCTGAACACGCACAATGTAAATGTGTGAATTCTCTCTGCGCTGTAAAAAAAAGCACTGCGGGGATGGAGAGGTCTCGTGCTGCTTTGCATTGACACGGTCATCTCCATATTTCACATTTTACTGAGGCAGGTTTAATACATCCATGTGCTTGCAATATGCAATTATGGTTACTATATCCATCTCTAATTTTACCCTATGTAATGAGGGTTACATCCACTGCTGCTTACACAATATGTAAGCAGGCAATATCAATACCCATGGGGTTACACAACGGGTGCTAAGAATAGTAATGGGCTTTAACTATTCCTATTAAATGCAAAGGCCAGGCCGTTCTATTGATTGACTTGGTTCAGAAGGTATTAAGTTAATGAACAGACAGCCTGTTCCCTTTGAACACGCTCCAAACATTCCGTTATGAATTAAACAATAGTACCAGTACACAACCGCAATCCCCCCCCAGGGACATATTTCATTTAAAAAGCCATGCCTTCAAATCAGGAGAGCGGTCCAGTCCCACAGGGCTAAAAGCAAGGAAACACTGAGACGTCATTTTGTGCAGGCTTTAGATAAATCTCACAGTAATTAAGACATGGCGTGAGTGTGAGAGAATGTGTGTGTGGGTCTGTGTGTGTGTGTGTGTGTGTGTGTGTGTGGAGAGAGTGTGTGTGTGTGTGGACGCCCCTCTAAGTGCAGGCCAGGTGTAGTGTCAGCTAAAGCTCACTGCAGCAGCGTGGAAGCAAAGCGATTATCCACACCATCACATCTCCACTGAACAAGCAGCCCCACTGCAAACACGTCCCTGCCCATGTGATCACACATGCATGAATAAGCTCCAGAGCTGCTGGGGCACCAGTACGAGGCCCCCAGAGGCCCTGAGGGCTGTTCCTGGCCTCTCCATAACCAATAAATACATGCGATTCCAAGCCGAGGGAGTCATGTGACCACACGCTGAACCATGGGACTGCACCGTCCCCATTATGATGCCCGTGACCCATTTGACACACGCACGGATTTAATCGCTGAGCATTTTCATTCTTCAGCAGTCTCGGCTGGGCTATGACTTCACGCTTAACACAAGCACATTAAGACTTCATTTATTTGAGTAAAACGATACGGATACCCTAAAAGTATGGATCTGGAAAAAAAAAATCTTCAGTAGCAAAATTAAATCTGGACCATTTCAAACCCATGGATTGAAAGAAAAGTAAGCATTTATTACCCTGTCAGCAAATTTAAAAAAAGCAGTGTTGGGTCACCACACAACCTCGCTTTCAGAAGGAACCACTAATCTTGGGGAGCCCGTATAAAACCCCATCGCTCTCTCTCCCAGGAGCATCCATTCTGCAGCATTACAGGTGTGCTGTTTTACTCTGAGGAGTACGAACTGGAGCAGCAGGCTGAGGTTGGGGCTGCTCTGGAGTGCTCGGTGATTCATTGTGCCAGAGCCCAGCTGACACAGCGCGTCTCCAGCAGATGCTCACGCTCCGTAGTGCTTTGGTGAGTGCAGGTGCCATTTCAGTAAGCGAGCGATGCTCTCTCACCCTCTCCCTCTCCCTCTCTCTCTCCCCCAGGGCGACTGCACACGTGATGGGCAAAAACGCGTCCTAAATCTGTCTGTTCATTTCTTCACATTTTTTTTTTTTTTTAATGGTACCTCAATCTGTGCTATTGCACAGACCATTCCCCTCCCCAAATGAGATCAGAGTTTGGCTCCTGGGTCTGAGTCCAGTCACCCTTCCAACGGCTCGGAGAGTCAGCTGCTGGCATCGACACTATGCAGTCATTCAGGGCCACAACCAACCCGGGTCCACAAGTCCTCTTATTTTTTAACACTATGGGGCCACAACAGTGATCTTGTTTAGGGCCACAGAAACCCAAGGGCTGGCTGTGGAACAGACGAACCCCAGGAGCGGCCATCATGAGCCGTTAGGGTTACAGAAGCAGGACTGAGCCTCCTCTGTGGAGCAGAGCCAGGAGGGGGGGGGGGGGTTGCATACAGCTCAAACTGGGGGGGGGGGGGGGAGAGATGGGGGCGTCCCGCTCTAGCCCAGAAAGCAGCTGAACCGAGCTAACGGGGTTAGCACAGTTAGTGCATGGGGAGAGGGCAGCCAGGCCTCAGCTGATAACGCACTCACAGGCGTAGAGGATCCGGGTCAGGCTACACCCCCCAGAAATGCCCTGGGGGATGAGGGATGGGGGATGGGGGATGGGGGGGGGAGGTAGAGAACAGACACACTAGCGCCCCCTTCAGTTCACCCAGCAGCTGTGCATGCAGAAGAACACGTAAGAGTTCATTCAACCATGAGATTCAAGACACAATACACAAAGGCAAGAAGTTTAGCTTTACAGGGAAGTGAAGCAAGGGCAAATGTCAGATAAATAATCAAGGATATGACTGAATAATTTACCCTTTTTAAGTCTAAGTGTTTTGGCTGGGTTTTCAATTTCACAAACAGCACAGACTGAAAAATAAGAACCATAAAAAAAGTTTGATTTGATACGCGTCCAATTTCTAAACTAATTTATTGATTATATGATTAGTAGGAAACGTGATTCTAACGGTTGACTTTTTCTTTTATGATCATCCAGCAACACTCTGGACTGTGGTCACTGTCAAGGTCATCATTGTAGCAGAAATATTGTCATCGTTTCTGGGAGCAAGACAAAAAGTTAAATCATTTAGGACTCCCGTTTCCATGGGGATGAGTAGCGTTTAACAAATAAAACGGGGTGGGGGTGCATCTCACACTAAAATAGCGCATTCAGTCATGTTTATTTGCCATTTTGTGAACTTTCATTAAGTTTCCCCCCCCTGTATTCATCATGTAGTCCCTTGGAGGAAGGTACAAAACAGGTTGTGAGTCACACAAATATATGAAACCCATTTGTAAGGGTAATCGGTCTTCTGTGGGGGAAACAAGTCAACCGGAAGGCAAACGCTGCGTTATTTTACATGCCCTTAAACCACTGAAGTTTCCCTCGGTGGAAAAGCTCCCCCTGCTGGCAGATCCAGTAAAAGCCCTGTGAGAATATATATTTTTCTGAAAAGTAGAGAGCCCCTGCAATAAAGGCATGGTTGCTGGTAAAACAGGGACGGACAGCACAGAACTACATTAGGATTCAGAGGGAATAAAGCACATCTAAAAACTTATGTGCTTTCATTTTTACTTGCTGCCAATTTCCTTAAACAATCAGAGAGTCACTGTACCGTCATGGGCTTCACTCCGCCCCCGCGCATAAATATTTTATCGTCCGGTTCCTTCGGACGCAGGTCCTTAAGTATCGCTAAACAGCGTATCGATCGGGTTCCGTCCCCCAGTCGTTTAACTCGGATGAATCATTAAACGCAAATGAACCAGCCCCCGTTCCTACGAAGCAGGTGGGCTACCCGAGAACCGCTCTTATCGATTCTTCTTGTGGGAACAGCCAGGCTTTCAGGGCTCAGCCCAAAAATCAGGCTCGGATCCAAACGCATCGGTCGATACCATAATTCCAAGACCGATCAGCCAGAAAACGAACCGAGGACAGCCGGCCTTCAGGAGTAACAGAGCACAATATTGACCACGGAGCTCAGCGGCTGAGCTGTAGAATGGATGAAGCCGGGGGTCACATGACCACAGATTCTACAGACTCCGCCCCCACCCTGACACACTAAGTGCTGCGGTCATGACCAGAAGGTTCCAGGTTCCAGTTCCACACAGATGCCTTCAGTTGCTCCCTGGCTAAGAGGTCCTGGACCAAAACTGCTCCCGTAAACACCAAAGTGTACAGAGACCTGAGGTAAGTTGCCGTGGGGACAGAGCGGCCATTAAGCAGGTGAGTTATGCAGCCCGAGTGCTCAGAACACTGCAAAAGCTCAGCCCTGACTGCAGAGAGGCACTGATATGCTAACACGCTAACATGCCACTAATTACTGCTGCCCACGTCACGCTACACTAGAAGGGACGCAATTAGCGCTTCGGCTCATCATCTTCCTTCACTCAGAATACGCAGACATTCATAACAGATAGCAGATAAGCGACTGAGGACTGGGAGGGTTCTGTTTGTACCGTCTAATGACCCAAAGCATTTCACAGGCAAGTTCAATCAAGGGTGCAAATCAGCATTTGAACACACAACCTCCTGGCCAAAAAGTGACTGGATGTAAAACATTCGATTCAAGGGTAGAAATTTTTTACCTTCTTATAATTCCAAAATATTTCTAAAACTACTTTGATAAAGTGCAAGCCTAATGGCAGTGATGATGCTTATTTCAAATGTTTGTCTGGCCCTTCCAAAAAACCAGTCTGAGCAATCCTCTCACACAGCATCATTCATAACCAGGGACAGGCCCCAGAATGCCGCTCTTCCATCAATCATCCCAAAGCACGGCTGTCACACTCATACACTGGAGTGGCGGGGTACCCAGGCAGGAAATTGCATGCGCTCAAACTCCAGGCTAGAATTCCAGTGCAAGAAATCCCACTTTTCCGCATGCGGCAGCAGCCACGGTGCGGATAACAGAGAGATACTGATGAGGCCAGGGATGTTAGGAGCTGCGGGGGGGGGGTCGCCTAAAAATGGCCCAGACCGATCATCAAGAGACAGACTTACACACGTGACCCCCACAGTTGATGTGGAATTGATGTGGAATGATATAGACCAGACCTGGGTCAAATACATATTTGTTTTGGATTCAAATACTTTTCTACACTCTACTGATCTTGTCTGGTATATTGAAAACAATGAAAAAAACTCAAACCAAACCAAACCCCGCCTTCTGGTCATATTGGCAGGCTCAATTACACCAGGCAAGATCAATAGAGCACAGAAAAGTATTTGAATCCAAAACAAATACGTATTTGACCCAGGTCTGATATAGACTGTATATGGATCAAGAAGCCCAAATAACAGACATAGAAATAAGCATTAAGATGTCCCATCAAGTTCAGATTCACGTTGACTTCTGTTCTCATGGCTGTCACCATGGCCACAGGAGTGAAAAGCAAGTTCAAAGAAAAATCTGGAGCTGTAAGTCACACTCACATGTCTCCGTAATCCATTTTGTGCAGTTGGGGTGGGGGGGTAAAATCATTTGGTCCACAACCCAGGAAAGCACCACTTCTTACCTGTTGACACTTCAGTGATATGATTTAATCAATACTCCGCTCTCCAGTGTGTGATGTATCCCGACTTTTACAGTGTCTGGCACTGACAGAAACCTGAACGCTGTCATTTTCTGCAAGCCAGCCTTCCCTCATATCGCTTCCCCTGGCAATCTGAGGGAAAAAAAAAATCTCTGGCAACCAAACCAAGGAAATAACCCCTCGTGTGCTGCCTGCACAAAGTCATTAATTACAATTTCCAAAACATCTCTGCTGCAGTTTTTCCACCAGGCCATATGAGAGCAGGAAGAGAAGTGCCGTGTCAAACAGCAGCACACAGAGAGGGGGCTGAAGCCTGGGGGCGGAGCCCCAGCTGAAGCTGTTGTTTTCCGCTCCTCTTTTAAGCACGCGCTGTTCGTCCATCTCCCTGAGCCCCCGGCGGTAGACACAGACCCCTAATCCAGCTCCCCAAAGACAGCCGCGTGTCCCGCAGAGAGCAATAACCGCACCCCGTCGCACCTCTGCAGCAGCGCTAACAATCGACACCCCGCGGGCCCGCGGGCGCAGGCTGGAGTAATGACCTCATAGCGCCCCATTACCGGGCCAGGGACCGCCCGGGGGGGAACGAGCGCGCCAGACGGCCTCCTCGGCCACGGCCAGAGATCAGGAGAACGACGCTGCGCCCTGCCGCGCGCTTCCTGTCTATTTTTCGCCATCGCCCAATCGTCTCTGGATGCGAAAAACAAAAACAAGGCGGATGAAAGGGCGGGGCGTTGGACAGTCAAAGGGAAGCGCGTCGCAGGGCACAGCGGCTTCGCCGGCCCTCGGTAGGATTCTCATGCTAATGAGCCGTCGGAATGCTTCCTGTTCAAAATTCCAACGGAAGCTGCGGCGCGTTCCAAATGACTGACACATACATGCAAAGAAAAAAACAACGCACACGCACACAGGAGATAAAACATGCAACCTTCAGATGCCCAATGACGGCACCAGCACAAGCACAGCCTAAATTACAAATATACAGCTAGCCTCTCTCTCTCTCACTCACACACACACACCACGTTATTAGACACTTACAGTATGTGGCAAAAATAACAATAATAATTACTTTATTCATATAGCACTTTTCATGCAATGGTTGCAACAAAGTGCTTCACAGAAGAGCATTTGCATTAAAAAAAAAAAAATAAAAACAGAAATGGATTAAATAAATAAAAAAATCAATAGCGAAAGCAACAGACTGATGAAAGGCAGGTAGCGCGCACGGCTGCACTGAAGACGCGTCCCTGCAGGGGGCCGGGAGCGCATTAGGAGGGTAATGAGGAAAGATACTCCGCTGTAAAGACTCAGGGAGTCGGGCTCAGATTGCTGTTCCCGGTGTTTGGACCCGTTTCAGTCCGGCCCAAGAGCACAGGGCCAGTGGAGAAAGCTGACCATCGGCTCAGCGACAGGAGAGCGTCAGATCCGAGCGATTCGCGCATTTTCACCGGAGAGCAGCGGCTGTCATTTCGTGGAACCGAGATGGCACATTCTCTCCTCAAAGAAATATCCGTCTGGCTCTGGCGAGATCTACAGCGGCATTGCTCAAACGAGACGGACAGCAGCGAGCCTAAGGAACTTCAAAGGAACAAGATCAGAAAATTCTCTTTTTTTCCTTCTTCAAAATGCAGCCATCTTGCTGAAAGGAATCCCACTGACCTGATTCGGGGGCCATTAATTTCCACAATGACAAACAATGACGGCTATCAAGAATTATAATTACCCCGCACTTCCACAGCTAATGAAATCTGAAATTTCAACACAGTAAACTCTTATCGTGTCGCTCTTTTCGCTCTCAAAGCTAATCGACTGCCCGTCTTCGCCATTCTTCCGGGTGGTAACGGATAAGAGTCCCTTTAATAGGCCATGCACCATTAGGAATGCAGACATTACAGAAAAACCACAAGGTCACCTGCCCAACATGAGTCTACCCACATTTTTGATCCTGATATGAGTAACAGACCACAGAAGGAGCTCATATTTTGAGATTACCGTACATACATTTCACTGTTTGACATATATTTTCATGTATTTCCAAACTCAATGTTGTGTGCACAAAGCATACACACTACACTCACACTTAAGCACACAGCATGCTGTTGTTAGATTGACTCCTTCCATAAATCAGAGAGATTCATAGAACTGGAAAAAGTAAAAAGTAAAAAGTTCACCGCGAGCCTATAAATTACCCGACAAATTTGCCTTCCAGATTTCCAAATTAGCATTTAGCCAGTTTGTTGACATACACAGACATGTTGAACAGGAGACAGCCCAACAAAACTAATTAGCCACATTACCATTGTATATTCTGGGAGGCAATAATTATGTGCTGCACCTCAAAGAGAGCAAGTTGTGCTGAGAAGTTCTAATTGGGTGTTGGCTCAGAAGAAGCAGAAGCTCTGGGGGTACTAATGCAGAGGTCTGTATAATGATGTCACAGCCATATTTCCACATCAGATGCATGGGGAAATAACAGCTGGTTATGGCACAGGAAATTAATTATTCATTCTGGAGCGTAGGCCCGTGATGGCTCCGTAATTACTGCTATTTATCTAAATCTGAGAGACCCGGTGGATGGAACTGTGCAAACACAGTCATTACACAATGATCAGGCCTCGTGTGGGGCCGAACACCGGCGCTCGCTGTTGGGGGAGGGGCCTGAGCAGTATCATCGCTGTGATTCGTCTGTTCTGACTCCTCCTCCTCCCACCCCAGAAACGCACGCAAGCCGGTCCGCACCATCTTGCCACTCCGAGTCAAGAGAGAGGAGAAAGCGGCTACGCCGGCCCTTTAAATCCCGGGTGACTGTGCTCCCAGAATGCACTGCAGAGGACCACCAGCGGTGGAAAGTCCAGGGGTCAGAAAAAAAAAGTTAAAGTTCTGCCATGTGTTTCTGCCAACCATGACCTCAGCCCAGCTGATTCCACTAATTAGTTCCACCTCCTGGCTGAGGGATTGTGCTAATTATCAAACCCAGGTGACTGGAGCAAAACACATGGGGATGACTTTTACTTTCAGAACCTGGGTTTTTCCACCTCTGCAGAGGACAGTACTTGGCGGGGGGCGGGGGGGGGACTCAGGATGGACTGATAGGCCTCACTGAGGGGTTCAGATGTCCCTGTGTCTCTTAGCAAGAATCCTGACTGAATCCACTCCTGAGTTCAGCCCCCAGCTGTTCCTAAAACTGTAGACACAACTCATCCTGCACCTCAGGGCCCAGATCCTTCCTCACAGCTACCGTCTGAAACATCTCAACTCAGAAATCCATTTACCACCAGCTTAAACCGCCAGCCGCCAATCTTTCCTGGGGTGCGCATGATAGGGGGGAGGCACTGAAGAAAGTTCTTAAAGTGCCGGCATGCGGTGATTGTGAAGCTCCAGGGTTCCACCAGCTCTGGACTACATCTCCCATCAGCACCCAGGACCCAATTAATAAGCACACAGAAGAGAGGCCGTTTGCCCGGGTGATGCCTATGCACAGGAGAGAGACCAAGGAACACCCAGGTGTCTCCAGTTTCATGGGAAAACATTCAGTTAGCTCTTTTTGGGCCTAAGGGGAGGGGTGTGTCTCTTTTGGGGACCAGGGGGTTGGCCAAGATAACATCCTAATTCCCCACTGTTGCCACTGTTAGGGAGAATAAAGCTCTGTTTCACTAATTCATACCACAGCCTCTCCCCTTAATTGGGCTCAAGAGTTAAGTGTGATTAAGAAAAGATTTAAGGACAAATGCAAAATTCATGTTAATTACTTTTGCATGGCGATTCTCCCCGGAATTGACTCCTTAATAAGCCCGCCTTAATAAGCCTGCTTGTGTCTGGCCCAGAAAAGTTGGCATTAGACACATTTCAAATTCAATTAACAGCAGAAGAAAGACAGTATCGGCAGCAGAAGGAAGCTACACGTCTGTGAAAGCCCCATACACACATCCGCCATATCAGGGACAAAACCATCACTCCAACGAACTCCCATGAACAGCACACATGTAGGACAGACACATGGAAATAAGCATTGGCCTACATTAGAGTGTTTCTCAAAGGCAGCAAGCCTATGAATCCATTTCTCCTCCTGCAGAGGCAAAGTCAGGGAAGCTCATTCAGGGAAGCACTACACTGGCATGGTTCACAGAGTAGTATCTTCATACCTCATACTGGGGACAGTTTGTACCCCCTAAGCTCCAGAGAAGGTCTTTCTCCTGAACAGGCTCCTCGCATCACAAGCTGGATATTTAGCAATGGTGTCATCACTAATTCCATAGATCTGCCACAGATTCAATCAATCTGCCAAAATCAGCATTGCCCCCCCTTCATAATCACCTATGTTTCATATCCAATATAACCTGATAGGGCTGCTGTCTATCAGACCGGCGCAGAGCCTCCTTTGAAAAAGTACTTCTCAATTGTGACATCATCTGTGACATCACGGCTACTAAAAGATCTCAGAACAGAGATGACGTGACTGCCGGAGACCAGCAGAGAACAATGGCGGCGAGCTGAGAGCTTCATCCATCAACTCCCCTGAACTGAGACGAACACGCCCGGCCGGCGTTTCATAAGGAAAGGGCGACGAGTGACAGTTTGACAGAGCGAACCGATTCTTCCTACCCAATCAGATCATTTTTTTCCCCCCCCCCCCCCAAGTCTGAGACTGAGGAGGAGGAGCACAAACTCATGAGTCAGGCCATTAGCACAGCAAAACTGAGCCGCATTAACAAAGAGACAGGCTAATCCCCACCCCTGGAGCGGGACCTATGTTCCAGCCGTTACTCCATAATTGGCCTGATTCCTTTTGTTTGATAGAGATTTCAGAGAGCGGGAGGCCTTAATTAAAATCAATCACCTCCGTTCAGTCACAGGTCCAAGAGAAAGATTTGTCTGCCAAGCACGCAATTTCTTTTTTTTTTTTTTTGCTACCATCTTTGACCAAACTGTCAATGAATTGCCCAGCTATCAGGGAATTCAGGACACACGGCCTTCACACATTGCCGGGGTATAAATCTAATCCCAGCCAAGAACCCACGGTGAGAATGGCAGGTACGCTGGGATGATTAATCAAACCGCACGGCCACCGAGCGCAAACCAAATACCTTTAGAACGCATAAATTAATCAGCTGTAACGGGCGAGACGTCTGACAAATTAGCGCACCCCTCCCGTGGCCATGGATACGGCGGCGGGCGGATCCCGCGCGGGCGCGATCGCGGCTGAGCCGTCGTGCCACCGCAAAAAACGCCGAGACGTTCGCGCGGGGGCTGCAACCAAATGGCCAACCGCAGTATCCAAAATGGCCCCCTTTTCCTTTTGCGTCCGTGAGTGAAGGGATCTACATATGCTAACACCTGAGATTAATGTGAGGATAGACAGGGCTTCAATCCAACAGACAAAACTGGATGCACTGATAGGAACCAGGCGTTCCCTTTTCCTTTTAAAACCCTACTGAGACGGATCTTCTGTAGGGGCGAACCTGCACCCTGCAATGGCTGCCTTTTCGAAACACCTACACTCAAGCCCTTTGGGCCCTGTCTCCCACCAAGAATCAGCCAGGGGTCCACCAAACAGACAGCAAGCTCCAGTTTTAGTGTACTGGCAGGGCGCAACTTAAAAAAAAAAAAAAAAAAAAGTCTTTCAAATGGAATGGCTTTGACACATTTCATGTTTTCATTATGAAAGCGCCTCTGGGACAATTATTTAATCTAAATACCACGCAATTAAAGTAATAAAACTGAATGATACTGAGAGAGCCCCTTTAATCAGTGATGACTGGTATTGAATACACTTCTGTCTGACTGGAGCTCCACTGAAATGGATCAGAGACACACTCCCTTTCCCATTCTCTACAGCTGTACTAATTTGTAAGGGCATTGAGTGAAAAGACTAGATTATCATTAGGAGAGAAGAGGCAAGCTTCAGCTATTACACACTTTCTGTTCAACCAAACCAGGATGCCATTATCTTTCAACAAGAGAAAAAAGTAAAGCCTATCTGACTCATATAACATTAGCCAATGTTAAAAAGCTTATTTAAATGCTCATCTAAACTCAAATGTTAAAAGCCTATCTGTCCTCTTTCATAAAGTCTCAGATACCAGGTTTTACATATTTATTGACACTGTTGAGGACACCTCCTGATCATTTTAAGGTTAGGATTTTTACTCTGCATCATAACAGGCACATGAAATGGCAGCAATGGGTACACTGGCCCAAAGTGGTCACGCCTACACTTACAGTAACACATACACACCCATCCTTCATGGAGCCAGGCTTTGAAGATAAGTATAGGTATGAACAATATTTCCGGCTGTTTGCCTCTTGCTGGGGAGAGCAGCAGCCTGGAAGATGGGTATTGTTTAGACACACCCCTTCACAGACTGAGCCAGCACAGGAGATTAGGGCTATCATGTCTGGGAGGGAGGCCATCTAAACAGTTTAACCTCTTTATCCCAAACCAGTGCGTCCCCACGTGCTGCGTCTGTGCCTTGAACGCAAAATCGACAACAGTACCTTCACCTGCGCACAGGGAACTAGGGCTGGACATGCTTTCACTGTTCGTTTAGCACAGAAAATGTAAAGTTAGTAAAGTCTGCTACTGTACAGCAATGAAATGGCTCTGTCTATACTGCCAGCTGGCTCCTCATTGACACACGGCCTACAGCAGATTCCTAAACACAATAAAAATAAACATTTTAAACCGACTGATGAGGCAAAAGACACAGACCAGCTATCTCCCTGAAGCTAACACCACAGGCAATGAGTACAGGCTAGATAACAGAAGACTGAATAGCTCCTTACACTGTCGAAGTCGACACACGACCTGTATTCCAACTTACCAGCCTACCCCCTTCCCCTGTGACATCACCAACCCCTCACAGTGACTACAGCTAAACCAACTCACGCTCTCAACGCTCAGTCAGTCAGAGCTGGCACACGGACAGAAACACACACACCTCCCCCGGGCCAGAGTGTGTCGGGAAAGTGCAGATGAGTCTTGGGAAACAGAAGAAAGCCTCCCGGGTGGACGCCTCTTTAACATCAACACAGCTAATAGGATCAGGGCTGGCCATCTGTTCCTTACGCACAGCACAGGCTATAAATAAAGCAGCAGGCTAACCGCTAACTTAGGGGGGTAATGGGTGGGGGCTTAACCAGGGCCCAGGTGGGCAGCTGAAGGGATGAATTCCACACAGGTAAGACTGGCTAAGCACAAGTAGCCCACACAGGTAAGACTGTGCCAAGCACAAGTAGCCCACACAGGTAAGACTGTGCCAAGCTAAGGTGGCCAACACAGGTAAGACTCTGCCAAGCACAAGTAGCCCACACAGGTAAGACTGTGCCAAGCTAAGGTGGCCAACACAGGTAAGACTGTGCCAAGCTCAGGTAGCCCACACAGGCAAGACTGCGCCAAGCGTTAGAATCTCCTGGATCACAGCACAGGAGCAAGCCTGGGGAACACTCTGAAAGAAGTTAACACATTGCACAGGCAGGTTTCCCGTCCAGCACCTTCTTTCTGCACCAATGCTGTCTGGCTAAATTATGCCCCGCGAGGGTTGTTTTCTGGTTACTGCTGAAGTGGAAAGCGAGAGCTCTGCTTCATTTTTCTTTTTTTGGCTAATAACCATTCAGCCTTTACTCGCTACACAGATTTTTTTTTTTTGTTGTTTTTTTTTTTTTTGTTTTGTTTTTGTTTTTAAATCTGCCAGAGCATGAATTATTCACGGCATACACGAACGGTATGGTGTCTCGCACAACACCAGAGCGCTACGGCCAGAATCTAAATTTCATTAATGAGAGTTTGGGAAACGGAGATGGGGGGGGGGGGGGGGGGGGGGTGGGGTTTGGAATTGGAGGGAGATAAATGGTGGCAGTGAAATCAAACTACACGGCTGCAGTTTGGAAACAAAACAGAGGAAGAAACAACTGAGCAACCTAAATATAGAAACAGAGCCCGTCCCCCCTCTAAAAAAAAATAGTGTCTGTACACTTTTTCAACAGGGGAGGTCAACAGACGTGCTTCTTTCTGAACTAGTCCACTTCAGACCAGACGGCCCCACGGGTTCCACAGAGAGTCTGAAAGCTGTTACATCACCAAGGTGTGGGGCCTGGGGGGGGTGACAGGCTGGGGCAGGGGGGGGGGGGTGTGGTTGCGGAGGTGCACCCGCACACTTCACAGCCTCTCTTCGGCTCATCGCCCCCAAATAAAAAGCGCCCGAGGTTGGGTTTGGGGTGGGGGGTGGGGTTGGGGGGGTCAGAGAGCCTCTGTGAGTGTGAGTAAACGAGAGGCGGGGAGCTGCGGGTTTCATTCCGCGCACGTCTCCGGAGGAGCTCGCACGCAACACTGTCACCGCCAGGATCAAGCGCGGAGTCCGCCAAACCACCAGTGCTAATGCATCAGGCGTACCCCCCCCCCCCCCCCCCGTTCCACTCCCCCTTGATAAACCGTCACCGGCAACAGCCGTATGCTCATTTATTTCCCCAATTAGAGCCGAGCGGGCCGTGCAGGTGCTGCCGGAGCTCTCTCCCGGCGCCTCGTCTGTTTTATTAAATAAAGGCCGCGCCCGCGAGCCGAAACGCCGCGCTCGGCGCCGCTCGTCCGAGTCGAGCGAACCTCGCGGACGTCGTCTCTTCTTCGACGCGTCTTTGGCGGCTCGTTAAAGACCGAGCGGAGGGCGGAGGGGTCGGCGAAACCCCCCTGCTTCCCGACCGCTGAGCTCCGCACGTTAGCACTGCTAGCGTAGCGGGCAGGGCGCTGCCACTTGCGAAGCCTGAATCGCACGCGAACGTTAGCGTAAAAAAAGCCAGGTTCTGCGCCTGAGAGTCCGCGACCATGGAATAAGCGGGGCCCATTCACTTCTCTGTTGTTTTCTCAATGGTTTTAAATAGATTAAATAGACTGCTTGTTATTCCACCCAGACAAACACTATTATTATCATTACCGTGTGACTGCAGTGTCTGTGGCCCGTTGAGCCATTTAAATCACTATCAGAGGTGCTTTAAGACTGGAGCAAGAGCAGAGGTTATCATCATTCCACGCAGGGCGATGAGAACCACTCTGCTACACACATCCCCCTTAAAATTCTCTCTTACTCAACATTCAAAGAGAAACGGACCCGTCCGGTCACAATGGAGTCCAGATAAAACATCTCGGAAGGTTTACGTGTTCTTTTGTCGGCGGTTAAAAATAAAACTGAACCAGGCAATCGGCGTCTGAGGTGATTCAGGATAAACATCTGAAGGGAAAAGGGAGATGAAAAATGTAACACTGCTTGCCTCCCCCCCCTCGCAGTCTTTTGCGCGGCAGGAATAATAATCGGCAGTTATTATTCAAAATGGCAGTTAGTCTCAACGAGCGAGTACGTGCGTATGAGAGCAAAAACATCCCCGCAGCGCCCATCAGTCTTGCTTCACAACGAGGCGTGCCAATACGGAAGCCAGGCGGCTCCAGTCCTTCAGTAACCGTCCTCAGTTCTGTCTCCATCCTCTCAGTGATTCAGTCAGTGTTCTTTCTGCCGAGTGCCATTTTGAATACCAGCGGCTGATAGGCCAGCTTTCCAACCGTCTTCTCAGAGTCTTTTTCGGATGAGAGTGTTCCCCCTGCCCATATGCTAGCTGGCCATAGGAGCCAGTGTAGCTCATCTGTCAAGAGACACAATCAGAAGCAAAATCCACTCAGCACTTTGTCACTTCTCGAACTGGATTTGGCGTACACGTCTTACAAGCCGCAACAGAGCTTGAGAACTGAACTTTTCTGACGAAACAGATGCTAAGGAAACAGCGCTGAACAAAATGACAGCGGCCATGATAAAAATCCACCCATAAACGCTGCCTATTTTTTAAGACCGAGGTGGGGGGGATATGACACTCGTGCCTGTCGTACCGCGAGAGTCTGTCAGAGTTTGGTCAAAACAAACTATTTTTCTTCATATAATGTCCCTGCAGGTCTGGCTGCCTACTGGTAGCTTTCAGTGGGAAAACTGTTAGAAAATAATTTGTTCAAAGCGATCAAAAAGTGCCAACTCCAAACTGATAAGCACTAATTGGAGTGTTTATTTTGTATGTCCTCCCCATCAGTTACTGACATGCTGATGACACGTGAGACGCAAGTAACCTGGAGTCTTCCAAAAACGGGGCAGAAATGCATGATTTTGGGTCTCCCCCCCCACTGCACACGCCGGGGTCCTTTCCCAAAGCGGGAAACGAGGAGCTTAAGAAGCGTCTCCGTTTGAGCGACGCACATAATCTCACGCTCGCTGCCCCAGCTCGGCTTTGCTAAGGAGATTTTCCCTCTTGCAGAATATCGCTAATCTCAGCCCAAAGACCGTTTCGCCAAAGAGCTTAATGGCGGGGCTTAGCTGAGCTTTTCGTTTTAGCCACTTATTTTAATGAATGAGCAAAAGTTTTCAACGGTTTCAATTCGGTCACAGGAAGCAGAATGCAGGTGCGTGGAGGGGAGGGAAACAGACTTTGCTCTTTTGAGCAGCCTCTCGCTACAGGCCATCAAACGACACTCATCACAGGCCACGCCCTCTCCTCAATGGGACACATTACACAAAGAGCACACAGGAGCAGTCTGATTGGCCAGATGTTTGAGGAATTATAATATATGCTAATTGACCTGTCATGGCAGTTCTGAGCTCAGCATCATGCCTGGGTTTAAGTTTTACAAGAAAATTCAGTCCAAGGTCAAATTATAAGCACATGTTAAATGAAAAGTAAAAACTTTATACACAAGCAGGCACGTACATCCAGGAATACATTACACACACGCTCACTGATCTGGGTGTGCTGTTAGCCAGGTCTGGCACTGATGCTGTCAAAACTCAGGTGGAAACGCTCATGTTCCCTTTCAGTGCAAGTCATTCTGGAAAAGAGCATCTGCTAAGTGCACGTAATGTAGAGAATAAAACAGGTTTTCATTTTGTTCAGCTGTCAGGCCACTTAATGAAACTGAAATATAACTGCTGCAATTGCAATAAAACCTAGAGAAAATTACTGACAGATGACCGGAGTTGACAGAACACGGGATTATGTTTAAGGTATTCGGCTGACCCTTCTGTTAATTCTCACATGTTCAGTCTAGCAGAAAGACACTGGAGCTGAGAAGGATCCAGCGTCTGTCTGATCTTCAAAAAATGCCAAGATCTTCAAAAATAAATGACAGGTGGAGAGAGAGCATCTGTCAGTTGTAGAGCAGGTGTGTCTGTACGGAGAGCCTGACAGAAGAAGCGCTCCAGAGAAAGCGTAGTGCAGCGTAAGCGCAGGATTGTTAACACGGGGCTGCAGCACCGCAGACGAAGAGGAGGCTCTGCTCTCTCAGCCACAGGCAGTGAACACGTCGGTTCTTCAGAGCGAAACGGAAAACAGAAATGAGCACAAGCTTCTCAGACGACCGAATCGCAGATGCACAGTGGCGGCTGCTCTTTGCTTGTATATGCATATGGGTAAATATACACACGTTGTATACTCACGCACCTAAGCTACTGGAACAGAACCGCTCGAGTGCGGCCGCTAAAGCTAGAACAAATGTTAGCCGCCAAAAATACCAGCCGGGCAATATCACTGAGCGGGACGTCGGGGGTCTCAGAACGTCCGTCAAGATTGTCTGGGCGTAAAGCTAAACTTAGCACAGCTGCTAAGCACAAACAGTGGGCCATCGCTGGTTTCTGTCCGTGTGTTGACAGACAAAATGTCACTTCAATGAGCCACGCGCCACACGCACGTGGTCAAGTTGACTTACAATAACGCCAGAGTATAATTCAATGGGCTGCTCAGAGACCCGAGGCGAATTCAGTTAGCGACCCGCACCGAAAATAGTAACCGACGCGGCGCGGTCCGCACCGGCTCTGGGCTATTTGTGACATACGCGGCACCGCCCAGCGCCGTGACTCACGGAGCCCATTCTGGTGCTTAAATAGCCGGGACGCGCGGGAGGAGGGTTCCTGTTTTTCCAGCACAGGGGAGGTGGAGGGGCGCTGGAACAATAAGGGCAGGAATTCCAAGGAAGCCCGTTGGGCGGGGGCCAGGGGTGAGAGGGCAGACAGCGACGGCAGCAGTGTGCAGGACAGCGCACACACACACACACACACACACACACACACACACACACATGCACAGACTCAGGCACGCACACACACACACACACACACACACACGTACTATAACAACTTCTGTTTGCAAGCAGAAACATTTTAAAACCACCAATTACCTCCTCAAGCCACATTTGCATCTTTTTTTTTTTTTTTTTTTTTTTTTTCCAAGAAATGTGCAGTCAAGTAGATTAAATTAGCACCAACACTAATCTCCATACCTTATTGGGAAGGGAGGGCGGACTTAAAATTCAGCAGTACTTTTCCTCTCGTTCCTGAAAAGAAACAGAAGGGGCACATAATTAATCTACTGCTCCGAGAATATTCTATCAGGCAACAAAAAGACACCTCACAGAGTCGTCAAGCCTACTTTGCACAACACTAGCCCAAGGCATCTTATTAACACATTAGTTGAGATTAATCACCCTGGTGTTTCTCCGTGGATACTACATTTATAAAGTGCTAAAAGGATAATTAACCTGATAACTGATGGCACACCCCCGGTGATTAATTGCATGCAATTAGCAAACGGGACATTCCATATTTAAAACATATCACCTAGCAGGCATCCTTCAGCAGGCATTTGTTTTCCCCTGCAAGGTCACTGATGGGAGGGGAAAGGCCCGGCAGTCCTTGGGGGGGGCAGGGGGGCGGGGGTGCAGTGTGCCCGTGGTGAGGGCGCCTCCTCTGCGTTTCCCATGCCAGGGGGCGCCACGCAGCTGGCACATTTAGACTGGCACCGAACCCCTCCACCCATCCCGCCACAAGGCTACAAGGCTTGTTCACAGACTGCCGGCGGGGGAGGAGGGGTATGGCGTGGCGTCGACCCCGCCTATATTTTGGACGTCGCCTCTGAATCAGCGTTTTTTTTTAACTGGCCGGGGCCGGGGTCACGGCCAACGGCTCCACGGCACGAACCCGACGCACCCAATCGCCTCAAAGTCCGGGAGAAGGCGTGGCAGGGGGAGGTGACATCAGATGGAGTACAGGAGGCAGCAGCCTTGAGGCATACTGTACTACTCTCTGGAGCCCAGCATGGCCTGACTCACAGCTTTACCAAAGACAGCAGATGAATCCTGTGAATTACCCCCCAATGAATGGCCTGCCATTTAAATCTATATTCAACCAGCACACCCTGGGAAATGAAGAGGCAGAAACTGAAAGGTCTTCAGGGAGATTTGCCGTACTAGTAATGACCTACAGACGGTGGAGTGTGCTCGGACAGGGCCTGGTCTTTATGACACCTGCCCGTTTATGGCTCACAGGTACGGATGCACTGATTGTGATCTAGCTGAAACCGTGGCGACAGGCCGGCCCACTCACACAAAACCCATGCATCGGTGCCGAGATCGAGTTCGCGCGTCGAGATGGACAACGTAAAGAACAGAAATAAAAATCCACGACGCTACTTCCAACTTCAAACCGCCAATGAGTGCCAGGGCAGGAAGAGGAAAACACGGGCGATTTGTTTCTTCAACACGAAGACGATTATGCAGCGATGATCCTTGATTACGGCCATTAGCACGCATTGAAATACAAACATTAAGCCTCAGCAATCAACTATCTAGCTGATTATCACGCCACACGTAATTGCTGTAATTACACGACTTCAAAAACACGACTCAATCGCGAGTTTATAAGCTACAATTGACCCACAAAATAATCAAACCATCGAGTCCATTTTCTTTTGACTGGTGTTTTTTTTAAATAATGGCTGCCCTGGGCGTGTTTGTTGACAGTTCAGAGCGTTTGGCAAAGCCCTTTTATCTGGTGGCAACCCCGCTCCAAAATCTAAACATGAACAGCTGGGCTTATCATCTTATTAAACGGTTTAAAGTGGAGGGCAGACATCTTGCAGACACGCCGACGCTCCCACCAATATCAATGAGGAGGCTCAGCTAATGTGCGGGAGACAGATTGTGGAATTTAGCCTGCAGGGGCCGGTCTTCCATTGTTTCAGCAAATGTGGAGATCAATGTCAAATGACACGGAGGATCCTCTTCACATGCAGATCTGTGCTGCTGTGTGAGATTAAGTAACACATTGTATCCTATCCCCCTCCTGTCTCCCCTTAGCCAATGCCCCGTATCAGGACAAAGATGGATGTGCTGTGACTGGAGCTGTCAGATGAAGACAAGAGGCAACTGCGCGCACGCACATGCACGCACACGCGCACACACGCACCACACAAGCACACAAGAACGTAAGCACACAAGCACACACACACACACACACACACACACAGACAAACACAAGCAACCAATTATCTGCCCTCCTTTCCTGTCATGGATTCCCTCTGTGGTTTCGCCACTTGATTATTATGCATAAAAACCAAATAGGGGGGCTCTGCTACAAGCAGTCCACGCCAACATCAAATAAACATCTGTACTGATTAGCATAGCGCGCTGAGAGACATTACTCCGGGGGCCTGGCGATCAGGAGGCGGGGCCACAGACACGGCCCGAGGCTTCCCAGCTGCCCCGTCCCTGCCACAGCACTCCCTGTGGCTCAGCCCCCAAATAACCGCACACCCCCTGGTGTCCCGGCATCGGCTGCGCTGACCAAACGCCATCCGTCTCCCTTCTCCGACATCACGGTGATGTCACGTAACTCCGCCCGCCTGCCGCCCCAAAACAGCTGTGGCTCCTCAAGCTGGGGAGAGATGCTTCCGCCAGAAAATTCTGCTGCGGCTGAGAGATTCCGTTAGTGTCCTCCCTGCTGTTAATTACAAAAGTGTGTGTCCAAACAAGCGCTGTGTCTCCAGCGCAGGCAGAACTAATCAAATGCCTACACTGCCTACACAGTCTTACAGTATACAGGTGTTTCCCTGGGGCACACCCAGGCACCCAGCAACACACTTTCAACCTGAAGCCAGCACATCTCTCCACTGCGAGTGGTGTGAACTGTCTGCTACATGCTACAGTGAACTGCTCACTACTGTACATGCTAAAGTGAACAGCATGCAATATGCTAAAATGAACTGCTTGCTACATGCTACAGTGAACTACATGCAACAGGAGGCTTGCCGCTCAAACATACGTCGCCATGTCTGGCAACCCCAGGATTCCAACATCTGAATCCCTGCAGCAAAGTCTGATTCACGGCATGCATCTACTGCGACTGGCTTTTAACTGACCGCATTAAAAAGTGCAGAATAATGCAGAGCCATGACTGGTCTTACAGCGCAAAAGTGAGAGAGCCCAGTAAAGCAGACTTAAAGCAGGAGCACCAGCCCAAACGTCAACCCTCCCAGTGAAAGGCAGGAACGCCGTACGTCTCGCTTACCTCACACAAGCATGCCACACATTAATAACCAGAGGACGGCAGGGCCCGGCCGTAACCATGGAGATGCACCCCAGCGCATTTTTTCCGGGAGTTGCGAAAAAAAAAAAAAAAGAAGGGTGCATTTAAGCGACTGGCACCTACACTCTCCGCAACCTGAGCAGAGTGCGGTTAGTTTGAGCGGTTGCCATGGAAACTACAAGGCAGGGGAGGGAAGGAAGGAGTTCAGAAGGAAGGAAGGAGGGGAGAGCTGAAAGGGAAGCCGGGGCCTCTTCGCCGGGCCCGTTGCTCAGCGAGCCCTTAAAAGGCCCGTCCCGGGGCGCGGAGACGAGGAGAGAGCGGCCGGGGGGGCCTGACCCCGCCCCTGACCTGCGGGCCCAGGTGCAGCGCAGCTGTGGGCAGTGGCTCTGGCCACACACGAGGCTGAAGGCCAGTGTGCAGGGGCTCCTCAGCTTTCTCTTTTATCCGGCTTAATGCAGATATGACTTACTTTTGAGTATTAATTCATGAGTGGGCTTAGATGAGCTAACATGTGTTACTCAGTGATGCACTGACAGGGATCTGAAGTCCAGCGCCCACAGGAAGTCCGCAGCATAGCTCACACCCAACCTTTACCCTCCAGTGCCTGCCTGGCCACCGCCTCTCCTGTCCCCATCTCCCTTATGGGAGTGGAGGACATGTGACCTGTGACCACACACACTGCTCTCTGAGAGACAGCACACAAGCGCCTCTCCATCACTGCCAGGCAGGAAACACCGTACAACTGCTGGGATCTGTTTCCCATGGTTACAAAGAAGACCCACAGTCTTGGTTGTTTTTGTACACACACACACACACACACACACACAAACACACACACACACGCATGGGTACACGCGTGTACACACACACACACACACACACACACACACACTAAAGACAGAGCAAGAGAGAGAGAGAGAGAGAGAGAGAGAGAGAGAGAGAGAGAGAGAGAATGAGAGCCCAAGAGAAAGAAATGGACAATGACAGTGCAAGAGAGAGACAGGGGAGAGAAAGACAGAGAGAGAGAATAAAAGTTGAATTAAAGAACTGAAATTGTGTCCAATATCAGACCAGCAGAGCAGCGCACTGGATAGGGCTTAAGCCCATTGAAAGGGCTGGGGGGGGGGCTGCGGCGGCGATGCTGTACGGCAGAGAGGAGCTTTACAGCAGCGGCCTAATCCTCCCGCCGCCACACGGATGGAGATGAGCTCTGATCTCAGGCCCCGGGACGGGACCAGCGTTTTTAACAAGCGGCCCCCCCCCGCCTGGGCGAGAGGCTCACCTCTGGTCTGGTCCCGGCGTGGGCTCCTGTCGCCACGGAGCCGAGTGCCCCCCCCCTCGCCCCCCCCCTCTGCAACACTGTGATTACGAGGGACTTGACTGACGGGCAGATTTGCATTCGTAATGAGACCAAGAGTCAAATCTCAGCGAACAGGCGCCGGTTTACGTCTGCCATTAATCAAGCTCTGCAGACGAGCTACCCTCTGCCATTAATTAGCCTGCAATCATGACTGGCTGTCAGCTGCTAAATGACACACGGCAAGGTGGCGCTATTATGTCACACGGACGTGACCATGTACCGGAGAGACATACGACTTCAGTCTTTCACGCACACGGACGATGCCCACGACGCGCTCCATTTACAGCACACACCTGCAGCTACTGAGAGATAAGGGCGGTCCAAGACAGCGCATGCTGCGTAGATTTCTCTCTCAGCGCACACGCCGCTGGTCACAGGCTGTCGGGCACAGCGGTTGGCCTGTCCGAGTAACCACTGTCTACCACGACCTCACTTTTGAATGCTTACACGGTCACGCAAAGTGTGCAATACATTCAACAGCATCAAAGATCATTTCCACACACACTGTGTTATTAAATACAACGGAGGGGCGTGCTCCGTCTTATCAGGGAGACTGCAGGAAATCCACGCCGTCCAATCACGGCGAGCGCAGAGACCCGCCCGCAGCCAGTAACACGCTGGGGAAGCATAACGGACAGATGATGGAGAGGGAGAACGAGCAGAAGATGGAGGGAAAGAGTAAATCCATCCGCTCCAGCGTGTAAAACATCGTATCCTGTACCGCGGTGCAGAATAAATAAAAAAAAACCATACAGGCTCTCAGCATTTATCAGGCAGCACCAGAGGTTGTGGGTGTGCTTAGGGCTCTGTGTCCAACTAAACGCTCAGGTCTTTTCCTCATGCTCAGCTGCAAATACTTGTCATAGAATATTTCAAATTAATTTCACGTTCCAAAAAGATACTCTTTGAAAAATTAAAAAAAAAAAAAAATAAAAAAAGTGGGTGACCTGAGGTGCTCTTTTGAATGCAAAGTGCAGAAATCTTTCCAAGACCACCTGGTGAACACAGGAGTAAAATGTCACTAATTGTGAGAGTTGTGTCATACAGCAGAGCAGCCAATCACGTGCCTGCGCACACTGTCACAGTGAGGCTGTTAAAGCAGAACGCGATAGATCAAATTAATGACATTCAGTCAAGAGGTGCTATTTACATAGCGGGCGTCTCAGGGAATGTTTGCCCCAACCTGACATTTGGAAACTGTGGGCAGAATCCACAAAGCACAGGCAGAGGCAATGTATCAACTGGAGGGGGAAATCAATGAGGCTTGTTTGTCAGTCAATAGCAGCCAGAGCAGGACAGGTGTGCAAAGTGCTGCCTATAAATCACTCTTTCCACCCGGACTCCAACGGGAGACACAATGTGGAGGACACCCACAGCATGTAACACACGAACACGCACGCATGAACGCGCGCACACACGCGCCTCCACACACACGCATGCACGCACGTACACACACGCACATGCACTAAACATGCCAAATCAGACAAGGCTCATGAACTTATTTTACTCATTCATATGAATATTCACATCGCTTATTCACACACCACCCTTCGTATGGGACACTTAATACCAGCTCTTCATTCCGCACGGTTGCTATGGTGATGCACTGCACCCAACTTTACTCTACAAATTATGTCTGATATATACCTTTTGAACCTTGTATTTATCCTAATATATCACATGGGCTTGCTGACTGAGAGTGATAAAAACAGTAGGAAAATTATATTTCAATTTCCGGGGGCCGGTTAGATACTGTAATTCTGTGAAGCAATTAACAAGTTAATGTGGGATTTCTGTTAAATTATCAGAGTCATAAAACATTGCCAGGCTTTACTGAAGCAAAGGGTTTAGTGCTGATTGAATTAAAGAGATAGAATTGCCACTGGTGTCTATTATGGTGATATTTGTAACAAGACAGAAATATAATAAGGGGATTAAGAAAAGCCAACAAGGGCAAACTTGTGCACCAGCGCTGATATTTGCTCAGGACTCAAAGCCGTTCTCAAATGAAATGAAGCTCAACAGAAAGGAATCAACTCAGAGCACCGCTAACCTTTGGAAATAAACCGTTATCACCAACACTGACACACAAGCCCGGAAATGAGCAAAACACCACGTGCATACAAAAACCTTATAGCGGTAACACCGGACGAATAATAATTTTCGCCTTACAAAAAACACATTGAAATCAGGGCACATGATAATTTTCCAACGTTAAGAACACACAGCAATGAAAATGAAATATTCAAACGCAGAGAAGCAGGAGCCACACACACACACACACACACACACACACAGCAGACTGCAGCCAAAGGCTGGGACTCACTCTTCCACGGGCCCGTGTCACAAACAGCTGCTGGCAGCCTGGGGGCTCGGAGGAGAGAGGGGAGTCATAAGCGCTCCTGGAGCCTGTTCCAAAGGCCGGGAGCAGCCGGGTTATGAGTCAGAGCCGGACCGCAGCAGGGAAACAGAAAGGCCAAGGAGGGGGCAGAGGGGGAGGAACCCAGGATATCAACCTCACTGCGGCGTCCACTCAAAGGCGTCTTTAGATACGACTCTGAAATTTTACTTGCATTGTGTCTTCATCAGGGCATTAAAATTCACGATCAGGTGTATGATAGCATTTAAGGAAATGTCCAGAATGTGAATCATAATGCTCCGACAAAGACTCTTAAGTCAAAACATTGGGAATAAAATTTTGGACTAGATGTGCAGTGTTCATTTCTTTTTCTTATTATAAATCATCGCAAATACCAGCACCTTATGTAATATATGTTGTGCGTTCATTTATTTATTTATTTATTTATTATTTAATTTTTTGTTTATTTTTGCAAATAAACTTTCCTTTGGGGTTTATTTCATGACATAAGCACTTCTGTGGCCCTCTATTCAAAGTCTGGGTGCGATGTTATTTAAATCTGAATAACGTGTGTGCGCGCGCGCGTGTGTGTGTGCGCGCAAATGCAAGGTTGTAAACAGCCTGTACATCAGGACTGCTCCATGATTGGAAGAGTGGAATCTTCCATTGAGAGAGCCCTAACTACGGGGGAAGGTGAATTCTCTCAATTTCTCACAAAAGCTGAACGGACCGGAGCATCAATCCAAGAGCGAGATTTCACTTCACACAAAAGGGACACGCTCCAGTATATAATTTCACACAAAAAAAAAAAAAAAAGACATGGTCCGGGTTCGAGCCAATTACAACAAAAGGCCAGTTCGGTCGGTGGAGTGTGGAGAGATCTGCCATTGGTCACATAACAAACGTGCTGAAATAGAGAAGTAATAAGACTACTACACAAAGAGGACTGGAGGATAGCAGTACACAGCTCACTATCCCTTCACTGTTCCACTCATTATACCTCAGAAGCATCTCCACAATGTATTTTTTCCCCCCACTTAAAAAGGCAGAAAGCCATTTTGATTCTGGGTAGAAACTTAGGTTATTCTCTTTCCTACTTCTGCACATATTGGTACGAACAGCAACTCGCGTGAGAGTCCAGTGTTGTGCAGTGCCACTGGACCCATAAGTAGTCCAGCACTAGCCTCCTCTCTGGTTCCTGCATGACACCGGTACCCCACAGAAAGTTGAAAGAAAGTGTTTTCGGAAAACAAGGAGAGATAAAGGTGCTAAACAAGCCACTCTCGTCATCCACAGATTGGCAATTTTGCGGGTTTCGACCGTTCACGTGAGGCGGCATTGCCAGCTCTCAGCCCGTTACGCAAGCCCCTCATTGATTAAACGGTTTAAATACAGCCACTTATCCTTCCTTTGACTCACGCGTTATTGACAGTTACGCAAGAGAGCATTTGCCTCTGCGTGGAGAGCAAATCCCAGTTTGCACATTATTAAAGCCTGCGGAGTTGGCACAGCACAGAACAGCTTTTGTGGAACTCCCCAGTTATTAGAATCTCCGCAGCATGACCCGTTGCATCTGGCCCAGTGCCATTGGCTTACACAGCATGAACCATAACCTACATCACAGCCCAGTGCACACTTGTGCAGCTCTCTCCTGCTCCCAATGCCCACTGCATAGCATGAACGCGACTCTATACACATCCTTAATATGAAATGACTAGTTCTGCTCAATGTGTTCTCAAGAAATAACAGAATGGACCTGACCTTAGAATCCTTGGAACTTGTAACAGCTTAAAAGTGCGTTGGCAAAAGGTGAGAGTTTTCATCAGTCTGTTGAAACCGGGATATCCCAGCCATTTCAGCCCGGTGCAATCACACGCTTGCACCCTATGGTTTTTGCGTCCTACTCAGTTTTTACTCAGGGCTCCACAATTCCCAGGAAAACCTGCCATTGGGGAGCGTCCATCTTGAAAGCGTGCGGTGCGTGCGTTTCTACGAGCGTCCGGTGATGGATGCGCACAGAGAGGGGAAAAACAGGAGGCGGCTCCAGGCAGCTCGGCGCTGTCCTGTTTGGGACAGGGAAGGGCGGAGCGGCCTTGAGCGAGCCTGGGAGAGCCCCGGCCTGCCTCTGCGCACACCACCCCCCCCCCCCAACCCGCTGCAGAGTACTGCACAGAGCAGCTCACTATCACCCCTCCTCACGCAGGAGCATGCGCTCGCACATCGCCATGACAACAGGCGGGTCAGGGACAGCGAGGAGTTCACTGCTGAAATACAAGCAGCCAATGCAGACATGGGGAGCTCAGTTGTTTAGCAGATCTAACGCCAAATTTACTTTTGACACCGGCTTTAGCCAGGTTCTTAAATACGTTAAAACGGAGGATTGAAAAGTTCAAAATAACGGGGCCATACTGCTACACTGGGCATGTATCCAGCACGGCACAAAGGCCTCACAGAAACATCCAGAAACTTGGGAGCAGTGTCTGTTCACAGAAACTATTTGATCGCTGCATATGGATCCAGCATAAAGTGACGGAGATCACACACGTACAGCAATGTATGGATCCTATCTGTGAGGAGCCAACAAGACAAAACCAGTGAGTTTACTCCTCTGAGAGAGAGCAACTCAGTTCATTTCCTCTGTCCTTGAGAACATTTATAGGATGTAATGTTCCCTCAGACAAAAAGTACAGTTGGGACAAAAAAAAAAAAAAAAAAAAAACAAAAAAAAAACACAGGGCACTGTCTATATAAATCATGTGTGAAATCCAGAAGCAGAAAACTGTGGACATTGCTTTGAGTTCTGAATCATGCTGCATTAAGACCTCCACAGGATACAAACATGGTAAAAATAACAAGCCCTTAATACAGCCACTCCCCATTTGCAGTTACACAATATTTATAGTCCGTGGATGATTTTAAGAGGTGCATAAGAGATGCCTTCTATTTCTATCATTCAGAGAGAAACGGACGTTAGAAATGAAATACAATCTCCAGTACAGTCCTCTACCAGCAGTAACCAGACAGGAACGTGAACTGAATGGCTGAACTCAGCCATAAATCATAATCACCTGTTTGACACCAGCCTGGGTTTCTGTGTGTCAGACCTTTCCCAATAAAATTAAAAAAAAAAAAAAAAAAAAAAACTTGCAAACAAAACTTTTTTTTTGAATATCACTCAGCTTTTCAACGCATGAAAGGAACATTAGCTTAGAGCAGAGGCTTGATATACAGTACATGCTTCCTAATATAGTCCCTTGTCCATTCCCACAGTTTAAATTAAAATCCACTTCAGCACAGACCTGAAAACTTCCATTAAGGTTAATCCCTAGACATGATTTTACAGGGGGAAAAAAACCCCACCTGATTCCGTACAACTCTCTTTCATAATAATCTGAGTGCAACAAACACAAACCATGAAACACAAAAAATATATAGATTTACAGCATTTGACCGGCACACATTCACAACCCCAAAAATATACCAGTTAAGCTTGAGAGAGCGGTCGCAGCCGGTTTACCGGATTGGGCCAGGTTCTGTCGCCGGTGATTGGGCGGTGGTGCGGTGCGCTGTGGGTTTCTCCCTGCTCCTCAGAGCCTCTCTGTGAGGGTTCAGGAAGCCTTCAGCCCCTGCAGAGAGCAGGAGGAGACGGGAAACTGCAGGGGAAACGCGCTCACTTCCCCTCGTCCGGAAAAAAAATCCACAAATCCAGTGGCGTGGAAGAGGAAAGGGGCGTGGTCGCCATTGTCTCTCATGCGCCTCTCCTCGGGAGGCGGGGACTCGAAGCCGTGCTAAAAATCACGCTGGGCCGAGCCGGCGGCGGGCCGATTAGAGACGGGACGGGACGGTCTAATCTGTGTGTTCTATCCTCACACGTCTCCCCCCTGCACAAACACCATTACCTGCTGCTGTCTGAGCCAGGGGTGCACAAACGTGACCGTCTCAACATCCCCAAAAAACCTGTGGTTCTCTGACTCGGTCCTGGGGGACCACGGTGTCTGCTGGTTTTCCTTCCAACCTCAACTGCAATCCTAGAGTTTTAACAAGCGGTTAATTTTTTTTAATTAAGTGCTTTTCATGTTTTCGAGCTGGGGTCTTAGAGCAGAAAGGGCCAGTGTGGGTGTGCACACCTGGTTCTGCTAATCAGGGTGCTTAGCAACCACTCTAGCAGCTGATTAGGTGTGGGCAGAATCAGGTGTGTGCACCCACACTGGCCTAAAGTGACAGCCCAGAGGCTTAGGACTTTAACCTGAGGTGGCTCTTTAAAATGGCTAAGACACATTTATCTATTCCCCACTGCAGACACAATGCAGTGTCTTACACTAGTACATGTTGGTTTCTTCATTTAAAAAAAATAAAAAATAAATCTTTCAATCTCATCCAACGATGGGCAACAGGACCTCAATTAAGACTAACTGAAGATATACTGAAAGCCAAGAATAAATTTAATTTGCATTTGTTTATCAAGCTAAATCAACTTAAGCTTCATTAAATTAACTTAAGCTTCATAAGAAGATTGTGAATGTTAAAGAATCTAATGTGTACAATCATATTTCTTGTATAGGCTTACTTTCACGCATTACAATTCCACAGAAACAAGGCTTGTCCTAATGCTGCCAAGGACAGCAACATAAGTGAACATAATCAGTCAGTATGGTCTTCTCACAAGCCCTAGAAGTGTGTTACTGCACGCACAGAAAATCTAATACATCTTTCACACACTGTCGTTATCTTTTACATAAGCAACATAAGAAAATTTGGCACTCATGCTTAACTAAAAATACCCAGGCACGGTTCAAGATGTTTTAATTAACTGGCTTAATTGCTGTAATTAAGAGGGGATGTTTGAAAGCAAAGGGAGTAGCGGCGAGGAGGTGCTGGGGGGGGGGGGGGGGGGGTGTTGGAGCGTTCCGCACCCCCGCGCTCCCTCGACAGGCCCGGAACTCGGCGCAGAGCAGTTTGAGCAGACACGCAACGCTAGCCCCGCGATCAAATCAAACGTCACGCTCGCCGTCCGCTCAGAGACAGCCTGGGGAGAAGCACAGGCTCACTGCCACACCGAGCCAATCCCCGGCCTTCCTCTGGCCGTGTTCTCTCAATCCAGTGCGGCTCACTTCCTGTCTGGGTGAATTGAGTTTGACCCCTTGTGTTGTTTTGCAGGAAGTGTGGCAGTGGCAGATTGCTGAGAGTTTGGCCTTTTCCTTGCCGGGTCCTCCAGTGCTTAACCCTGCGGAGGCCGAAAAGATGCTTCATTTCTAAAACATCTGCATGCGGTACGTCATGTGACCAAAAAAAAAAAAAAAAAAAAAAAAACAACTTGTGAATTTAATAAACGCTATTGCATGTTGATGGCTCTACCTTACTAGACATCTCACCTTCCATAACATAATCAATTGTTTATTACAGGATTTCCTGTAATAAATTAGTAATTGACGAGCTTTTTGGATTAAGGTACTCCACGTTCTCTCTCTGTCTCTTTGAACTGGTATTGATCAAAGAGGCAGGAGCCAAGGAAAATCCATCCTCGCTTTCATGTCTTCATTGTTATTACATGTGGATGCAGAACGGGGGGAAAAAAACACCCAATTATACTAATAGAATAAGTCTACAAGATGCAGAAGAGCACAACGCCAAATAGACCGTTCTCTCCCGGAGTCACTGGAGTAAGCCCTTTCAGATCACGCTGATACACGGCCTTGGAGATCTCATTTTAAAACGTCCCCTCCTCTGGATCTCCATAGTTATAACCTATGTGAGAGTCTCTTGGCAAAGCTGCTGATAATTGATAGCTTTCATTAGTCTGGCTTTCATACCTCAGGTCACACTCCCAGCTCGCTGGCAGTTGGTCTCCTTGGCTGCGGTATGGAGAAGCGCCCGTGTTTTTTTGGCTCTAATAAAACCTGACTGCAAAGCGGCTGGCTAAAGCAATCAGGCGACGGGCCGCACGCTGTACTAACTCAGCTACTGCTGCATGCCGAAGGGCGTCTGGCACCCACCAGACATGTCGCCAAGACAACCGGCTCTGCTTGGAACTCACAATGCACTTTACTGTGACATCACAGTCCGAGGTAACAATGTCTTTACAGTGATGTCAGAGCGATGTCACAGTTGCAGCTTCCTGGGAGGGCGAGAGCCCCTCCCCTCACACTGTGTCTGTCACCAAGACGTCCCAACAGGAACACTGGGGTAATTCCCAGTGGGGCAGGAATCTCAGTCCTCCAGGTGTACTGTGCTGGATAAAAGTGAATGGAATACAGCACGAACAACAAGACATGACAACACTCACGAGTGAAGAGGCCATTAATTCACATGTGCACGTACACACGTTATAAATCCCCCCCCGATCCGGCTCCTAATATATATTTAGCAGGCTGCCGAGGTCAGCCTTAAAAACCAACCACTCTGTCTCCAGTTATACATCACATTGGAATTCACTGTTGTGCACGCAAGCTAGAGACTCCTGCGCTCCATACATTTTCACCGTCGCCCACATTTAATTAACAAACGACATGTAGAAATTACTGGGAGAAAGTCACGCACAAGTCAAGCGACCCCAGAGTGATTGGAAATAAAACTTATAAAGGAACTCACATTGCTGAAAAGGAAGTAACCAATCTGTCACCGCGGTCACACCATCTTCAGTAATGTGAGGCGGCGTTTATTTGGAGGGACACTGGCAGCAGGCAGCGCTGAAAGATTAGGGCTGCATTAAATATTAATCTTGCAGAAACGGAACGGCAGGCAGGCCTTGTCGCTAAGCATAACGGCGCGTAGTAACCGTGCGTTCCAAGCAGCCAGCAGTCAGGCGTCCTTAAGGTTCCATAACGCATCATTTCTGCAACTAAAAACATTCAGTGATCTATGAAATCCGGGATCCTTCCACAAAACTGATCGCATCTGAACATGAGTACTGTACATCAAATTATGAAGATTTAAATGAACCACACCAATTTTCCAGGAATCCGAAGGAGTCCAGGAATTCCAATGCGTATTCGGTTTTTCTTTTTTCCCCCCAATCAAAAATGCAACCCACTTTTTTTCCCCCCCTGCGTACCCTATTTTTTTGTAAACTTTCGTCATTACAAATGTTGTAAGAACACGCAATGAATGCAATGAATAACACATGTCCCCACTAATACTGAGGAATATTAAGAGTTCAACAGAAAGCAAATGATAGCAAGCCAAACATTACATTACATTATAGGCATTTAGCAGACGCTCTTATCCAGAGCGACGTACAACAAGTGCAAAACCTATAGTGCTGAATGTTTAAGGCAGAACTTAGACATGTTCAGAAACCTTAATTGGCTGTAACAAAAACAGCAGACCTATGGGAACTTCGGGAGAGTAGACGGAGTCTATAAAGATCCATTTCAACAGGGCAAACAAACATGTCCGACATTGTGCCATAACAGTATAATCATGCTGTATAAACCCATACAGCATATCATGCTCCACCGAGATCTGTCACAGAACTGATACGAAAACAAAGAGCAGAGGCGTTGAAATAATGTTTTTTTATGGATCGATGACAATACCATTAGCAGTTTTTTCTCTTTTCCTTTTACTATAACCAAATACATTAATCACTGAAGTGTGTCAATTTCCTAATGACATTCAGACAGCGTTCATTCCTGAGAAAACTGATGGCCCCCACTCCGTACCCTGGGTCTATTTTTACAGCACGTTCTCCACACAAAATAATAATAATGTTCAGAAAAGTTGTTTGTTTGAAATATGGAGGGATGACGAAGCAACAGAGACCGGTGTCTTTCTGCTTCGCTACGTCCGCTGGGCGTACGCCTCGATAGCGATGGAGCTCAGCCAATGTTATTTCCCTCCAGCACGCACGGGGAACATCAGAACAGGAAGCAAAACAACGAGGCTTGCAGGAGGCTCGAAGAAACCCTCACATGATGAAAAAGTAAATGAAATAAATTTTTTAAAAAGAGCGGGAAAGTGCTTCAACAGTACACAGCAGCACAGCTCAAAACCAGAAGGTCCTATGTTCAGTTCTCAGAGGGGAACTGTAATCGTACCCTTGAGTCTGCTCTTGCTGAATGGATTCGGTAAATACCCTGCCAAACAATATGGTCAGCATGTAAAGTGTTAGGTGTGTAAAACTAAGTGTGTCTTCCAAGCACACCTATTAAGTTTTGTGGGGGTTTTTACATCAGCATTAACTGAACATTCTAATCACACATTTTCACGAACCTACATCTGCTATAAACGTGAGTGAATCAGAGATGATTATGGGGGGGGGGGGGGGGTGCACTCATTACACAGTTTAACTAAACCGACGTTCAGTCAAACAGCAGCACCCATTATCTATTTGATTATGTCTGACCGTGTTGACACTGCTTTAATTGATATTAACACGGCCATTTCTGCAGTTCAGCCGCAAATGTTTCATTTTTAATGAGGCATCTAGCTCCCCTTATGCCCTGCTTGTGAAGATGGAGCATGGCTGCGTTTGTATTTTTTTTTTCCCCGGGTGATTTTGCATCCCCCGTCCAGCACAGCCTTTTCAACATGGTGCCCTTTACCGACAGTTATAAGGGTCTATGACCGATGGTAACTCCGCATTGCCTTGTGTTTGCATACTGAGGGAAGAGCAGCAGACTTCTGGTAAGGTCACAGTGACGGACTCATCTACTCCTGACGCGCAGTATGTCGGGTCACGTGGCGGAACAGCAGGAGAGCGGCAGCGCCCAACAGCGGGAGAAAGACGCCATCTTTGCCCGAGCGAGCACTACGGAGGCGCTGCCATGTTGGCATCCCCAGCCAGCGCCGTGCACGGCCCAGGACGGCGGCTCTGGGGCACAGCCGGGGCGAGGGGCCACTGATGAGGCCATTGGCACCCAGCAGTGAATTCCGCCAATGTCGTTCCGCCCTGATCGCTTCACCAGGTGTCATGGCAACACGGACGCCAGAACGCCGCCACTGCCACAGCCTCGGAACTCTAATAGCGCTCTTTCAATGTCATTTACGCAGTTTCTCTGCCTATTTCAAATCCAATTCCGCCTCGTCTTTGAGATCAGTCCTCAAAAAAAAAAAAAAATAAAAATAAAAATATTCAGGCATTTATTTATTATTAAATTGCGCTGCTTTGGATAGGACTTCTTCGCTTCAGAGGGCTGTGGACAGCTATGGAAGCCAGTTCAGTAAGACATTAGATGCGGCGGCTCATCATTATTAGCACAGGCTTCTTGAAATTGCTTTAAAGACATCTGCATTCTGGGCTCTGGATTTGGCGCTCTAAATCTCATTATTCCACTGATTGATACATATAATTAGAGACAGGAAATTAACAAAGATAAAGACGAAACAGGCCTTTTGCTTAAAAACTATTGAGCGGGCGATCAATGCGAGACGTAATAAGCTTTTTTTTCTGCGAACGAGACTGGAGTTCCAAACGCCGTTTCACAGCCGAAGTGTCCAGCATCCCCATCTACTGAAATTGGATTTGAGTTCTAGTAAACATCTCTTGGCAGCGCGCTGTTGACACATACAGCCTAGCCTCTCCACCTCAACGTGGGATAATGCCCCCCCCCCCCCCCCCCCCACGAGGAGCAGCGTGCCCCTATTGCTGTTCATTTGCCTCCATTCTCATTGGCTGTTCAATTAAGGGGGTGGGACTGATAGCCTCGTTAGAACGGCCTGGGCTATGTGGCCTCCACCACACCACTTCATCTCAAGCCCCGCGCCGAGTTCCTCCCTCACACCCCAGCTCATCAGAACACCAGAACGCCACAGGTTCTGTCTGTCTGTCACCCTCCGCTCACACAGCGGCCAATCAGGTCGCACAGTGGGAGGGGCTACAGCGCTGCTCCCACCTGCTTTAATAAAACATCTCTTTTTCCCCACAGGTCCCTCTTGTTCCGTGGCTGTGTGAAAATGCTCTTTAAAAGGTTGGAACCCATTTAAAGGGAAACCTGCATTTCTTGTTTCCTGTTTATTCTTTAAGATAGAGACGCATTTGCTTTCTGCTTGTTTGTAATCCCACGCTATAAGATCATGAGGGGTCTTGTTTTTTTTTAATGGCTGGTGTGCTGGGAAAAAGTATAGATGCGTACACTGAGAATTCAGCTCCTTAAGGTACTGAATGCTGCTGTTGGTTATGAGTTTATACAGTCCAACACAGCCACCCTCAGATACAAGAAAACTAAGTTATGCATAAAGCAGTCTTCAAACCCACTTCCGACAGGTCATGAGTGCACTGATCTTCATTTCGGAACAACCCCACTCCCTGATTTAATTGATCCAATCAAAGCAATAATTTAATTTCCCAAGATCTGTCTCCGAAATTATTAAACAGTACGCAAGCCACTGATCAAAAATAAATATGCGCCCTCTTTCTGGCAGATGAAGCAGACTATCGCATCTGATTTAAAAAATCCAACTGAGAGACATTTCGTTCACCCAGGGAGGTTTCCTGTCTTGATGAACAAAAAAAGAAGAGCAAGACCCCATTACACAAAACAAAATTCAGACTTCAGTTTTGCCTTTGATAAAAAATATAAAACCAGGAGCACAAAGCACACGTCCGCACACAAAGCGTAGTGACTGCAGCCGCTGCATATTGAGTCGGTGGCAGTCAGCTGGTTATATATTTACGGTGTTATGCGACTGGTCTCTGAGGGGCGACAGCAGCGCGCGGTGATTTAATCTGCCGGCGTGTTTAACGGCGTCTACACGCTCCGCTTTTTTACTCGCCGCCTGCACCGTGGCGTAAAAAACTCCCATCATTCCCGGCGACGGGAGTCAGAACGCGGCCTGAGCGACGGAGGCCAGGAGGGCGGCGTTTCTCGACGCCGCACAAGCCGGAGGAAACGCTTCGCCGTCCTCGGCGAGATTCTGCCATTTCTGCGCTAATCGGACAAGGCGGCGGCCTGTAGGGGGAGTCAGCGAGGCACGGCTAGCTCTGACTAACGTGCAGAGCAGCAGCCAGCAGAACGATCAGCGCGTTTATTTACTTACATGATCATCTTTGGACAAATCTCAGAGGACCCACCGCTCGGTATCGTCCCAGAGTTTTGCCGTTTTCCAAGTGCTGGAATTGCTCGTGTGCAGCTGCAGCCCTGTCCCACTGGTGCTTCAGAGTTACAGCAAGTGTGCATGGCAGGTTCAGAGCGGAGGCAAATCTTCTGAGATACGCTGCTTCACCTCTGAGTCAGCGCTGTGCGCCGCCAGCACACACATACGGAAACCTCGAGATCAAAAGAACACACTGGCTCTATGTACTCGCTCGTGAACCAGTGACTTTACCCCCATACCATGGCCCGGGAACCCTGGAGCCTCTCCAAACTCACCCTCAGCAGAAAGGGGCCTAACTGCTTCCCATGTCTGCATCATCCCACAGTGGGTTAGTCACATGACCTAGTCTTGAGCCAGCAATGGCCAGGCTACAGTGTCCAGTTCAAAATTGTCTACAACCTTAACACAGTCACTTGGTAGCCAACGTTGGAAAGTTGACAGAGTGCACAAGAGAAACAGCTAATACTACCTTCAGAAACCTACTCAAGGATTGAAGTCACCTCTAAAAGTGTAAAGAATTCTATGCCAAAATAATTAATCACAATGCAACCAATGATCCACAAATGCAATGCACACTTTTTGGCTGTGGACATTCACCAAGCCAAATGTGATTCCATCACTATGGTAACAAACAGATCAGCCCTGCGCAGTGTCCGTCTGCTTTTGAAATGCCATGAATACGACAGGAACATCTGGACCCTCAGGTGCTTGCAACCGATTCAATGTCATTGATTTTTCTTTTTTTTTTTTCTTTTTTCAACTGGTACAATCAGTAATTTGCGTCATTATATTTCTCAGTCATTTGATTCGACACGCCACAACCTTGGTGCAAACAAGGCAGTTATGCCCTCCACGAAACAAATCTGATTCATTAATAATTAATTATATATTTTTAAAAATTACAAATAAAACACGACAATGAAGCCAAATGTAATCAGACACTGCGGCGCAGGCCCTCTGGGGCAACGGCAGACAATCAGACGTCAGCCTTCACAATTTAATTCCTGATTAACCAGTCTCCGTGGCAACATTTCACAAGCTGTGCGTGAGCCTCCTTGAGGGCAGGAGGGAGAGGCACCACAATGTCACACCGTGGATGAACGTCAGGCTGCTGACCTTCGGCTACGCGGCGGTGTTCTCTGTGACACTTTTCAAAGAGAGTTATATCGGCTCAGAGGCCAAAACCCACTGCCCACTCGCACTTCTCTGCTCAGGCTGCAAGGGGAGCAAAACTGCAGAAAAGAGAAAGAGACCAAGAGCAAGAGAGCTAGAGAGAGAGAGAGAGAGCAAAATGATCCAGGAATTTAGATGCATTAAAATCCAATTGAGTTTTTGAGGACATCAGTCACCAGTACAGACATGCTGTGGCTCCAGTACACGGGGATATCACACAAGCAGAAGCTCAGTGCCCGTACTGTGAATGCACCAGCTCCCAGACTGCAACTGCACCACCTGTTGCTGGTACTTTACTGGCTAAGCAGGAGGACAGAACTGACCCAAAGACACACACAGCAGAGTTGAGATACAGGGGTGTGCAGGAGTGCTCTGAGAGTTTGGGCAGGACCTGCACATAGCTGGCAGGGGAGAGCCCCTGCAGATAATGGAGTCTCTCCCACTGCCCGAACAGACCGAGAGAAACCCCACTGGCCTCGGACGGACGGACGGACGCACCAAACCCACGCACCTGGGGAAACCAACACCGCAAACACACCTAAAACCTCTCAATTCACTGAGCACAAAAACCAGGGAAACAGGGACAAAAGAACAAAAGCACTCAAAGCTGCTCAGTTGAAAGGAATCAAACTTTGTTAACAGCCAATAACAAAACGCACTTGCCTTTCATTCTTAAACCATCCACAAGTTTGGAACAGTTAACTCCACGGACCTCACTAGACTGTTTATCACCGCACTTTCTAACACTAGTCTTATATAAATAAATAAAAACTGTTAAAAAAAGAATAACTCAGTGTAATAGTAGACCTGTCCCACTATCAGACGCAGTACAGAGCCGGTCTGTGCGTTCCTGTGGCGCTGCTGTGTAAACTCTCCTCAGCGAGCCCTACCTGCGCAGCCTCAGGTCCGCCGTGCGTAGCAAAGTCCCGCCATCGTCCGCCTCCCCCCCTCAGCCCAGCGGTGCCAGCCCAGCAGCGACGAGCACGGAGCCAGCAGGTCCTGCTATGTGAGGAATGCGCGGCGCTGAGTGTGTGTGCGCGCGCGCGCGTGTGTGTGTGTGTCGCCCGCTCAGGTCCCCCCTCCCCTCCTGCTGCACAGCTTGTTCCCCACCCCCTGCACTGGCACAGCGATGTGGCAGTTGCTTCATTTCCAGTACAAACAGTAAGAAATACTGATCAATTACAGCTGGACTGTGAACTGGATAATTCTAGCCCCTTATTACACCTTGACTTAGTGACTCAAATAATGTTTGTCTATAATTACCTTAATTACCCCTTAAACATTTCAACAATTCAGCAAAAAAGAACAGAATAAAAGCTGGGCAACAATATGATTGATATGAATCATACGGTCAAGACAGCACATATACTATAACAGCAATGTAGACTTAGTCATCATTAAACCATGACAAGAGAAACAAGAATAGTAAATACAGAAATGAAAAGGGTTTGGGATCTAGGTTTGTACATCATACACTCCTCACATCTCTCATACGTTTAATCAAGCTAGACCACTGTTTGAGGAAGAAGCCAGTAATCGCAAGAAATGCAGCTTGCCAACTGTCAAATGTCCTCCTGATGAATGCAGTCAAGCTTCCAGAATGTTCATGTGCAGGCTGACCTTGTAAGCGCTTCTGAGCTCATTACAAATGCACACCTGTGATTGCGTTGGGACGGGCCCAAATCCAACCAAACTGCCATATGCTTTCACTTTATTACTGTGCAAGAACCAAGTTTCAGAAGACATTCATTTTCGTGTTACACCACACATTTAGTAATGTTATCATCACATTCAGTTATGTGATAGCATAAAGGAGGAATCTTTTTCAAATCAAAAAGTAACGGCTAAAATCACCAATTATTGTCACACAAGGAAGGAATGATGGGATCCTTCTCGGTCAGTGATAAAGGAAGTTGTCATCACAGGGGAAGCTCTGTACCACAGGCAGAGTGGCACACACAGTAATGAGTGTTAGCCCAGGTGCTAATTGTTTCCTGGTTGTGCTGAGAAAAGACATTTGAGGCAGGGCGGTACAGCAATACTGTGCATTTCCTGAGGGGTCAGGCATTGAAAAAAAAAAAAAAAAAAAAAAAAAGTGTTCAATAAAAATCAAACAATGAAGATGAAAGTGTTTCAGCACATAACAGAATCCTCGCAGGTGAAAAGCACAACAAAGAAAGGGGGTGCGGTCGAATGTAGTGCAGCCAGCTTTTCACTTGATATGGCCAGTTTCTGAATTTAGGCCAAACCCCCATCAACCCCATTGCCCATTCCCATATCTTTGGATATCTTCCTGGTTCTCTATAAATATAAGGGATGGTGCCACCACACTGAATGACTTTTACATGCTTATTTGTTTAGGAATGATAATTCACACAAATGCAAACCTCACTTTTCACAGAAGGACCAGAACTGAGACCACATTATCACTCCTAATTCAATAAAATCAAAGAGCAAAAAAAAAAAAAAAAAAAAAAAAAAACCAGAAGGCTAATGTGGGAGCAATAAAACCTCGAAGAAAATGAAAACATAAAAACAACCCTCGCTAATGCTGAGAGCAAAACAAAAACCAAGACTTACCGCCATACAGAGGGCCCCAAGGTGAGGGGGGAGTCGGGGGGGGGGGGGGGGGGGGCGCCGGTGATGATTAATCCCAGAGTTCAATTTCCTCAGGAAAACGGCAGAACTTCCTGCACGGGCGCAGATGAAGAGCTTAATTATTCCAGGCAGGAGCCTGTAGATGGCTTATTAACTGGCCCTGCCATTCTACTGAAGCCTATGAATACAAGCGCACACAGAGGCTGCTCTAGAAAGGGGGGGGGGGGGCGGTGTTGAGAGAAGGGGGGGGGGGGGCATCCTGTTGTCTGGTTCGCATGGAGCCGAGACGCTGAAAGCAAATACGTCGGCTGCCAGGTCCGAAACAATACCTGGTTATTCAAGCAGGCCGGGGGGGGGGGCACCGTCACCGTACACCGGCAGCCCAGGGGAGGCTCTTTCAGCACTGCTGGGGCCACCGGGGGGGCCTACGGAGGCCCAGGCAGCCCTATCTACAGGGTCTATAATTCCACCCCCTGTACCCCCACCCCCACACACCGGGGCAGGGTGTTCTTGTGGCTCGTTTGCTCACCTGTGGCTGTGGAGGACGTTGAAGGTCATTTGCTTCAGTGGATCCCCCCCTTAAAAAAAATAAAAAATTAAAAATTAAACACACGCATGTCCCTGGAAATCATTTTTAAAAAATGTATTTATAAAAACACTGGTCATCAATTTGCCCCCTGGAGCCAATCATCTGTGACAGTGTAAAAAAAGGCAATGCTGACCTGCTGTACGGTCTGTACCTACAGCGATGGTGTCGAAGGCAAGCGAGCACTGTCGTGCCTCATACTGAAGCAACTCGACTCCGTCATTAATTTCTAATGCCGTTTTGTTGGTGTGCCTGACACACATCACACGTCCCCCATATTTTTCTGCCCGAGCGCAATCCAATCCCCCCCCCCCCCAATGAAAGCAAGGCCTGTATCACTCAACACAGTCATTTAATAGGGAACAGGCCATTGTCACAGAGAAAAATAGACTGATATGAAGCTAATTATCCCGATCAGCTGCAGTTATTAAAATGAATGTAAATTATAGGGTAACATGGTAGAACACAGCCCGCCCTAGAAACTGAGCTCGAGAGAGTTAAATTTGAACTACAGCAAATATTTGCATGGGAAGCTCTGCTGGTGCCTAACAGAACACCGGACGCACATTCACAAAACTTTACACGTGCCACTAACAGGACGTTCAGCCAGTAGCGAAAGGTATCTGCAGATCTCCCAGTCATTTAAAGCAACTAAACGGTCCAGCTATAACTTAATAAACATTACAGTGTACGTCATAAAGGATCCAGGGAGAAAAGCTATTTCTCTCTCAATTCATCACTCTTGAATTCAGTGTCCCCAGAACTATTCAGTTAAGTCAATAGGTCTAAAATATAACCAGGGGCTAAGCTATAGTTTAAACATTTATTTAGTGTCCTATCACTGGCTGTAAATATTTAACTCCTGAAGGCATTCCTGAAAAACCATGTCCTCCTGGGAAAGTTCTACAGACTGCTTTTTGGCTTCAGGCGAGTCATTGTAGTTTTTATTTCAACACAAAAATCCCATATAGCGATCGATACTCAGTGCCTATTTAAGAGCCAAACAGGCTAGTCAAGAGGTCAATACATTTGTATTCGCAGCCAAGCTTATACCAGTTTGATTATGTGTTAACCATGGATAATAATCATGGCTAAGTTAAAGAGGGCCTTTTCTTTAAAAAAATATATATATCCACATGTCCTTGCATATAGTTATCAGCACACACAAGGCGGTTTTATTCACGTTTTCGTGGAATGAACATTTAATTTAATTCAGGAAAAACATTTTCAAGCAAGGAGTTTGCAGAATAATTCCCCCAAAAACTGCTGGAGTGCATGCACTTCCCAGAACAAAGACACGCACTGAGGGGGAGCCATATGTACAGAATATAAGGTCACTGAACACAGAAAACAGATAGCAGTTTGAAAGAAAAAACAGCCCGCAAGAATACCTGTGACATACCTTATCACAGTGGTAACCAACTCTGTTCCTGGAGATAAAGCTGCCATCCTGGAGGTTTTTCCATTTCCACACGAACAAAGAACGCCGAGTTCAACAGCTAGAGATCTCGCTGAGCTGCTAATTAGTTGAGTCAGGTGTGCCGAATTAGGGTTGAAATGAAAACCTACAGGTAGATCTCCAGGAATAGGGTCGGTTACCACTGCAACTCTATACTATTATATAAACTTTCTGGATCAGGATATTTATTGTGATAGTTGATGTAATGTGTAATAAACATTCTGTTCCGATAATATTCACTAACGTTACGTAAGCTGTATATAGTTAATTAGTATATAAACACTCTATGTGGTAACAACGGGGGCATACAATTTTTAAAACGTTCATATACTCCATTTGGACACTTAGGCTATATTATAATTAAGCACCCCCAATGAACTTGCTGCAGGCTAGGTCATTTACCTAACTAATAATTCAATTAGTTATAAATCTCAAATACGATTAGATAATGTCCATTGCAACGGCAAAATAAACTGCACCGGTTCCTTTGTAATTACCGTTTAAATACTAGGTGTATCTACCTTCTTTTTGTTGTTTTTGTGTCTTCTTGTGCGAGAAACATTTTCTTTTCGGAGGAATTAATAAATAAAATACGTAGAAGTTCTGTCCGGAATTGAAGCCCGACAAACGTTAATTTTTTGAATCCACCGAATTATCTTGCTCGCGCACCTGTTGATGACGAAATTAATGATCAAGGTAACTTCAATTTGCACTGTAATACGACCAGGTGCAATTAATTATTGAATGGGTACCTACACTAAGGACTGTTATTTGTTGTGGAAAAACAACCCACAAATAAATATGACTCGTTATCAGCAAATGGTCTGTGTTGTGAATACAAAACCCACGTACATCCGATTTCCAACAGGAATTAACCCTATGAATTTGTTATAGGTTTTATCTTGGGTATTTGTGTTTCAACGGCACCTCCTGCTGGCAGTGGACATATTTACAAGTCCTGGGGCTTCTAGGGCTCTTTCCACAACTTCCGCTAGAGATCATTTGCACTCCTGCACATATTAGTACTGCATGCAGTTATCTAATCTTGTCCTTGTACTTTATTGACTTAAACACTATATTAATTAATTTATTTATTTATTTACAAATTATATGAGGTTATATTCCTCTCATTAGACCTGCAAGGTGCATGTCTGTTTTTTTTTTTTGTTTTTGTTTTTTGTTGTAAAATAACTCTTATAAAATAGCTAATCTTCTCTTTGTTCCTCATTACTCTGAACCTGGGACTGCATGGGCATTTATCAATGTCACACCTTGTTTGGTAATTCAAGCCTTGAAACCTAACGTCTCAGTTGGAGATGTTTTTTTTTACATTTGTTATATGAAAAAAAAAAAACATTTGTACCTCAGACCTTGAATCAGTAAATGTGCTGAAACAGTGAACATTAACTTCACATTGCTGCCTGGTGAAACTAATCGACTTGAATTTCACGCCAAAAGGTCATTTATAAGCGGAGTTAATTTATTTTGATGCATGAAAAATGTTTTTTGAGCCCTGACTACAGAACAAATGCACCCTCGAGTAAGCTTACTTGAGAGCCTTACAGGCATTGTGGATGAAATATATGCTTGCTAGTGAGTGTACAAAAAAATGAGATTTCCTTTGCGTCAACTGAATAGTTTGATTGATATGGTATGGTCTCATACCAATGAGATGTTTTGCAGTTTTAGTTGCATTTTAAACTAGAGGTGGGCAATCCCGGTCCTGGAGGGCCAGTGTGTACAGTATACAGGGTTTTTTTTATACAGGGACAACACGGAATCCTGAGTTTATATTTTGTATTATATAAAGTTCGCTGGATATTTCGCCTCTCGAGCGGGCGCGCTGATTCGTTGGGCCGCCCCGCCGAGTCTCGGCAGGGTTTGATCAGCTCCCCGTAATCACGGCAATATTCTCATCACCAGTGTTTTGTTAAGTAAACGAGACCTGCTGGTGTCATCCGAGGCTTTCATTTAGAGGCTTGATGAAGAGCAATCAAAACAGCCTCCCGACGGGCCCGCAGTTATTCAACATCCAAGTAAACAACGGTCCAGAAATTGCAGAAGACTCTCATTTCATTCGTTTATGTTGATTATGTTTGAGCGATGCTCCTTATTTCTTCCTCCATGCTATAATTTTTGTAAATTTTCGTGTTTGGTAAGAACACCAAAAAAAGAAATGGATGCATATCCACTGTTAGTTTAGATGTGCTATGAAGGCAAATTAATGACGGATACTTATTGCCAATATTAACATATCAACAGAACTGTGATGTGTCAATGCAGGACAGGCTGGTGTCTCCAAACCAAATATTACTTTCATATTTTTATTTTATACCGTAGAATAGCTCATTTCAAAAGGAGGAGGATTTTGTTGTTGTTGTTGTTTGTTGTTGTTGTTGTTGTTGGTTATGCAATATACAGTATTCTGACAAAGAATCCTTGGTAAATTCCATCCACTGGTGGATTCGAATGCAGTATACCGTGACAAAGAATCTTTAAATTCTATCCACCGGTGGATTGGCATACACTGTTCCGTGACAAAGAATTCTTAAATTCCACCCTCTGGTGGATTGGTGAAATACCCTTCGGCCTTGCGTGAACCTTTGTTAGGACCACAGCAGAGACGGCCAGCTGTCGTTGCTAAAATACCACCTAAGGTAATTGTTCCAACCGACCATTATAGCAAGTATCGATTCGGTCTGAACCGGACCATTAATCCTTCCGCTGTGGTCCAAAATGGCCGCTTTCATTTAATTACAGCCAGGCAGCGCAGGGAGCTTATAGAAACTGTGCCCCGTGACATAATATTCTTTCTCCGTCTCCACACACGTAATATTCTTACTCCATCTCCACACACGTGATATTCTTACTCCATCTCTGCCCAGCACAACACCCCTGTTTTTGTCATAGGCACCTGGCTTTGTTTGCGTCCTGCTAAGTGTGTATCATGGATACTTGGCCACCAGCACGTGGGGTTTTAAGTTAGCTTAGGTTCTCATCTGAGCTGAAAATTGGTATAATAAATATTCATGGTTTAGATGGGTTTAGCCGCCAGAGAATTGAAATTGGCGGGTTGTTTGTAATCACCTGACTTCCCTCCAGATTGACATTGAGGTGAAGGGGTTCCTTTCACACTGCTACTTGCCCCTAAACGCAGAACTAATTCCTCCACTTGGAAAAAAGACTGGGAGTTTGTGACCTCAGCAATGCACCACAAATACTATTGCAACTTTGCAGTTCTGAACTATTGCCTGTTGCCTATCATATCTCTTAGAAAAACAGTTTATAGCTTAAAAATCAGGGAGAGAACATGCAGGACTGTGTCAAATGAAAGAACTCGCCTGTGGGCTTCTGGAGAAACGTGCAAGGGGATCCATTTGATCAGTTACAGAACATATTACATTACACAGAAATAAATCTGCATTTCTTAAACGTCTGAGGCATGAGAGCAGTAGCGCCATCTCGGATTAAATTTACCAGAACAGAGAAGGAACTGTTTACTTTTCAATCCCGACCGGATGCTTCAACCGTGATGCCAGAAACAGCCCTGAGGCTACTGTTCGCTCCTGAGGATGCCAGGGGGAAACAGAGGCCCACCATGCCTCCACTGCAGGCTGGTGCATTGGCCCTTACCACGTAAACGTGCTGGGACGGGAACAAAGATGGCGTCATCTGCAGAAAACGCACGTGCTGCACTTCCTCTTCCTCTTCCACAGATAGGAGAGCAATAAAGAAACAGGGGGGATGTCGGGGGGGGGGGGGGTTGAAAGGAAGAACGCAGATGGAGTACGACAAGGGGAGTTTTAGAGGACAGCGAGAAGCAGAACCGCTTTCATTGAGTTGGACGTGAAGAAAATGGCATCGGGGGCTCTGGGTGGTGGGCTAGTAATTGATTCTGGGACTCAGCAGATTTGGGCGGATATGCTCAAGGAACACTGGTGGATTGAAACTGATCCGCATGCTGATGGTCCCCGCTCGCAATTTCAAATGTGCGGCGAATCGGCCCTTATTTAAATTCAGTGCTCACACGTGAAGATCACGCTGCCATGGGAATGGATTGCTTCGGTAAACTGTGGAGAAAACATTTTTTAAATGGATTGCCCTGCCTCATTTGTTATGACAGTACATGACAAATAGTCAGAGGCTTCAATAAACCTAATTCCACAAGGTTAATGGGTTTTTTCTTCTTCTTTACAACACCAGCACATAATATTCAGCAATTCTAAGACCCTCGGCCTAGATTTGGCCAATATTTGTTTGAATTACTGCAAATATTGTGATATAAGTGATATACCCACAAATGCAGCAATTTTTTTAAAGCAAATCACTATACGTGTGCAAAAGTATCTCTTTGCACATATGAATGTCAAAAAATGGGTCTTAATCTTCTTAATCTTAATTCCTACCTGCAATCAATCAGTGAGACAATAAAGTGGTCTTGTGTACAAAACAGTATTAATTATATTTTGACAGTATACCCCGCATTTGTGCAACTTGATCACATATTTACAATGCGTTCTGTTATTTTTGTATTCATGCCTGGAAGCCCCTGCGGTCAGCGGTGCAGGAGGGAAACCCCAGAGGTGCGCGCACTGCGTCACCAGCAGCAGAACGAGCGTGATTATTGATCCTCGTCACGGACGGAGAAGCGACCGCTTTCTGCTTCGCTGCGCTTAATGAGCTGACGACCCTGCGGAATGAATCTCTCTTCAGACTTAACAACAAGGAGGCAGCACACAAAAACACAGCCCCGGTCATTAGATAAAGGTCAAGGGAAGGGAAAAAACAAAACCTCATTGTCTTTATTTATGAACTCATCGTTTCAACGTCAAAGTAATTAGATTTTTTCCCCCCAAAGCATTAGATTATTTTATTTTCGTTTGTCAGATTTTCTGTGAGTGAGAAATGACAAGATTTTGCCTTGAAATGTTAATGGTGGTTAATTGGTCACCTTTTACAAAGATGCATTATTTTCCCCAATGACTGGTCAATCTGGTTACCATGGAAATACCAACACAAAGGGACTACGTGTAATCAATAAACCAAGGGTAATATGGAAGAAAGAAGCTTATCATTGCAATCCTGAGGTTTGTGTCCCCCGTTGTATCTGGATGAGCGATTGCCACTCTCAGTAAAATTTATCAACAGTTCCTGCAGATGCTACAGTGCTGCAAACATGGATAAGCACTGTCAAAATTTCAATTAGAATGTTTCCATTTCCATTTAACCAATCTTATCCAAGTATATAGAAAATGTGTGTGTGTGTGTGTGCGAGAGAGAGAGAGAGAGAGAGAGAGAGTCACTTTGTGTCACTTCAGTAAAACAATAATAAAACAAAATATGCAAATGCAATATACAAAAGGCTTAAAGAGCAGAGAAAATAAATTAGCAGTCAGTTGCGCTCAAAGCACAAAATGATGTAAAAATGCAAATGCAACAACGAGCAGGATTTTCTGCATTAAGTTTTGACTGCAAATACTGCCAGACAACTAAATGGATATTGTTTCAGACAGGAATAAATTATTCGGCAAAAGGCAAAACATTTTTTTTTTCCCCACTTAAAGTTAATTAACTACCAATCGCTGGTCTTCTGGCCCTCTGCACACGTTTTCAGTAAACCAAAACTGTCAATTCTTACACAAAGCGGGCGTTTAGAGTTTGAATGGAAACATTTAACCTGACTGCTTCACGCCTGCTGTTTTGCAAAACACCGAGAGCCATCTGCAGAATTATTTGCATATGGGGACATATTGCAGAAAGCAAACAGCTCTACTGAAAGGGTACTTTCACAGTGCTGCACCTGTATAGACCACGTGCCAGGCCATAAGGGCATAAATGTCATTGAGAAAACCACCATCACAAAAATTAGAATTGGTCAAGCTGCCTTGTCGAGTATAGCCTCCGGTACACTTGGGACCTGGATTCAAAGGAAGCAGTTGGTCTCAATGCACGTACACACTGTGAAGGATGGCTCTCCTGCAGTACCGTTCTGGACACATGCTTTCTCCCCCTGTCAAACTTTAAACCGAAATTACAGTTCATTCTCAGTAACACAGAAGAGAATGAGAACGACTGTCACTAATCCGCAAATGGCAGAACGGAGTTCTCTGAACGTGGTGGAAAGTCAACCCTGTTCATCAAGCAAGTCGCATTGAAAGCAAGATATCAGATCTTTCTTTTGACGTTCCCTTAAGACAGTCTTACATCTCACACTACCAGCTTTGGTGAAAATCTATATTTGCCGTATGACACTTGACTAAAAAGAAGTCTTCAGAGAGCGGGCTGCTCAGAAAGTGTGTGAAGCCCGGCGGCGATGCTAATGGATCATAACTGTTAGCCGCTAGCGGCTGACAGCCCCATTGAAATCCATTCAGATGTGACACCGCATGTTTCCGCCGAACCGCCTCTTAAAACATTCACCAGGTCTCCCGCTCCAGTTCTCCCAGGTAGCTGGATCCAGCACTTACTCCTGATCTGCGCTCCTGACAGGCGGGCCATTTCAGCTTTGGGATGTGGGGGCGGGGGGGGGGGGGGGGGGGGGGGTGGGGGAGAGAAATTATCGTGGGCACTGTACCTCTGACAAGTAAAGAGGCTATTCAGTGAGCCTGGCTTTATTAATGACTCAGAGAAAATGGCTTCCGGGTCAGAGGCAGGGGTCTGGGGTGTGTGTGATGAACAGAGCCTGCCCTTCACACTAAATATGTCACCTGCTGTTTATGGGATTTGATAAAATGATGAATTCTTGATGGGTTCAGAGCTTCTAAGGCAGGCACTTAGTATGAATTAAACACACCATGCCTAAAATTGGTTAATGGCACGTAGCACTTCTCATGCTCAATAATAATGTGCATCATGCTCAATGTGATAATGATGACCTGTCATGATCATTTTTGTAGCAATTGAGCTTAAAAATGCTACCAAAAAACACAATGCAATCCTCTGTCTTTTTATGCCTCTGAAGGTGGCTTTTCAAAGCAACTGGAAAACTGAAGGTCACAACTCATTAGACGCACGTCAGGCGTAAATGACAGGGTTTGCCTGTGTGGAAGTCCTCTCCCTCGTTCAGGCTCGCCTTCGCACGGTGCCACTCGGAGCCGGGCGGGTGCGGCGGGTGCGGCGGGTTTTCCGCGCGGCTGGAGCCTGGCATTTAAAGAGACGGACGCGTAACTAAGGAGCGCCGCGGGGTGACATTTCGCCGGCCGTGTTTACATGCGTCTCCGCGGGCGACCGCGCGCCGTGCGGAGGCTCCCCTGAGTGAGACCGGGTCAGGGAGCCGCTTGTTGCAGGTGACTCTACCTGTGCGGCTTGCCGGCGAGCGTACGTGCGACGCGCCCCTCATGGCATGAGCGCCCCCCCCCCCCACCCAGACGGCACACCTGCCCCTCTTCCTAACAGCTCAATCTGACAATACGGAGCCCCTACATCCTGAGAGAGGGTTAGTATGTCTCTCCACTGCTAAAGGAATTAGAAATTAAGAAGAGTTGCAGAGTGCCAGGAGTGGTAGAGTGATAGGGACTGGAACAGAGTGTTAGGGAGTGATACAGAGTGTTACATAGGTTCAGAGTGTTAGGGAGAGGTACAGCGTGCTAGAGAGTGATACAGAGTGTTAGGAAGCAGTTCAGAGTTTTAGGGAGTGTTACAGAGAGAGAAAGTGACTTTCAGAGGCGGCAGCACAGCTGGGAAAGCAGATTCTGAAGGCATCATTAACGGAGCCTCCTGTCTTTGCCCGGGGACTCGCCAGGCTGAGATTAAGGACTCCGTAATTAAGTTACTCAGAGAGCAGCCGATAGGACACCTCTGTTTCAGCCTGCCCTCTGCTGCAAAGATTAGTGCCTCTGGGAAGGCAATTCTGCTGCTGTATCCTTAAAAAATAACCTCTCAGTTCTCTCTGTTCCCTCTCATGAGACAAGTACTCATTGCCCTACTGATCTTCATATCCAGATTGACAGTGAAATCTGAACTGGGAGTCTCTGGTGAAATCATGCTGTAATTGCTATGTAGGTAATGTATAACTATTATCTATTATCTATACATCTCTGTTTCATTTGTTCCTGTTATTATACAAGTAATACGGTATGACCCTACCCTCAGCCTTAACTCTACACATTAATCCTTTATGTGATCTGACAGAGGTGTACTTAAACTAAGTTATGCAAATCCTTTTGTAGTTATGATGTATTTACTCACCACTTCATGTCTATTTTAAGAGATGCCAGTTATAGTTTGAAAAGTGAAATTGCCCACAGTTAGATCAGTTGACATTGCAAATACTGTCTCTCTGTACAGAAAAATCTATGAGAAGAGCTTGGTAATTTCATGACAAAATATCTTATATACATTTCACAAGTATAGAGCATCAATCATTTACAGATCAGATACATCCTAGAATTTCTATGAATGGAACCAGGCTTTAGCTGCTTTGATGCATTTTTGCTTTGATCTTATGGCGCCCTCTAGTGTTGGTAATATATGTGCCCTCAGAGGACACAAGCAAAGGTTGCCCAGGGGCACGCATTTGAGGACAAATGGAGGATTTGGATTGATATCCAAGAACTGCGGTGGCACATATTAGGCGATGCCTAGCGCATCAGATCTATTTTGCAATCTAGTGTTATTTCTCATTTAAATGCAAATTCCCTATGAATGATACTGAAAAAGTGTCATTGCGAATTACACTGGAAAAGCAATTCTGCCAGCACCTTCACTTTGTGACTACATTGCACTTCAGTTTTTCTTTTTTTTTTTCTTTTTTTCTTTTTTTTACCACAGTCACCCAAATGAGTATTTGCTGTAAGATAAATATTCAGATTTTTGGTTCATGTAAATCGCAGGTGTCTTGGAGGCCCACAGTGTCTGCTGCTGCTTCTCGGCGCCAGCGGTTCATTTGAGTCATCGATTGGCTAGCTTCTCTCCTGTATCAGGTCTCGCGGTTTCTGAAACGGGGGCGCAGGCGGCTCGTCGCTGTCCGAGTCTCCGAAGCCGCCGAGGCTGCCTCTCTCCTGTATCAGGGTCTTGCATGGGGGCGCAAATCTCGTGGCGGCCCACGCCAGGCGCGAGGATGGGGCGCAAATCTGGCGGCCCACGGACCGAACGGCGCCGATGAATAATTCACCGGGCTCTTCCTCAGAGCGGGCTGTTTACTGCTCCTCTTCCTTACCCGCTCCCCCCCCTAAATTATTCATCCCAGCCTTGTCAGGCCACAATGCTTCGGGTAAATGATGATCGGTTATCAATATTCTCTCCGTCACCTGTTCTCGCAGCGTCACACGCGGCACCTCGTGGAGAGGCTCCCGGAGTCCTCCTGCACAGCGAGCCGTAGATCAGCACACAATCTATTCACCGCACCGTTTCCAAAAGACCCGACGACACGGAGGTTTGCTCCAGATACTGAGGCGACACAGCCGAGCTCATTCTTCTTATGCAGCCTCTTTACAAAATATATAAATAAACTTCCCACTGGTATGATATAATGGTATAATGCAAAAATAAATAAATAAAAATTAATCCCATACTGAAATGGCACACAATGCACTGTATTTTATTCTTTCTGTGGTTTACATCACCATTGCCAACCTTATCCCTGCTTCACCCGTTTCAGCTGAAGAGACGCTACAGGGGTAAGAAAGAGGGCCATTCTGACTGCACATCTTTTCATTTCTGAAAGGAGAAGGCTCACATTTATTATCTACAAAATACAACACAAAACTGGGTCGGCGTTACGATGAATGTACGCATTCAGTGGCTCTGCCTGTCACCTAAGAGATAATGCCTTGTCTGCTGATTCCAGACTCCAGATGCACGCACACACACACACACCGCACACACCACACGCAGCACACATACCACAAAGACCACACACAGACACACCACACACACACTGCACACATAGCACAGAGAACGAACATCATTTCCCAGAAATCATGGAACAGTGGCGTGACGTGTTGCAGTGTATCAGGTGACATTTGCACTGCTGTCATGTGATACAGGCACTTAACTTGTATCGTTTTGTACGATCGTTTCATCCATCTAGAACTGGAACGCTTAGCAGGTGTTTGAGATAAATTGTCATTAGAAATACCGATGGTCTGCGAAGACAGACATAAAGAAATCCTTATCTGCATTGCTGCCTGTGAAAATAAACCTCTCTCTCGTAGATAAAAAAGCTAGCAATCGTCACTTTCCGAATGGCTACTGTACAATCTATCTAGCCAGGACAATATGGAAATAAGGAACTGACATTTTCCAGTTTTTGTCAAGTTACTATTTATTTGCATGCCGCCCGTTTTTTTTTTATTCCAGTGATGAATTATTTAAAAATCGTTATTTTTATTTCGGTGATTCTCCTCGCACCGGAGTCACTGGGTTCTCAGCTGCCAAATTTCATTCTTCTCTTCGCGGATGACTTGGGGTTCGGCGATTTGGGCTCTTACGGACACCCGAGTTCACTTACTCCCAACCTGGACAAATTAGCTGCCGAGGGGCTTCGTTTTACAGACTTTTACGCTACCAGTCCCGTTTGCAGTCCTTCCAGGTATTGAGATTTCTCTGCTGTATCCGTCAACAAAAACAGTTTCTGTGAGGCTACGCTGTATTTGTGAATGCCTTACGTTTTATTCAGTATTGGAGAAAGAAAAAAAACATTCCTTAATGTTTATTAAATACTACATATTCCGATTTATTGCAGAAGACGTGGTTCGTTTTGCTTATGATCTATTTACTGCTGGAGTGAACTAATTACAGTGATGATAAAAGTTAAATTAAACAGCACGTACCTACCTAAAATCTGCATCTGCCCGTTTTATTCTTAATAATATAACATTGTCTTATGAGTGCAAATCAACAAGTCCCATATCTCAGGAACTTTTTTTTTTTTTGGAAATGTCACGTTTCCATTCTCAATTACGCATAGCTGTAACGTGCGTAATTCTTAGAGGAAATGTCACTAAAACCATTGCATTTAATTTCAATCTGTGAATTTTGTGTTCACAGAGCAGCGCTGCTCACCGGGCGCTACCAGACTCGCTCGGGAGTGTATCCGGGGGTATTCTACCCCGGCTCGAGGGGTGGCCTCCCCTTAAACGAGACCACCATAGCAGAGGTCTTGAAGCCACTGGGCTACGCCACGGCAGTTGTTGGCAAATGGCACCTTGGGTTGGGCCCAGATAGAATGTTCCTCCCAACCCGCCAGGGGTTCGACCACTACCTGGGGATACCTTACTCTCACGACCAGGTAGGCTTCAGGAGTGAGTTTTACTGTCAGGGCCATTCTTGTGTTCACCTTGAGTGCACCCAAGCACTGGCTACATGTGCAAAGGTCATAGATAAGCATATAAGCCTCCCCATTAACTTTGTTCTCATGTGATGCATATTGTAGAAGTGACGGTGTCATTCTCTTATCGTTGCCTGTGTAGGGGCCCTGCCAGAACCTGACCTGCTTTCCCCCGGACATTAAGTGTTTCGGGTTCTGCGACGTCGGCGTGGTGACGGTGCCGCTAGTGGCTAACGAGACCATCAAGCAGCAGCCGGTCAGCTTCCCCGACCTGGAGAGGGCTTACAGCGACTTCGCCACGGCGTTCGTCTCGTCGTCCGCCCGCAGGAACCAGCCCTTCTTCCTCTACTACCCCTCGCATGTGGGTTTGTGCGCAGAGCCCGTCGGCACGCGCGGTTATCCAGTTTCACTGCTGGTTTCCGCCCGCTGCTGCAAGGGTGGGCCCTTACATTGTGCGCATGAGTTTCTGCCTGAACACGTTAACCTGGGAAACATTTAGCCTGCGGTCCTTATCCACAGGTTGTCACTGTAGGCATTCTAACTGCAGTAATCACTGGCAAGCAGTCAAAGGAACGCCTCCACTTACAGTATACAATTAAAGAGCAATTGAAGAGCCTGTTGGTACCAGGGGGAAGGTCCCTAGAGCTAAAGGGCTCTTATGGGTGTAGGTTTTTTCATAGTCCAGCACTCAAACGCTTGATTCAGCTAATCAAAGTCTTGACTGAAGACCATAAGTAGGTCATTAGTTATGTATGTTTACACGTAGGCCAAGTGCATGTGGTTTGGAAACTGACGTGGAGCTCCTGTCCCTACAGCACACCCACTACCCCCAGTATGCAGGAAAGGGGGCCGCGGGGAAGTCCCCCAGGGGTCCGTTTGGGGACGCCCTGATGGAGTTCGACAACACGGTGGGCAACCTTATTCAGACCCTGCATAAGAGCGGCGTCTACAACAACACCTTCGTCTTCTTCACCGCTGACAACGGGTTAGTGTGTCCCCGCCACTCACCTAGAACACCTCCGCATGGGGCTCTCTGACACCCTTAGCTTTGTGTCTGTTGGGAATGTTTTACTGTGTAGCATAACCAAAGTCAATGGCCCTAATGAGCATGATTATGGCGGGGGGGTGGGATTGTGCCAGATAGACACTTTCCCTGGAGCGCCCCAGGCGCAGGGCGTCTCCATGCCAACCGGTGCGTCTTCTTTCTGTGTCCCCCCCCCCAGGCCGGAGCTCATGCGCAGGGCCCGGGGGGGGAACTCCGGACTGCTGAAGTGCGGGAAGGGGACCACTTACGACGGGGGCATGCGGGAGCCTGCGATCGCGCACTGGCCCGGGAGGATCAGGCCAGGTACCTGCCGTCGTGTTCACCTGGGATAGCAGCACACAGGCACAGGGTGCTGGCTGCACAAGCTCATACTTCAAACTCAATCAAACACGAAGACCAGCTGCTCATTTTTGCATTTTTGTACCGCACACTCAAGGAGTGAACCTGAGGAAGTGACAGTGAAATGCACCGTTCGGTTAAGAAAAAAACAGCTATTGCTGGCCTTCACGTTTGATTTGTATCTTGCCGTACCCACACCTCATGGTAACATGCTGTGCACAAGGCTCTATTTCCTTTTTTAACATTTGAGATACTCCAGCCCTTTACACACTGGCAAACTATCTGCGCGTTACTGAGAATTCAAGAGAAAGTATCCATTTTACCAGTTCTCAGAAATTCTTCCATGATTTTGTATGGTTTGTGTTAGTAACAACATTTAGCAAAGATAAACATAGCCTTGCAGTGTTTATCTGAGTTTGTCTCCTGTCCTCCAGGGGTCACCCATGAACTAGCCAGCACCCTGGACATTTTGCCAACCGTCGCGGCAATGGCAGGGGCAAAACTACCCAGTGTTCAACTGGACGGGGTTGACATGAGAGATATCTTATTCAGTCATGGACTGGTAAGCTGTGCCCGTTTGTAATATCAAAAGCAGCCTGTTTCTTCAATGGGTTTGTTAGATTTTGATCGGTTGTAATTAACACGGTATTACAGTTGTTATGTGAGTTCAACTACAGGCACTGTATAGCATGCATCCAGATACGCATTTGTAATAACAGTTTGGCAGTAAAAATCAATATTGGTCAAAGAGCAGGTGCTAGATGTTCTAGGGTGGTGTTTAAATAAAGTTAATACGTCCAATTAAAATTGGTTTAAAAAAACGTTTACTTCCATGGTGAAGGACGCAATTCACAGCCAAAAAAGAGCAGTGTATTGAGAAGTGCTTGTGCCATGTTTCCTTTGTTCCAGAGTAAGAGGAAGGCCATGTTCTACTACCCGACAGACCCCAGCGAGAAGTACGGACTCTTTGCAGTCCGGGTGGGGAAATATAAGGCTCACTACTACACCAGAGGTGAGCTCTTCACCCAGTGAGGGGGTCACACTGGCACTTTCACATGGGTCACTATTGATATTTTCATTAGGTTTTCCAAACCCAAGTGTTTCTTTAAGTGGTGCACAGATGTGATATGCAGTGTTACTATGTTGCATGCATGACATCACAATCGGGAATCTGTTACCACAGATTCTATAGGCTCACCAGATCCTCCACTCCTTCTGTCCTCCCTGCTTCTTAAATACAGATGCTCAGGGTGATACATTACAGCACAGGGCATCCATTGCTACAATTGTACTTGGTCAAGGCCCTTGATGACTTCTCAGAAGAAAAATGAAATTGGGAGAAGGAACTTTAAATGTAAGAAATGCAGTTTCTGCGTATCTGGTGGGCCTGCTGAATGTGGCTCTCAGGTCATTAGCTGGGTGTCAGGGTTGTGAGTGGACGTGGTCTCTCTGGGCTCAGTCTTGCATCTTTGTGCTGTTCCAGGGGCTGCTCACAGCGACACGACCCCAGACCAGGACTGTCACATGGTCGCCTTCCTCCAGCACCACGACCCGCCACTGCTCTTCGACCTGGAGGCCGACCCCTCCGAGAACTACAACCTGGCCACGCCCGAGCACCCCGAGTCCCAGGCCGTGCTCCAGATGATCCAGGCCGCGAAGGCGGAGTTCGAGGCGGGCATGGCGTTCGGGGAGAGCCAGGTGGGGAAAGGGATCGACCCCGCCCTGGAGCCCTGCTGCACCCCGGACTGCGCCCCCAAACCCGCCTGCTGTGCCTGCAGCTGAGGCAGCGCTGAGGGTGGCGGCTTCATCTCACAAGATCAAAAGCCAAAGGTCAAACTGAGCCAGGAACACACTGGGAAGGCCTCAATCCAAAGAGCAGAGAGAGGCAGAGAGACACACAAACACCTCCTCCAGTAGCTAGCTGTTTTTGTAATGTTATTTTAACTGACTAATAAGATACCCTAACTCACATCACTTTTCAGTGCCTGCAGATCTGCTACAGGTTAAAAAAGGAATGCTTGCACACCTGAGCCACAGGTGCACAGGAGAAGATGACCACTGGTGGACTACAGAATAAAAAAGAAGCAGCGGCTAGCAGAATGTGGCTCAGTGGACACAGTTCACCCTCCTCTCACCGTGGCAGTGAAAAAGCATCTAATTAACCGTGCCTTTCCCATATGCTTATGGGTAATGCAGTTTTTATGGTCATGGACAGGCCCACAACCTGGGATCATGAAGTGAACTGATACAGAATCTCCATGGTGTGCAATTAGGAAATGCATTTGCGCCACCGTATCCAAATTAATTTCAGTGCAAAGATATGAGTCTGTGACCCGTTTCTGAGGGAATCTCCTCGGAAGAATTAAAGCACTTACAGTAGAACAGGTTTTGATGAACTGTTGTACCCAAGCGCAAATGGGTTTTAACAGAGAAGCCCAGAAATACTGACCCTGAACAAAGTCCATAATGTTTTAAATCAAATCAAATGTATTTTGCGTAATTACATTGTTGACTTGTTAAAACTGGATTAAATAACAGTTTAAGAAACAAAAAAGTGTTGTAGAGAAATTGTTGTATTTTGCACTGCCTGTTAAAAATTACGGTCTCATTTTTGAAGGCTCCTCAGGATTCGGGGTGTGACACATCCGAGCACAAACAGGCTCAGAGACATGAGGCACCAACTGACATCAAGCAGCCTGTGCGCTAATATTTTATTCATAAAGGGCAAATCCATGACAAGACAGTGCACATAGAGTTTGTTCTTTATCCTGTTTTGCAGATAGAACAGTACATGGCTGATCACAGATAAATGTGTTCAGAGTTCTGGTGTACACCCACACCCCCTCTCATTTCTTTTTCATGTGCCTCCCCTTACATATTTTGTCAGCGAGATGCCTGTGAAGAAAACAATCCGACGCTCCTAGCGCCCCAAACTCAGGGCCTTGTGCTGGTAGGCTGTTAGGAGTTGTGATCTTCCACAGCCTGTTAATAACACAAACTGCGGTTGGGCCATCGATCCAAACATCTCATCTCTTAGAAAAGAGGTATGAGGCAACGATGGCCGTGACGCAAGGGCGAAATTCGGCGGAACCTTCCATTAATTACATGACCTCGGTGTTAAAATGTACGTTTTTACGCAAGTTTTTCCCCCCGCCGGGTCCGCCAGGCGCAGTTTGAGTTGTTGTCCAGGCTACGGCGCAGCGGAAACATGGAAAGAGTGAGGTCACTTCTGAAACGCCGGATGACTCAACAGACCGCCACTATGTGCAAAATTGGCCAACTGCCTCGAGAGTAAACAGAGCGGCAGGTCGGCTGACATGGCTCTCCCCCGGTGCCTCTGCCTGCCCGGGTCCGCCCGGCGCACTCCTGCTCCGCGTACGGCAGGCTACGCAGGACGCAGCAACGGGCTACCGCAAGCGGCGCGGAACCATAAATATGTGAGACTTTACCTGGGGAAAATAATAACAGACTCGCCTGGATACTTTGGCTCCTTTGGTCGATTCCTTTTGGATAAAAAAAAACTTTCTTTGGAAGATTTATTTATTTTATTTTTTTTTAAACGGGTTGCGGAGGAGGATGGTGGTGTTGAACGCCACGGCGGCCGGCCCGAAGGCGAGCTCCTCTTTCCCCGCGCTCTTCCTGGCTGCCCTCCTGGGGCTGGGGCCCGTGCGCCCGTCCCTAATCCCGCTGACGTCCTCGGACACAGACCGCGTCCACCTGGAGACAGCGTCTGACGGCCAGGTCAGGAGAACAGCGAGCAACAGAAGCGGTCTCAGCTCTGTAAGTACACCTTTGTCCTAAATTTTGAGTAGCGTACAATTTTACACCCCCCCCCCCCCCCCCCCCATTTCCTGTAGAACATTTTTCACTTTTTCCATTTTTCATTTTTTAAATGACCATCAAACTCATGTTATATACATTTTCACTGAAGGCTACACTAGTTAAAAATTTTTACTCAAAGTCCAAGGACAGTTGGTTTTGAATCTGGACCCAAATGTGACGCGAGTTTACTGAGCATGTTAAGACTACATGCACGTCGGTTTTTCATCTGCTTTCCGGCAACTAGTGAGACAGCCTACGTTCTGTTCTCTTTGAATCAAACTACTTTCTCTCTATATGAACAGAATTTGTCACATGCGTATTTACCAAGTCAATACCAGAGTGTCATTGTCAGAAATGCGCTTTTTCACATCATAAACATGACTGATTACTGATAGCGTTTGTGGACCTTACACAATTTAAATATGCTGTGTTCACTTAAGCCCCTATTGGACACCTATGTACTCTGTGAGAGTTTAATGAACACTGGATGTTTAATTGTGTTTCATAGACGACTCTGTGCTTTTCCATCTGCAGGCATTTGACAGGCATGGCAGTCCCTTTCTCCATCGCCCCACCCTGTCCCGCAGGGGGGGGCTGCAGCTTAGCCTGGAGGGGGCAGAGGTCCCGGACGTTTCGGGACAAGGCCCGCCAGCCCCCTCCCTCTTCCCTCCAAAGAGAGACGGCACACCTTCAGAAAGGCAGCAGCGCAAGAGGAGGAGGAGGAGGAACCAGGAGGTGGACTCCTCCGACCCGCTGTGCCTCCACGGCCAGAGGGGGAGGTGCTCCCACAGCCAGAAGGAGGAGCAGAAGGAGGAGCAGACGCAGGAGCAGACGCAGGAGCCAGAGACGGAGCAGAGTCACGCCATTTCGAAAGAGACCATCACCTCCACCTCCGACGACCCCTTCAACGTGGTGCAGCCCCCCGAGGGGCCGGGAGCCCCCGCAGCGTGGGGTCAGATAAGGCCCTGACCAAAAAGAGGACAGCCGCGGGGGAGGAGGAACAGGCGTAGCTCCTACGGGGTTCGGGGGTCTACGATGATGGGCACTGTACTTCCTGCTTGTGGCCTTGGAAGGAAGAATCAAAGCTGAACAGCGTGGGATGGAGCCTACAGACCGCATCTCTGCAAAACGGTGGATTTATGTACCTGGCAACCACACTCTGTCTGCCATTCAACTTATAGTAGAGTCAGACCTGACACAAACTATCTAAAGCCAAGAGGAGCAGAGTTCAGTTGAGCCCATAAACTCCACAATCTGAGAAAAGAGATTATCAGCTTGGTCCACGGATTCCTCCTCAGCTTTTCTGTGTCTTCTAACAAACTGAGACGGCTGAGAGAACCAAGTAGACCCATCCCGAGGGAATCGTCCCTTCCGTGGGACGGCCGGTGACCCTCAGAACACACAGCGGGGCCAGCCTGGGAGAATCCTGTCCCTCATTGGCCCCGGCGTGGGGCGGGCCCAGCAGAGGGAAGGGGGCAGTTTTTTTTTTTGCAAAAAGCCGCATTTCCCACGAAGAAGCACGTGCCCCTGTGGGCCGGGGTTGTGCAAGGCCCCCTGGCCGCTGTGCACTTTGATATATTTGCACTGCAGGGGCAGGACACGGTCGTTCTTTTTTTTTTTTTACTCTGTTCCATCCCAAATTCAGGGATTAAAGTCCCGTCAGAGGAACTTAATATCGACCAGTGAGCTAAGAGAAAGGATGAAGGAATCGTCGTGATGTCATAATGGCAAGGGTGTGCCGGACCAATCAAACTCTCTTTCCAGGGCACAGCTCCTTCGGGAATAGCAAAGAAACGAAATGGTGTACTGATGTATGAAAAAAAACTGTAATGGTTTACCTCCTCCCCCACTAACCCCCCCCCAGATGGAAAGCAAAGATGTTGAACTTACACACTTCTGTCCTTTCCCCCATAACTACCTTCAGGTTAAACTTTAAACAGCCACAAAGGCTGCATAACAGAAGGTCGATTGATATCAAAGTGACTACTAGCCATGCGTTTTTTCCCCAGCATGAAAGAATTGCAATATTTGAACTTGTAGTTACATATTGTTGCATTTGCCATTGTGTTGACCATAAGACACAGCAAATCATTCCAGGTGGTCTGGACTAGTGTACAGTGAGAGTATGGCTCGACCATTTGTGTGATTTGTGTTGTTTCTAATAAATGCTTTTCAAAATAAGATGCTAGTGTTTTCTTAATGAAGAAATGCTGGAGAGTTTTGCATTTTCAGGGATGGTACCAGATGCACATAAATTTTTTTTTTTTTAAATAGTTTCACTGACTGTTATAATAACGTTGTGACCGCTAGGGTGCAGAATATTTCAAAATATTTCCCAATAAATATCCAAATGTCCGTTGCAAATGCATTCGATACCAGAATGTGACCACGAGACTCTAGACATTGACGCACTCAAAGCAAAACAAATGCTCCTTCAAGCTCATTTAATTCACTGTGCGTGTTGCAGAATAGCTTTACTAAGTATGACACTCAGTACACCATGCCAGGAAACAAAACACAAACAAAAAAAAAAAAACTGTTTATGTTCCTAAATTATCAATGACAGAACAAAAACCACACACACAACACCCTGTCCTTCAGAAAACTATGGCATATAAAATGGACGCCATCATGGTCGCCTCCACCCCTCCTGGTTTAGTGAGGCATTTCCCCAGCAGCTTTCGGTTGTAAGAGACTTGGGACCGAGAGACAGTGAGTGAGTCACTTACGTGGCCAGATTCCACCAGTACTCAGCCCAAAGTGCTCCAGCCAATACCCAGCTGATCACATGTAAACCGTGTCCATGGTGGGCTTCTCAGGAAAAGGGAATCAACTCAGTAAATAAATACTAGAATAGGGGCAGAACATACCTTAAAGCACTCCAATGGGGCTGACAAAGTTTGCTCAATAAGCATGAGGTAATGAGTATCTGTTATCCAACCAGTGTTAGGAAGACACTGACATTGGCCCATTGTGAAGCTAAACTCTACATTCAATCAGTCACTAAAACACACAGCATTGTATACCTACACGTGGATATTCCTTAAAAAGCGCTTTATAACCCTGTTCAACAGACATTAATTTTAATATTGCTACTAATATCAGTACTAAAATTAATATTTACTGCCAGCAGATGAGTTCAGTATTCAGTAGGGCTTGTGGCAGGACATAAGGACTAAAGATCATTTTAAAGAATAAGACTGGAGGTCACATGACGGAATTGACCGGTTTTGGCCAATCACACGTTATTGCTGTTCAGTAGCTCTGGAAATCCCCTCCTCGCTGTGACCGGACAGGACGTCCACTGACTGTTTGCTTGTTTGGAATGTCCGATCCCGCAAAAGGATCAGCGAACGTCCTGTCCAATCGCAGCTTGGCCAAAACGGGCAAGCCTGAACCTTGCGCGTTTCACATTTGTGCATCGACACCGTTACTGAATTCTTACTTCACAATCCTCCACCAGTACCCTGTATTGCACTTGTGTTTCCAAAGGTCTAATGTACTAATTCACCCGGATATAGGCACAGGTGAAATAAATAAACACATAAATAAACGACCGCATGAATGAATAAATAAATAAGGAATAATAATACTCAGAGGGCAGCCCTGTAGCTCACAGGGCGGCATCCTCCACGTTTCCTATCCCTCTCTCACTCATGCTCTTCAGGTGGTCCTTGCGGTTGACGAAGACGCAGCGGACGTCGGCGGGCGCCGGCCCCCCCCCGCCCTCCCCGCGGCGCAGGGTGAGGACGAAGCGGGACATGCCCGTGTTGGGCCAGGAGGAGAACAGGTGGGACGGCTTCAGGCCGCAGGGCACCGAGCTCTGCAGCTCCTCCACCAGGTGGCGCACCGCCACGCGCATGTACGCCCCGTGCCCCACCACCAGCGCGTGGGCGGCCAGGCCGCGGACCCCGTCGTCCGGGCGACCGGCGGGGGGCTCGTCTCCGTCGGGCGGCGCCCGGATTCTCTCCCCGGGCTCCGGCTGTCCGTCACCGCAGTGGTCAGCCACCATCCGCTGGAACATGGACTTCAGGAAGCCTCTGATTCGCTCTCTCACCTGGGCGAAGCGTACGCGCACACACACACACACACACACACACACACACTCAGAGCCAATGGCTGCAGGTTAAAGAACTGTGTGTGTGTGTGTGTGTGTGTGTGTGTGTGTGTGTAGGACTTAATGCCTGTTCAGTATGATGATGTCTTTGGGCAAGACATGCCAGAGAACCCCCCCCCCCCCCCCCCCCCCCCCCCCCCGTTATCCTGGGGAAATTCCCAGCCTGCCTCTCTCTGCCAGCCACCTTATCATCCTCCACTTTAACAGACTCAATAATGCCCTCCCTCCCTTTCACATGAATTCATTATGGACTGAATGGACTAATAAAACTTTAAAGATTTGGTATATTATGTTCTATCTAGACACACTTGAATTCAGGTCCAATGCTGCCACCTAGGGGTTTTTATTTTTGGATACCGCCTGCAGTATCTGTGCTCACATTTCATCATATGGAGAGGTTTGCAGCACACATTAAAGTGAGAGCCCACTGTACAGTGTACAATAAAGTAGAATGTCTTCATGAAGTTCAGAGCACAAACACTCCATTTTATGCTGACACAGGCTGTGCCCATAGACTGTGTAAACACTGAAACACATGTACTGTACAGTAATATAGGTTGAATGTGCACCAAAAGGAACACTAGCTAACAGCCTGGTTGGTGACCGATCCATCCTAATTCAGTCAATCCAGGAAATAAATTAAAATTAAACACGTGAATGAAGAAAACATCCATAATATTCTATGAGGACATTACAGGTTATGAGATCAATTAATCTCCCGGAGTGACTTCATTAAAATGGAACTGACTCGTCACAGCGAGCAGAGGTGCGGTGCGTGCGGTGACTGGGCACAGAGCAGCACCCAGAGCCTCACCTGCTCGGGGGTCTCCCCCTGTGGGGGGGTGAAGTCGGGACAGGACTGTCCGGCCGCTTTGGCCATGTCCTTCATGCACTGCACGGGCCCCCCTTCAGCAATCCCGAAACTCTGCACCAAATGACACCCGCTCAGCTTCAGTGAGAGTAGCACACCCATTTAAGATCTTTATTTGAAGTATTCACATACACACACACACACACACACACACACATATGCAAACAGCACACACACAAACTCTCTCACACAGCGCAAAACTATCCCTCACACACAGCCCAAACTCACCCTCTCTACCAGCAGGGGTTCCAAAACGATCTCCAGGCCCGAGCAGTGAGCGTTGCTCTTCACGATGATGTCAGCCGTCTGAAACACAGCAGCGAAACGGACCGTGTCCATCAAAATGGCTGCCATTCGGACACACAGGATCGCCTACCGCTCACCGGTGAACCCAGAGACAGCACGCTTTCAGCCACAGAGCCGGAGTGTGTGGCACAGCACGCAGACGCACCCACCTGCCGAGCGCGTAGCATGCTGCTGGCGAACACGTTGGTGAACTTCAGGTCCCGGAGGTACAGGCCGGCTGCCCCCGCCTGCTGCCGCCCGGTCTCAGACAGGGGGGTGTCTATTCCCTGACCTGGGGGGGGGGGAGAGGGGCACAGTAGCCCACCAGTCACTACTCCGAATACCTGATTAAGACTGTGTTCAGTAACTGTGTTAGCATACAGAACACTGCACTCCCTTCCGCTCTGCAGCGGCCAATGGCGATGGACGGAATGTCAGGCATCACTGGACATCGTGTAAATAAGCATAGGATGCATTTACCTTGCAGCAGTTTGTCCTTGTTGTACTGGGTTTCCCCACTAGAAAAGCAAAAGGGGAGCTATTAGACGTTGAAAAATGTTCGTTCTATGCCCATCGACCATGATATTCATCATTTTGACCCTAAAATCACATTTTAGCGCAGAGGGCTTTAAAACGCTGTAAGACGTCTTCACATCACATTTTTAATGCACATGCATGGATATTCAGTCCATATTTGGCGTGGAAATCGCAGGACAGGGAGCGGCGTTGTGGTTACATACGCTTCCCTAACTATGTAAGTGGGCGTGGCTCACGTGGTATTACATCCACACCGGCAAAGGCAGGATACCGCAATGATAGACTGCAGTCTTTTTTCACCTGTGTGAATGACTACACTCTAAAGGAGAAATGTAACATTAGCCAGAGCAACCCCTGGCCGTATCACGTACAATAACCGGTCGCTGTTGCCAGTTTGCAAATGTTATCCCCACAAATATTCCAGAAAGCCCCGCGTTTATTCAGAAGTGTAATGGAACAGCTCGCAAAAAACGCTCACGTTTGCCTACTCGCCGTTTAAACGCAAGTGTATACACGTTTCATTTAAGTGCATTGCCTTGTTGCCCTTGACTTGCCCACGATTCGGACAGGACACCCAATGAAACTTGAAACCCCACCAACTGCGGACCACAGAAAGCACACAGAATACAAGATCACGCAATATGCGATACTCACTGTCGGACCATGGTTAAACCAAAGGTAAGCACTTCCTTGTTTTGTGTGTCCGCGCTCGCTGGCATGCTTGTTTACTTGATGTATTAACGATGAACACCTTCACATTAGCCCCATGCAGATTTCAGTCCCGCTGTGATCAGCCCAGAGACTCTCATCCGTTCAGCGTGCGAGCGAGCATGCGTCCGCCACTTCCGTTTGTGATGCAACCAAAGATTGTGCACCCCAACAAGAGTCTCCACTCACAACACCAGCCAGTGTAGAATAAACGCAGAAATCTGCCGATCAATCTCGAAACAAATGCCATTCACTTCATGGCACATTAAAAAATGTGCAACGAGAGAAATCTGGCGAGACAACGGCTGTGTGTGGAATATGTTTCTTGCATTTTTCCCCTATATGAAACGAGATGACATTTATGTTTTTTTTTTTTCGTGCCAGAACCACTTGTTATGATCTAAAGGTTAATTCATTAGCTATTTCAAATGATGCTGGAAAGTGCTATTAAAAGAGAACCAGCTCTTTCTTTCACATTTCAAGATTCAAGTTCAGAAAGGTGACAGCACTAAAAGTGGCACTCTCCCAGTCTTGTAATCTTATTTCAACAGTGTTGCCCAGTCTTCAGCCCACCAATTGACCATGTACACTGGACAGGTATGTTCATTTCCGCTCACTATTTGGTCAGCAGGAAGAGCATTTTTTTTTTTTTTGACATGACTGTGATTTTGTGTGGGTACAGAGTGGGGTGTAGCGGGGTGGGTTTGGAGGAGGTGCAGTGTGTGTGTGGGGGGGGGGGGGGGGGGGGGGGGGGGGGGGGGGGTGGGCGCTGGTGTTGTTCATGCGTCATAATGTGTGAAAACCAATAAAAAATAACTAAAAATAAATAAGTCAGCCACTGCAGCTTCTTTATTAAGGGCAGCACGTGCCTCCCACATCACAGAAGAGGGGTGACAGACAGGAAAAAAACTCCTCTGCTATTTTTACAAAAAAAAAAAAAAAACCATCAAATGAAATTAAGAATAACAAAATAAGTGGTTTTGTGCACGTGTTGACTGAACACCATTTATAGATATCATTTGCAATATGTGAAATAAATGAATAAAGAACAGATCAATCACAAACAGTGCTGTCTTGTGCTAACGTTTGAAACTGGTGGAACGCCTGACTGCGTCAAACCACCAAACTCACGCTGCAGAAACGCATTGTGACGACAAAAACAGAAACGCATTGGCCTGAAGCTCTCGTAGCAGCAAAGCATCCCAGCAAACAGACCCGCAGAACCACATACACGAGTCATTTTCACTGCGGAAAAACATCTTATTGATGTAACAGAGTGAAACAGCTCCAATCCCATTGGTCAGTGAATTTCAGCATGACTCAACTTTTGTACAGAAGGGAAAAAAGTTTACATACCGTCATTACACTTTTTTTTGGTCAAAAAGAATGCAGTCTCATATATATATTTATATATGCAATGCCATCTGCAATATGACAGATCGCGAACGCTCCACTGCAGGTGTATCAAACTCAATTCCTGGAGGGCCGCAGTGTCTGCAGGTATTTGTAGTTTTTTTTTTTTTCGGTCAGCAGCCAGTTTAAGGCAGACCTTTCACAACAAGAGGGGTGGAGTCCTGAGATAATCAAGAATTTAAATGAATCGCTGCTCCCGAAACGCACCGAAAGCCAGTAAAGACTGCCGCCCGACCAAGACTGGAGTTTGAGACCCCCGCTCTAACGCTGCCACGCCCGGGAACTGACCAATCGCATTCAACTGGGGTTTCAGCATTTTCCTGCACCATGGCCATTTTTTCAGCCCAGTGAACTGGCAAGGCAACGCAAAGGCAGGAAGGCAAGTGCCCTCCAAGCTCCCTGTTGTATACGGCGGTGATATAAATGTGTTATATCACCCAAAACTCTGTTAAGCAGCAGCAAACTCCATGTACCTGTCACAGCTCCGGAAAGTCATCAGTGTGCGAGAATGAAACACTCTTTCTTAGCAGCAGCAGCAGGAAAAAAAAGTGATACGCGGAGGTCTGAAGTCCTCATGTTCCTCACTCCTCCCTGCTCTGATCATTTCGTCACTTTGGAACACAGATCCAAACTGGCCAAATTAAACCCAGACTCTATCCAGACCCACTATCCTCAAAAAAAAAAAAAAAAAAAAAAAAGATTGCATTTATTGACTATTCGTTGCTATAATCAAGTCAAGGAGTTATCAAAGTCGACGACTCCAACATTTCAAGAGGTTTTCAAGAGCTGTTCAGCAGCTGACAGGCCTTTAAAGACCAACATTTTGTTTAAAGACGGTGGAGTTTAAGGGTGTGATGGTTGGGTTGGGGGGGGGGGGGGGGGGGGGGGGGGGGGGGTCGATGCCACAGAAGACATTCAAGGTGGCCTGGTTAAACAGTGTATTTTTACACTGCATTTTTCCAGGAAATCCACTTATTCATAAGACAGGAATGAAAACATTACACCCAGCTGAGCCTCAAACTTTCCAGTGCTGTACTGGATGTGTCCTAGTCCCAGACAATGAACCAATCAAGCCCCCCCCTCCCCCATAATTCCATGACGTACCCTCTTTCAGAGTGCTCTGGGCTTAAGGACAGTAACAGCTGATGCTAGCCCAATCAATGTGGACGGCATATCTTCAGCCGGACGAGGACCGTCTCAGGATTAAAGTGCAGAAACGGGGGTGGGGTAGGGGGGGGCAAGAAATTCAAAATTCAAGTAAGAAGAACCAAACTAAAGCTAACAACAAATCAAACAAATCACAAAAAAAAAAACCCAAAATCAAAAGGGTAAACTGTGTCTGTGGTCTCTATATTTACTGAGGTATGTTTCCCCATTTGATTTGACTGATTAATTCACTCTCATTTTCAAGTATCTTTTGAAATGGACTGACATGAATGGATTGACATTCCAATACTACTTTTCCGTTGGAATGTTCATAGTTAGCCGTTACCAAGGAAACACCTAAACACCCGGAGGAAACCAGCTCCAAAACATGACTGAAAAAGGAAAAAAAAAACTATAATTTAAACTTTTTGGTGGAAGTAATTGTTTTCAAAGTGCTTTGATCAAGAAAGTTCACGTCTCACACCACCTGGAGCCACTCAGTCTCCCTTCTCTATGCACTTCACTCACCGAACTACTCTAGCGCCCCCTACAGGTTTAGCTTTCTACACCACACCACCGCACATTCTGGCACTTCCTACTAACCCATAAAACATTATGAAAACAAAAAGAAATGAACACAAATTAAATACTAAAACACTGTCTGTCTATCCATCTGCAGCAATATTCCTGGTCATTTCCAGCTCGGTATCTTGAGCAACGAATGCGCTATCTTTAGGAATGAAATGCGATGCTCCAAAGTGCCCTATTAACAGCATAGGAAATCCATGCCTCTCTGATTGGGTCTTACTCGGGGGCAATGCCCTCTACCCCCCCATGACCCCCTCCTCCTGATTGGCTGGGTCCAGCCCTCGCCAAATTGTGGATGACTATTAATAGGAAGCAGCAGTACAACTGTACTGTAACTCAGACAAATGAAGCATTCTACCCCCATGCCTCACAGATCCCTGAAATAATAATAATAATAATAATAATAATAATAATAATAAAAGACTGAATACTAACTCCATACAACCAATCCTAAGCCAGTGCAATTGCAAGTTCAAAAGCTTTCAGGGTAGCCTTCTTCTGCTAATAATGTATAACTATATGAAGCAAATACAATAACAACAGTGAGTAAACAAAATACCAATAAAAAAAAAATAATAATAATAATTTGAACATGAATCAAAGGTGAACATCCCGAACATCAGTGGGGGCGCAGGACAGGTGCAGGGGGGTCCGGCCCCTGGGTGTCGGCCCCCTCTCTGGCCCGTTTGAGTGACCACCGCCCCTCCTGCAGACTGGTCGCCAGGAAACGCTCAATCTGCTCCTGGCAGGCCTTCAAGCGGTCCTGCGAGAGAGGGAGAGACGCTGAATTATAACGACGCCGCGGGATATCGATTACGCGATCGCGGTTTTTTAAAATCTGGGTGCAGCTGCACTTCCCCAGTGTTCATCAGTCAGGTGGCCACCTGCCTGCTCCAGCTGCTCCAGCTGCCTCAGCTGCACAGTGCTCCTGCTCAGCAGCTGGGCAGACTGAGAACGATGTGGTACTGAAGAGGGAGGCCTACAATTACAACCGGGCATTCCATACTCTGACTGAAGTCAAACAGGATAAAAACTCTGTAGAACTGCGTGCCCCCTGCCCTGAACCCCCCTCTCTCTCACACACACTCTCGCTCTCTCATACACACACACACACACACTCTCTCTCTCTCTGTATTATAAGCAGATATGTCGCCAGAGATTTAGAGAATATACATTAAACTGTAATTCCCTCTCCCTCCCTCCATCCCTCTCTCAGCAGCACCAGTACCAGACTGTGGTGTGAGGTCTCACTGCGCATTAAAGAACGCACTTTGGCTAGTGGAACAGGCCAGACAGAGGCCTCCTGAAACTCACTGTTAATTGAAACAGGGTGGCCCTTCAGTGTAGCTCTGTTTCTTGAGGCAGCTGTACACAACACCGGCTGACAGAAGAGGGCAGCAATGAGCAGGTTGTGCTTAGCTGGAGCGAGCCGGTGGACCCCGCCCTGCTGTCCTTGACTGACCGGAAGCACTTCGTTAAAGAAATAAAGACCCGAATGCAAAGCCAAATAAACGTTGCGGCGGAGAAGGGCCAGCTGGCTGTGCAAACTCGAAATCTTCCGAGTGAAGATTCCCTGCCTTAACAGTGAGGGGTCCGGTCCTCCTGTTTCCCACATCCCCCGAGACCCGACCCTTGACCACAGAGTGCAGATTCTCTTCCCCAGAAAACGAAACCATGGAAAATGTACTGGAACAGTCTGTGTTCCACCACAGGAATGCAGGCCCGTGTGGGGAGGCTCCCTCTCCCGCGGTCCCCACGGAAACAGTGAGGTGCCAGCTCTGCACCCAAAACACAAATACTGATCCCACTCAATCTAGGATCCTGGGCAGGCGGGGGAGGGGGTGTCTGGAAAAGGTGCTGGGACAGGGACACAGAGGGATGTGTCAAGGTGTTGGGGCGGGGTCACAGAGAGAGCTGACATAGGGCTGGTATGAAAGAGCGTTCTGCTAAAAACGGCAGTCAGTGACGCTGCGCGCAGTTTTCCTCATGCCATCTCAGAAACACGCGCACACGCACACACACACACACACACACACCAGGTCTCAGTCAAGCTACAGAAAAATGCCCGGCTAGTCTCTGTCTGATAGGCAACCACAGTGCTTCCTTCAGGGGTTAGAAGTACCGGGCCGGGTGGCTGAGCTCCAACGGTGAACTTTGGCTTCGTTTCCAAAAGCCGGCTCGAGTCACTGACTGAGCGAGCGCTCTGCTACTCTGGGGATTGCGGGGAACAGGAGCCGCTGGAGCCGGCGGGTTCACAGCGATCCTGTCTTACTCGTCTCCGCAGCAGGAGGCCGCTCAACGGTTTCCCGCTCTCCCCTCCTCCGCAAACGCAGGCTACCCGGCTCGGCTCGGCTCGGCTCGGCTCGGCTCGGCTCGGCTCGGCTCGGCTCTCGGCTCGGCTCGGCTCGGCCCGGCTCACTCACCGTCTCCGTGTGGATCATTTTGGCCAGCAGGTCCAGCGGGTTGTCGGCGGCCGGCGCCGGGTCAGTGCTGTCCAGCTGCAGCTTGCGGAGGACCGCCCCTATGCCGGCGGCGGCCATCATGGAGGGGGGGTACGCAGTGAAACTGAACTCTGAGAACACAGCACAGCACATCCAGAGCAGCACTTACTGATCACTGATCACCAAACCGCCAATCAACCACCACACACTATTAACCATTTACCGTCCCCCACACAGATACTAATGCCCCTACGACCCCCACACAGATACTAATGCCCCTATTGACCCCCACAGATATAGTAATGCCCCTACCGACCCCCACACAGATACTAATGTTAAATTGGAGCATTATGAGCAGTGGGCATTTGTTTCAGTTTCTGCTTCGGTGTCCTATATTCACACTGTATATATTTGTGTGGGTTATTACACGTATCCCTTTAGGAAGATAAATCCAGGAGAGTACCTGTGGCACAGAGAGCCACGAGGGCCTGCACATGCTTGCGGATCAACGGCAGCTTGTCACAGGGCAGCGGGAGCTTCGCCACAATGGGCTCGATGAAGTCATTCGGCACGACGGCAGCCAGATCCCAATTCAGCTTATCCACGACCAGCAGCTCCCACTGCTGGAGAGAGAGCGCATAACACCCTGAGAGCCAGGGCGCCACCATCTTCCCCCACCACCTCCCACCAGCATCTACCTCCATGATCTGCTACCAACATCTACCACCAGCATCTACCTCCATCATCTACTACCAACATCTACCATCAGCATCTACCTCCATGATGTACTACCAACATCTCCCACCAGCATCTACCTCCATCATCTACTAACATCTACCGCCATCATCTACTAACATCTACCTCCATCATCTACTACCAACATCTACCACCAGCATCTACCTCCATGATGTACTACCAACATCTCCCACCAGCATCTACCTCCATCATCTACTAATATCTACCGCCATCATCTACTAACATCTACCTCCATCATCTACTACCAACATCTACCACCAGCATCTACCTCCATGATGTACTACCAACATCTCCCACCAGCATCTACCTCCATCATCTACTAATATCTACCGCCATCATCGACTAACATCTACCTCCATCATCTACTACCAACATCTACCACCATCACCTACCTTCATCATCTACTAACAGCATCTACCTCCATCATCTTTTGCCAACATCTACCACCAGCATCTACCTCCATCATCTACTAACATCTACCTCCATCACCTACTACCAACTTCTACCACTAGCATCAACATTCAACATCTACAACCAACATCTACCACCAGAATTTACCTCCATCATCTACACCCAAAATCTACTACCAACAGCTACTGCTAACACCAACCGCCAAAATTGACTACCGCCTTCTACCGCTATCATCATCAACACACCTGAGCACTGTCAAAGAAAAACTACCCTGGTAACAGTACTGGAAGAAAAGAAATGTCCTGTTGTCCTCCTGAGGAAAAGCAATGAGTAAGCTATGCTGAGTGACTAATCTGGGATAGATCCTGCTCTTGCATTCCTGTGGCCGTGGGACCGGAACACCTTCTTTCCCTGCCCAGTGAACCACATCTGCTTATTCCTGTAAGCCACTGGTCCCTGACCACACGTCCTCAGGCCCATCTTTACAGGAAATCCTCACCAGAAAAGGGGGGGGGGGGGGGGAAAAAGACGATGCTGGTTCAAGTGGCCGCCAGTTTCCTGTTTCAATTTGTCAACCAGGAAGGCAGACATGCAGGGACCATAAGCCCTCCTCCTCCTCCTCCTCCATCCATACTGTATGTCCTGCTTTTCCCAGAGGTGTCAGTCAGGAATATTCTCCAGTAGCCCCGCCCTCATCAGAGGAAGTCCCGTCCCCTCGCCCAGATCAGACTGGAGGAGAGGACCAGAGGGGCAGAGCTTCCTGCTTCCTGGTAGCTGTCCAGAACAGTTGGTGGCCATGACGCAATGGACAGGCACAGCAGAGGTATGGGGGGCCCAGGTACCAGGCCAGGCCAGCTGCTTACACCCCAGGTGTCCACTGACACTTACAGTTATAGCCCCGCCCACATCTGCGCCCAACAGCACGGCTGCACAGAGCTTCGGCAGGCACACTGCATTCCGCTGCCCTCACACAGGCGAGCCCCCGGCGGGCAGAGCAGCAGGAACCTGCTTACGTAATGCGGAACAGGGGAAGCCTGCCCCGTGACAGACTGACGTGTTTCAATGCGGCTGACGACTGCAGGGACGCGACTTTTCCTGGAAACTGCAGAAAAGCGTAAAATAAAAACGCCAAAAACTCAAATAGCATTTGTGCGTTTCGCCAGTGTTAACAAATGCTACAATGTTCAGGAGGACACAGATGAATATCAACCACAATGACTGGCTGCATGAGGATAACTGAACCCGTAGACCCGCTGGCCCTCCGTCGATGGAGTAAGGCCACCGCTCAGATGATTGGTTGAACAGCCCACACGCCCTGTTTCCGAGACCTAAATTGGCATCGGATTGAAACAAGGCAAAAACCTGCAGACCGCGACCTTCGGGACTGTTTGACACCTCGGTCTTAAGTAGCTCACAGTCCATTCCTGGAGTGTAGTAATTTACTTTAAAGCGATGCACTTTTGTAAAAAAAGATAAAATGTACCCTTTACAGGAAAGGTGCTTACAGTTCTGAAAGAATGATGCAAGTGGTGCATTATGTTCCACATCTACGTATACTTTTCTTTAGTACCATAATATAGATCATTAATCAGCTTGAAATTATTTTATCCAATAACATAATTTGATGGTGGGCAACAGCTGTAATTGGGCCCAGCTACTAAGGCATCATGCATCAAATTGAAATGTCACACAGATAACATCAATCAAGGTGGATAATCCCATTATAGGTGCTCTATAAAAAGCTGATTGGTTGGGACAGTAGACTTCACACTGCCCACAGCGGAAGCCGACGGTTTCTTACCAGCAGCGCATCCGGTTTAATGGCATTATCGGTAAAGGCGCAGAGTTCCACCGGGGCTAGCCGCCGCGCCTCCTTCAGCTTGGATGCCAGGAACAGGCACACCGCACCAAGCAGCTGCAGGTGACCCTTCCTAGTGGGCACCACGGCTAAAAACCTGTCCAGGTAGTTCACAGCTAACGTGAACACGCCGTCTTCGCATTTACACTCGCAGACCTGCAACAGAGAGACGTCAATTAACTCCAGCTTGGTGAAAAACAGCGGTCCTCCACCTTTTCGCCCCCCAAGGCCCCCTGAGTCCATCTCTCACCCCCACAAGAGACGTGATCACCTGTCAGCATCTCGATTCCAGCTGCAATGCAATGTTATTCAAGCTTATTCCCTTTAATCCCATAAAAACCTACGGCTGATTTTTTTTTTAATGAGTAATTCTAAAATATTACTATTTATTTACTTTGCCCCATTCATTGCAAATATGATAATGTGACATCTACATAAAGTAAAAAGATATGGATATTTTATATACTAGTAATTGCTTGTTTTGTGTTATTTATTTAGGAGAGTAAATATTTATGTTTTGTCACTGAAACTTTCAATAGTTTCCTATAGTCTAATTCAGTCACCACCAGCAGCATCCCGAAATGTTTGTTGACCAATGAAATAGCCCAAATGTAATAACCAATTCTGAGATTGCTTTCGTGAATGTTTGGAATAGAACGACAATAGTTGCATGATTTCAGTGTAAAATCGTTTTCGTTTGTGGACAAGTTATTTTAAAAAGACTTCTGAAAATAATGAGGCTATTTGGCTTTGACGCTTTCCACATGTTACAGTTCATTTAGGCGTTTTTAAAGTATTTCGCGCTAATATTCAAGCTTGCCAATTGTCGGCAATTGTGCATTAGGGAAAAAATAACAACAATAAAAACATTAATCATCTAATAACATTTTAGGCAATATTAGGAACTACAAAATGAGTTCCTGTACAGAAGTGACAGCATGAACGAGTGTCACGTCTCTTCCTGGAACAGACTAGCTAGCCTATTTCTTAGAAAATATCCGAACAAGGCCTATTTTTAGAAATATAGAACACTGTAAAAACGAATCGTAAAGACTAATCAATAGCATGCATGGTCGACTTTTAAGACTTGATTTGTGCAACTACCAACTCGTGCCTAACGAAATGCAATGATTTGGTTTAATCCCAGCATGGCGTTGTGGTCATATCTTCGTGCAGGGATACGATTTTTAAGATAGCGCATACGTGGGCAAGGAAGTAGGCTATATCTATGAAATAGTCTTAAAGTAGGTTATGTTTTTAAAGCTCTAGTCGGCTACGCAATTGCACGATAAGCTTTTCCCGTGGCCACTTCATGTTCCAGTGGGCAAGCGAAATTTCTCACTACGTTCAGTCAGGCTTCTGCATAATAAAGCTCCCTTGCTTAAACAGGTTTGAAACTTTTGATTAAATAGCCTATACAGATACACCAGATGAACAGTCTCCATTTGAAATAAAATTTGACAGGATGAGAGCGCACTTTCAGTTTTGCTAGCCTAAAACGAACTGTCCTCCGCGGAAGTGCAACCTTATCTGCAGCTAAGGATACAAACCTCCAGCATCCAATTTGTAAGCATACTCCGCATATATGGTTTAACTTCGGTTTGGACGCACTTAAAATAAGAAACCCGAGGAAGAAAGTGTTCCTCGAAGCTGAGCAAGCTCTCCAAAACCCTGTCATCTTGCAGGAGGTTCGGGTCTAGCCGAGATGTAATCACGGTGTACTTTTCCAGGCATGAGAGTTCCATGTCTGCTTTGGTCCCGTCCTTTTCAAATACACTCGGGTTTCAGAATGCACAGTTACAGTAGAGAAGTCTACAAAAATATCTGTCGGTAAAATTATTTGGAAACATGTAGGCCAAGCAAGGCTGCGCCGCTAGGTTCTGCCGCTTGTGGACGTCTCTCAAAGTTTGCCCCGCACGTTAGCTTTCCTCGAGCTACAGAACATGTATGTGACGTAAACAGGGTCTCTTATTATGCAGGATGACTGGTGAGAGGTCGCACTCTGGCCAGGATGAAATACACACGGAGTGCAAATAATGGATGGCAATGGCCATTCGCGCAAAATAACCGTCGGCGAAGAAAAACGTTATTTCACAACTTGAGGTAGCAAAATGCTGGAGCAATAGGCTACATACTGCCATACATTTTTACTGTTCGTTACGACCATCCCCATATAAGTACATATCTGCTAAATCCGAAAAATATGAGCTTAAAGGAAAACATTTGAATGAATTGTCTGGACGTCAAGAATGCCATCTCGGGGGTTTGCCACGACTTTGTCATGAGCGTTTCTTTGTATATTAAGGACGAAATCTTTCCCTGTAAGAAACGCCAAACCAAGCCTTATCAGAAAATAGAAGAATACCACATCAATACAATTATGAAGTATATCATATTTGAGAATTTAGAAATGCTCATGTAAAGGTAAAATGCATTTATCGCTCATGCACAATATATATTTCAAAAAAACATGCAAAAAGAAATGCAAAGAAACAATATGCAAAATCGAAATGTCCTGGAAAATGTTTTTATTTTAATGTGAAGTTTTGAGGGATCAATGACAAACTACTTAATGTAAATAAAGTGAAGTTGACATAAATAATTAGAGAATTGCAACATTTGTTGTGTACTGCCGCCACCTTTTGGTTTAAGGAGTTAACAACATGCCTATTGTGTAATTAAGAGCATTCCACTTCCGTCTTGATTTATAAACCTCTGCTAATTTCGAATCAGACTTGTAACCGCCAATGAATTTGATGTTTTTTTTTCTTCTTCTTTCGGATAACTTTGCTAAATGAAGACTACAAGGTATATTTAGAGAAATGCAGAAGGTACCCTGTGAATTAGCCAGTGTTATTGTAGCCTATAGCGGTTATGGAAATGAGTCTACTATGACTTGGAGTTGTGTGTATTTGTGTTAATTTCTCACTGAAGTTAAATTTGGCGTGCTCTAAAACTCCCTCACCTGAAGGGCATAGTTTGATCCTGGCGCAGCACATGGGTGCACAATATGCAGACCTTGAATTTGTTTGATCCATGTATCCGTTTCCATTTTAAATACATTCACTACAGGTACTGCGAACATTCTAAAATTTAACATGGCTCAATATCCATTGAAGGTCTGCACTAAAACCACGCTTTACGCGACAGTCATTCTGATCTGTCACTTTTCACACTGAATAACGTGGGACACAGGACATGAACAGCTGTCATATCTAAACAAGGTAAAAACCTGGCCATGGGACAGTTAAGTCTCGTATGTAAGTGGCAACTTGGTTAAAAGCAGTCCATTTAAAAGCATAACTTCACATAACTCTGACATTATTCAAGTGTACTGACAGCCTGTCAATTCAGAATGGCTGTTAGAGCTACTGCTTTGATCATGCAAGAAATTATGTGGCCAACATTAGTTTTTAAGTTAATGTAATTGTTAACCTTCACCAAACCGACCACAGTGTCCCAGTGTGTCATTCACATTGACACAAGTCTGCCTTGGTTTAAGATTCTTCCCTGGTTTTCTCGTGATTTCGTTAATGGACAATTGTTGTCCAAAGCAGCAGAAAAGCAGTTAGGTTGGCCTAAATTCCAACTGGAAATGATTACATTCGTCGAAACATCTACCTACGGATAAATATGACGTCAATGGGGATTTCATGAATGCAACCTGTATTTGATTTCCTCTAGCACACACCAGGAGGCGCTTGAAAAGGAAGTCCCAGAATTGAGCAGCCCAAGCGACAGAGAAATCCACAGAGAACTGCTCTGCGCATAAATCGCCTTTGCTTCAGAGAGCAGGTGGAGTAGGCTATATGACTAAGTTTTAATTCTCCTTTAAACCTCAATTTGGGCGTTGGCCATCGACATCCGTTTTGCATTCCACTGCGAAATTGTAGCGACAGGTCTTAGTCATCTGTGGGAAACCGTTACTTATATTTGAAGCAAGATTGCAGTCAGTTGTTAAACTTGGAGTAACGATACAACTGATTTCACTCATTTGCCAGTTAATTATGTACCAGACGCGAGATTTTACAATAGTGGTTAACTGCATTTTATGGGAACAGTATCTGCTTGCATATATAAATGTTTTAAGAACGGAGAGATCTTCTGCTTAGCGTGCACTGTTATGCATGGACTTGGCATGCTTTAGGTTTTACCAAGTGAATAGGAGGCAGATATTCATTCAGATTCAGTGAGATGGCCTTCATAAATTACTTTACCCAGCTTGAAAGGCAACGCTACTCCAAGTCCTTATCTAAAAAGGGACATGAACAAATAAGTCAATTTAGCAGAACCTGTGAATGAAAAAAAAACTATGCACGGTTGTGCTGGGAAAGTGAAATGCAGAAGCAAATTATCATCTGTTTAAGGGCCCTTTGTCTTCCTTCCCCACCGAATCGCCAAAACAGGAAGTGTCCCTTCAGTGCTGGCTTTCCTCCGTACTCCTCTCGGGAGCGCGCCGTTCCACCCTTCCTCCGTAGTAGCACTGAACCCGAAACGGCCACAACATCTGATCAGAAACTAAACACGTTAGTAAGATTTCACTTGAAACAACACAATACGTTATGACGGCTACAAAACTGATGTCAAACTCCCATTAAGGAAAGGTATTCGGTCCGGCTTTAGTACTGAGCACTCTTTAGTGTTTCCCCAGATTAACATCCAGAGTGATCTCCGCTAGCGCCCCTGTCCCCTCGCAGCTCAGAACCCGCCCACATTTCACTATCTGGTGATGTCATCAAAAGCCAACCAGTTCTTAGCTTTGCAGCGAAGGGAGGGGTCTCTGCAGAGTATGATGACGCGCTATTTGGAAAAAGAAATAAAAGCTCTACTCTCAACTAAAATGATTTTAACCAGTAATTAGTATATATCATTAAATAACATGCCGACGACACGTCAGAGTCAGTACGATCATTATAAATACAAAATTGGAATCTCGCGATCTGCGGGATAATGCGACATCCTTTGCACCAAATTACTCAAATTCTAACGGATGTAGCAGGTGGTGTTCTCCTTTGTCTTCTCAATACAGATCTACATTTCTGGCGAAATGGGATTCGTATTACAGATCATCGGCGGACGACGACTTTTCCTTAACGATTTGTATTGCAATCGAAGAGAGAAGAACCCGATGGATGAGTTGTCTTCATACCGCTCAGAACGCGTGCGCAAGAGGCTGCAGGGAAGGGATGGTAATCCTGAATATGAGGACTTAAAAGTACTGAATGCGTTCTCTGCTGATAACTACCATAGCAATACTCTGTCGGGACAGAGATTTATGTGGAAATAGTAGGAAATTAGTCGTGGAAAATGTAAATAATTAAATTAACTTTTTGCATCCAAATCGTAATTACAGAAAATGCACTGAAAATAATTAAAATATCTAGCAATTATCCCTTTACTTTTCAATAGACAGTTTACCCGTGAATATCTCAGGGGTCACATTCTAATTAAATATTTAAAAATGGTATAACTGGAGTGCCTCTTCCTCGTTTATCTACTGTACTGCAATTCTAGAGGAAACCCCAAGCTGCTCCTGTTTTTAAGGGAAAAGGTAATTATATGATGTGAAAATTGTATGTGTGTCTACAGTTAAGTTGATGTCCCTATTATCCTTTGCAAAACCGATTTTAATATGTGGAACTTCTTGGTTAAATAAAAATGTAATAAAAATATTGCTCCATTTTTTTTTTTTTTGTAGTTGTTACAGGTGAACAGTATCTATATGTTTGTGTGTATGCTTGTCAGTTTCTATTTTCAATCCTGTAAAGTGTGTGTGGGGGGGGGGGGGGGGGGGGGGGGGTTATGCAATAAATATTCTCTCTCTAGCTCTCCAAGGACTGTGAAGGAGGCGGAGCAGCACTGCTTGTATTCAGCTCTCCAAACTGCAGAATCTATATCCCGCTTGTAGTCAGTAGATTGTAGTCAGTCACTTGGTCGATTAACATACGACTGCGATGTTCCACGGTGCCAAGTCCAGGCAACTCTCTGGAGCCTCTTGCGAAATTACATCAAAATAAATGCAGCCGACAATATTCAAAACTCCAAATGACTTGTATAACAACTTTAAATTCCAAATGACTTGTAGCCTATAACCAAATGTGAATTACTTACTGTCCCATTTCTTGTACCAATAAAGTCAGTAAGTTTTGCTGAAGGAGAATCTGGAAATTGTGAAGTAAATTTGTCAGGCTCAGAGGAACAGCATGATAGGAACTGGATTTTTTAAATACATAATTTAGCCTTAACTGATCAGCAATGCTATAGTGACTCAACTTTATATGCTGCTGTAAAACCACCACCACAAAGGAACAATGAGAAGGAAAGGAGACACAGGAAACAAGGCAAATAAACAACTTCCTCCACTGAGGTCATGTCCCAAACAGACAGACTGTAATCCGTGTGCGCTGTGGAAAACATTACCACTTCTAGGCCACCATACATCAAATACAGGTTTTCAGCTTAACATTTCTGAATACTGATGAGCATCATAAACAGAACACTACATTCACCAACAAATCTTAACACAGAGGCCTCTGCATGCAAGTGAAATTTAAAGAGGCCCACAGGTATGTAAGCTTTAACCACACACCACTCTTTAAACCAGTTTTAATTATTTTGCTTTCACAGATTATTCAATGACAGAAGGTCACATGACAACTTTACTGCAGTATTTAGTGCTCTGCGGGTCCTTTGGGGCGAGATGTTTGTCTTTGGTAGTTAACATGTCTGACCTATATCTCAGAAACTCTTTGTTTAGCCGAGCAGTCTTTAAGCAAACCTGCCCTATTGGAACAAAGATATGACTGTAGGATGTGTTTGTTTGACTTGGGTGACGTCTGTTGCATGCACTGTTTCTATTCATCTTGTGGTCCCATGGCAACCTGACTTCCTCAACTCGCGTGAGATACACCAGCTCACAACTATAATGAACACAGGGACGTGTTCTGCCCTCGGTTTCACTTAAAACCACAGGAAGCGCTGTGTTTGTATTGTTTAACCATTTTAAGTGTGACATAACATCTCTGAGAGAAAAGGCTGGGGGCCAAAGTTTCATGCCACGAAGCATGATGAATATTACAACAAATCATCATGATTGAAAGTCCAATAATGGCATATGCTGCCTTCAGGAACATTTAACTTGTTTGCTATTTGTAACTTCTAACAGCTTACCACAAACTTTTTTGGTTTCTGTTTTCATGAATGTACATTGCAGGCTTGTAAAAGCGTTTTATCTATTAAGTTATTTTATCCTTTTTATAGCTATAGTTTCAATTTACAAATGGAAAAAAACCCTTTCACAATACGTTAATTGTATTTATCATATTTACTAAGCCAAGCTACATGTTCATTCAAATAAATTCATGCAAAAGTTTTTTAAGGGCAAATGTTTACTATTTGTTCAGCAAAAAATAACGTTCCTCGCTCGAATCAGACCTCTGCTCCTCTAAATACAATGCCCCACACAAAAATGTCGGACGTATTCTGGCGTGAGGGGAATTTCTCAGTTGCAAACATGGAGCTTGGACTACAAATCAGCGATAGGTATTTGTGAACGCGCTTTCCGCTGGCGAACTGTGATCCGTTGCGCCCCTGTGGTCGTGGGCGGGTGAACCCCGCAGGGTTTTGGGTCGGGCTCAGACTGAGAGAGGGGGGGGCTCGCGAGGGGGAGGCGGAGTCACGGCAGTCCTACCAGAGCCGCCATTTTTGCAAAGGGAAAGAGACAGGAAAGAGCGGATCTAGTTTCCAACAGTCACCACAGACAGGACAGAGGATTAAAGCCTTAGAAACAGGCTAAAACTGCAAATACTGGAGTCAGGATATTGCTAGGAATTAGGAGAAGTAGTAGGGTAGATTTTCTAGGGGGAGGACAGTGTTAAAGTTCACATTTCCCCTTTGTTGAGGACCCGCAGTGAAGACAGTAGTATTGTTTTGGTTGTGTGGAGGCACGGACGGCGGGGGTCTCACCCGGGTCCCCTGTTCCTTTACATACACTATCTACTGTGGACATTAAAGGTGAGTAAAAGGGGTTTTATAAGAGGATCAAATGAAATTACAACCTGGGTGTAATGCCGTCTCTAGCTAAGCAAGTGGAGAATGGCAATCCATGTTGTGGAAGCTCTTTGAGATTTGGAAGTAATGTTATGTTGTAGCTAGTGGGTTTGGTTACTGCGGTGTTGCTGTTCCCATAAGTTTACCTTTTATGTAGGTTGCCATTATGCATGCTGACCGCTAATGTGTTGCACAGGCAGTGGGAAAGCGCCAACGTTGAGTTAACGTAACCCCAGAAGAGCAGCAGTGCGTTCGTCTAACGTTGCACTCGAATTTACGTTGTCCCGCATCTTCTCAGGCAACAGAGGACGTAGGTAGCCAGTATTTACAAGAGAAAGATCATATAAGCTACACTTGTTGTGATTTTAATAGTAAATACACAGTGTTTTGCTTTAGCATATGACATTTGGAATGGAATCCCGCTTTCTTCAGATCACCCGAGTGTTTGACGTAGCAGACTGGCGAGTCGCTAATGTTAGCCATCTACCAAAGCAAAGTGTACACCATTTATTTTAATTAACTCTGCGGTATGCTAGAAATATAAGTAACGTTAGCCTCTCCCTTTTAACTTTTTTGCTCCGGTGACCGTACAGGTGGCCACACGCTGTATTTCGGGTTAAACGTGCAGATGATAAAATTGCAGTCAGCACAACGGGGCTTTTGTTTACATAGCTTAGCTAGCGTTAGCTATTTCAGTAACATTAACTGTATTCGAGTAACTCAAACACGTAGCTAGCTGTCTCCACCGACACACACGTCTAAATAACGTAATCCGAATGTATTTTAAACGATTAATCGTCAACGTTAGTTAGCTGTTTTCAGTTAGGTACGCCCATTGAACTGGTTCGTTTTTTTAACGATTATTAAAAACGATATCACCAGCGTTGCCATCAGCTAACTTTATCTTAGTATTAGACTAGTTATTTTGCACAGCTACATAAAGGAGGCATTCTTACGGTGCGTTCGGGTCCGAGGGTTTCCCCGCTGGAGTTTACCAAAAGTAAGTTAGTCCACGTTTCCAGTCCTTAATTTAGATCCAGAAGGTATTCATGCTAATTCAGACAGGGAGTGGGGTTTGGAGTTGAAAGAAACTGGGTAACACTGTTGCTTTTACCTGCATTGTCAGCGTATTGTCGTGTGGCTATACATTGATGTGATGTATCAAGCTAGCTAGCTGTCCACATGCAATGGTAACATTATTGAAAATTTTCACTGACATGAGAACATAAAGTACTTTTAGTTCTTTATCTCGGTATTTATGTAACTAATATTAGCTCTTCTATGAGTTACACATTTATATTTAGTACAAAGGTTTGTCTGTGTGGATATTTAGCTTGTGAGACGGTCATGTTGGCTGGCTGGTTGGCCTAGGATACGTTGACTAGCTATGATACATTTGATAGTTTTTCTTTGTTTCCACTGTAGCTGACTTGATTGTTTCTTTCCAAAAAGCGTAGCTATGAAGTATAGTATGTTATGTTGACTAGCTACATAGTTAATGTGTTCTTCAAAACGCATTTCCGCCTGCCTTAAATGACTATTTCGACCTTTTCAGCTCCGGGGCTGTCGTTAGCTAACGTGGCTAGCTAGCTAGTTAACGATGCCCAATGCTGCAACTGCCCCTGAAAACGTAAGGTTGTCTTGTTTTCACGTCAAAATAAGCACTCAAAAATCTTACGTTACTATAAGATACTTAAATTGCGACCTCCGAAGCAAGCGGTGGAGAGTTTTCAGAGAGCTATTCTTGCATTGAGGTCTCCCGGTCAGACGATTTTCTTGCTGTCTTTAGCTAGTTTAGTGCTGTAAAAATGGCGCCCTGGCTTCATGGTAAGCAAACTGAACGGGTTCAATCCCCACACCCCTACCGGTCGAGCTTACTGCAGCGCCCACGGACCAAACACGCAACTTGTCTGCATAACGCTGTTACCCTGGAAAGCACAAGTCCAGTCACATTAAAATATAGTGTTTTGTAGAAATAGTGAAATACTGACGAAATGACACCGTCTTGCCAAAGTTGGTTGTAGAACACTGCAGCTTGTGCCCGTTGTGTAGTTACTTTGGGCACCCTCCCTCAAACAGGAATGAGGGTAGTGCTTTTTGGAAAAGGTTAATTTCAGTCCTGCTGTTGATGTTGGAGTGATCAGAACCGTGTCTCTACATTACTTAGTTGGGACTGCATCATTTACCATTATGTTATAAGACCCAGGGAAACTGTCACCCTGGAGACCAAAATAACCTCTTCATGTCAGATGTCTTCTCTGCGACTTATTGTTCTTGCTGCTGTTTTTCTGCTTCTTTTTAATACTGCCAGTAATAGTAAGAATGATAATATGACTGTGGCTCTGTTGGCTCATTAAATGGCATTCAGTGACATCTGTGTGTTCAGGAGTGAGGCCCTTCGGCACAGTTAACAAGGATGTCATGATTGACAAGCTGATGGACTTGGTCTGAGCTGACAGTCTGACTGACGAGCGAAATGCATGACAGGTGGGAGATGGAGCTGAAGCCGTTGATTCAGGCATCGGCTGCAGCAGGGTCCTGTCCTGGCTTTGAGTCAGTCGTCTTCCCAGGACTGTTTAATTGCTCATATTCACGATCAGCGATGCAACTGAATGGCACTGTATCGCAGGGCAGAGGATGAACCAGACAGTGACTTCCTGAGCTCGTAAGCATCTGATTGGTGTTTCCAAAGGGCGTGCAAGTGACCAGACAACCTGGATGGCAGGCCACGCTTTTGGGTGTAAGGGCATTTTTTGACGAAGAGTTAGTTATGTGCTGAAGCACTGCCGGCTGAACCTTGCTTTGGCTTTCAGCAGTCAGTCTGCTGGGTAGCCCGTCCTTTGACAGTGACGGGCCCCACGGTGTGGTATCAAATCCGGGACAGCGCGTATTCGGCTGTAACGTTGCACACAGGTGCGTGTTTGTGTGTGTGTGTGCGCGTGTGTGTACGCCTGTGTGTGCATTTGTTTGCGTGTGAGTGAGTGTGTGTGTGTGTGTGTGTGTGTGTGTGTGCTGCTGCAGGTGTCCAGCAGTGACAGGGCCCTCCTGCTTGCTCTCTTTCTCGGTTTCAGTTTCTACGTTCAATTTTCAGTCGCCATTGTGTTTGTCAGTGTGATAAACGTACAATATAGGGCCCACTTACAAAGCATATACAAAAAGCAAAAAAGCACAGTACTTTCTCGAAGAGAGATTGCAAATCACGGGGGGGAGATTAACAAGCAGTCAAAAAATAAAACGTATCCATTTCCTTCTGTTCATTTCTGTACCTCTGTGCAGCCAGACACTTTTGCCCCACGCAGGTGTAATAAATGATTTGCTGTGCCAGAGGCTCCATCTGAGGTGATTTGCCCACCCCACACTGCTTATTTATGCATTTGGATGTTTCACAAACGCAGGTTAAATACCTTTCTTGAGGTTGCGTCAGCTGTGGCTGAGCCCGAATTGGAACCCGCAACCCTGTGGTGGTGGGTGGAGCTTGATGCAAGACTGTGCAATGCAGAGGGGGGGAGACTCCAGCATGGAGAAGTGACTGTCCCCAGGAGTGAAGGATTGTGGGATTGCCTGGCCGGCATGTGGAGAAGTGATACTTGAGGAGCATTCGGGCTGGCTTTCCAGAGATCCTGCGCCACCAGCTGTGCAGGAATAGAGTTGCTCTGCTCAGAGGGCGTGTCTGATCTGCAGGGAGTTTTGCCCTGTGTCTGTCTGCTTGTTCCAGCCTCTCTCACCGACGGACACACAGACGCCAGGCTCGCTGAAAGGCAGACTGTTTAGTGCAGTTTGAGTGTGCGACCTTTGACCTCCAAATGCTTTTGTCGTCCTGGGTTTTAGAAGCTGGCTGGGTTCCAGAGTCCAGTCTGATCCCCTTTAGAAGTGCCCCCCCCCCCCCCCCAACAGGGGTTGAACTTGTGAGGTGCTCTCTGCTGTTCAAGTATAGCAGGAAGGGGCTTCCAACAGTGATTTTCCTACATTTTTATTTCATGCTGAAAAGTTATTCTGATTTGAAAGCGAGAACACAGTGGTGGTTTTGTTCAATATCAATGTGTAGCCTTCTTTTAATAAGGATCCGCTCACTCCCCCCCCCCTTTCTCTTCTGAGGTCCAGACGGTATTAAGGACAGGAGGGAGGAGAGAGTTTGGGGAGGGGCCGCAGTGGCATAGCTCTTGCAGTGAGCTCCTGGAAAAGTTTGTCACACTCTTGAGCTTTTTGCTGGTGGAAGTGGGCGGGGCCTGTGGAGCGGGGGAGTCGGGTTTCTTTCCACCGTTTTTCACTGTAGCCTTTTTTGTTCCAGCATTCAGCGCGTTTCTGGCTGCGTTTCAGTGTGTGCGGCGCTCTTGCCGAAGGAATGTTTTGGTTGACGTGGTTTTGGCTGTCTGCACTCAAGACAAGTATGTCTTGGGTGCTTCTCTGTGTGTGTGGAGATTAACTTCGGGAGAAAGAGGTGTGTGCGACTTCACACATTGCAACATTCCTTTCCGAGGTTACAGGACATTTATAAATGTATATAGAGAGGAGTGCTACTGTCCACACACAGTTGCACATAATCATACACGTACCAGGATTCACACATAATTACACACGCTCTTGCGCAAGCACACATATAAACATGCAGTTGTGTGGGTGTGCGTGCACAGTTTGTGTTAGTGAGGTGGCTGTGTTGCTCAGACTCACATTGAGAAACAGCGTGCATGCTGCAGGGTTTGTGTTTAGTGTCTTTGTGCCCTCTTAAGAGCAGTTTTTTTCTGACCCATGCTTTGCTGCTGTTTGTCTCCCTCCACTGGACACAATGTGTTATTGTGTCATATGATTTCTGTGTCTGAAGAGGCCAGCTTTGTGCAGTTTGTGTTCCAAGACTTTCAGTAGGAATTTTTTAACCTTCGGTAAGCCTGGCTAATGGCGGTGGTTTGAATCCTCTGAGTGTTGTCTCCTCTAGTGTTGAATCCTCTGAGTGTTGACTCTTCTGAGTGTTGAATCGTGTGAGTGTTGAATCGTGTGAGTGTTGAATCCTCTGAGTGTTGACTCCTCTGAGTGTTGACTCCTCTAGTGTTGAATCCTCTGAGTGTTGACTCTTCTGAGTGTTGAATCATGTGAGTGTTGACTCCTCTGAGTGTTGAATCCTGTGAGTGTTGACTCCTCTGAGTGCTGAATCCTGGGTGATTCACTGTCTCTCTGCGTGTGTCTGTGCTGCAGGCTTGGTGGATGCACTTAGATGTGTGCAATGAGTGCTGTGGCTGGCGCGCCCCGGTGTTTCGGATCCCCCCGCTCTGCGCTCCGTAGGAGAACGTGATGAGCACGGCCGTCCCAGGAGGGGTGCGCTCCACGGACACCTCGTCTCTGGACATGGCTGCGGGCTCAGAGTGAGTCTCTCTCTCTCTCTCTCTCTCCCTCCCTCTCACTCTCTGTCTGTCTGTCTCTCTCTCTCTCTGTCTGTCTCTCTCTCTCTCTCTCTCTCTCTCTCTCTCCCCCTCCTCTCTCTCTCTCTCTCTCTCTCCTGTCTCTCTCTCTCTCCCCCCTCTCCCTCCCTCTCTCTCTCTCCCCCTCTCTCTCTCTCTCTCTCTCCCTCTCTCCCCCCTCCCTCTCTCTCTGTCTCTCTGTGTGTGGTGTGTGTCTTTTATTTTAAGCTCTGTTCTATTTAGCCTGTGAGTCCCGGTCCTTTTCTGGAGAGAATGTGTGGGTTACTTCTCGGCAGAATGCCTTCGTCAGGGCATCGGATTAACTACAAACAGGCTTCACGTGTTTGGCCTGTTGTATCATCGCTGTGTGTGTGTGTGCGTGTGTGAGAGAGAGAGAGAGGGAGCTCCATATAAGAAGTTTTCTGCCTTACTTTTTGACTTTTAAAGACAGGTGTAATTTGTCCATGGTAGGTCTGCAGTCACTCTCTGAGTCTCTTCCGCTCTCTCACAGCAGGCCTGAGTCAGTAGAGGCCTTCCCTGTAGTTGTGGAGAAGTCCGGCTACCAGATCTGCAGCAGCAGCAGCTCCAGTTACTCACACAACTATATCGGCCTGCCCTATGCGGTAAGCACCGCCCACTCTCCTCCCCCTTCAGCCTGTCTCCAGGCT
>CM045901.1:14142699-14185199 GCA_025169545.1 Anguilla japonica | reverse complement strand
AACAGACTGGCCCTTGCTTCCCCCGCTCTCTCTCGCTCTCTCTCTCTCTCTCTCTCGCTTTCACTTTCTCTCTCTCCCCCTCTCCCTCTCTCGCGCTCTCTTTCTCACTCCTGTGATCCTTGCCTCTGTCTCTGGTTCTTGGTCATGTTTATGTTTTGTGTTTGTTATGGTACTGATGTATTTGTTGGGCCCCAGACCGTTTTTTGTCTGAGATTAAGCTTATTTTAGATGGTTTCTGAGGACCTGCCGTACTGTATAATGACTGGTAAAGGGGCTTTTGCCGGTCTGTGGTTTTAAAACGAGCGAGTAAAATCCAGACGACTCAAAAGCAGCTGAGCCCTGCCCCCTGCTGGTGAGAGGGTCACATGACCGCCTGCAGTGATGCAGCCCGTTTCCCTTCCGCAGGAGCCTGAGTTGATAGAGGATATGGAAGAGCAGAGCTCCATTAGCAATGACGTAGAGATGGAGTCAGAGGAGCAGGCTGCGGAGAGGAGGAGGAAGATGGTAAGTGTCACTAGGGGGGCGGTGCCTGTCTGGGCTTCCCTTTCCGGGGTGACCCCTCTGAACCCCGCCCCCCTCGCTGTCTGGCGCTGTTAAACGCGCACGCCCCAGGAAGGTCCAGATCCACCCATCCGTCCACACCTCCGTCCTCCATTCTTTCATTCTCTCCTTCACGCTCTCCTGCTGTCCCTCTCTCTCTCTCTCTCTGTTCTGTTGAGGTGTGTTGTCTTTATTGGTTTGACAGGAGGAACTGTGTAACACGGCACTATGGGAAACAGGGCTAAGGCTAAAGCCTGCTGGGTGTTTCTTCTTTTCCTGTATTAACCCCCCCCCCCCCCCTCCGGGGACAGGCGGCTTTATTTCCTAAAGATGCATTTACTTTAAACAATAAATTCAAAGCTTCCCGACCAGCTGCTTCAGCCAGTTCCCACCCGACCCATTCACACCATTACCAGAGCACTACAGACAGGTCTGGAACAGGCATACAGACAGGCCAGGGGCCTGCGCGGTTTTTGGAGTTTTCTGTTGTGCCGCTTGGCTTGGGCCCGCTGATTGGCGGGCTGGTTTGGGTCTCCTGATTGGCTGTCCGGGCTTGTTGACCGGCTGTCTGGGCTCGCTGATTGGTCCTTGCTAAGCGAGGGCTCTCCCGGTGATTGCTTTGGGCAGACGCGGGAGGAGAGGAAGATGGAGGCCATCCTGCAGGCGTTCGCGCGCATGGAGAAGAGGGAGAAGAGGCGGGAGCAGGCCCTGGAGAGGATCGGCACCAAGACCGACCTGAAGGAGGAGCCCCCCGCCACGCCCGAAATGGAGAGTCCTGCAGCACTGCAGGTACACCCCCCCCCCCCCCCAGCTCAGTTACTCACTCACTCACTCACTCACTCATTCTCACTTACTCTCTATCACCTCACTCCCTCTCACTCACATAAGGTATTACAGTAAATGTGATACTGTAAAGACTCAAACAGGCACTCTCTCTCTCTCCCCCTCTCCCAGCCGGCGCTGGAGGCGCTGAAGGAGGAGCCGGTGCCGGTGGCGGTCTCCATGGCGGCGAAGGTGAGCCGGGCGCGGCAGCGTAAGAGCCTGTCGCGGAGCCGCACACACGTGGGGCAGCAGCGCCGCCGCACCCGCAGCCTGAGCGTGTGCTCCGAGCCGCCGCCCGCCTCGCCCGGAGACCCCGCCCCCGCCCCGCCCCGCCCGCCGAGCCGCCGGACGCCCACCCCCCCGCCACGCCCGAGCCCGAGGCCCCGCCCGCCCACGCCCACGACCCCGACGCCACCCCGCCCCACAGCGGGTCCCCGGCGCCCCCCTGCCGCTCCGCACACAAATACCCCAAAACCAAAAAGGTGCGGAGCCGTCCTGCCCAGGCCTCGCGCCTCACACCGCAAACTGACCAATCAGAAGGATGATAGTCTGGCTCTTTTAACTTGTAGGCTTCAGTACTTTAAATACAGCTCTGCATACTGACTCAGCTGGGAGTCCCTCCTCGCAGTCTTGCTTGTCTATTGATTTTGTTTTAGCATTTATAGTGTTTGTTTATTTTATGTGCTGTTTCCTACATTGTGTTTTGTGGTGCGTGCTGCACTCTAAATGTCCTCTGGGACGGTGCAGTAGAAAGTTTGGGCTGTTTCCTGCTCCTCACCGGCGCCCGTGTCCCTGCAGCACTTGGTGAGCGAGTGGCTGGGCGAGAGGCCGGAGGAGCCGGCTCCGGAGCGCCCCCTGCGGGTGAGCAGCGACCCCGAGGTGCTGGCCACGCAGCTGAACGCGCTGCCGGGCCTGGGCTGCAGCCCGCAGGTGTACGGCACGCCCAAGCACTACGTGCGCTTCTCCTCGCCCTTCCTGGGTCCCCGCGGCAACCCCGGCCCCGCCTCCACGCCCGCCACGCCCGCCCCGCCCGCCGGGCGCCGCCGCTCCCGCGAGCTGCCCGAGACCCCGCCCGCCTCGGGCTCCTGCAAGAAGGTAGGGCTGTGTGTGTGTGTGTGTGTGTGTGTGTGTGAGTGTCTGTCTGTATGTGGCTGGCGTGTGTGAGTGTGAGTGTGTGCGTGCGTGCGTGTGTGCGTGCGTGAGTGAGTGTGTGAGTGTGAGTGTGTGTGTGTGTGTGTGTGTGTGTGTGTGTGTGTGGCTGGTGTGTGAGCGTGTGTGTCTGTCTGTATGTGGCAGGTGTGTGTGTGTGTGTGTGTGTGTGTCTGTCTGTCTGTATGTGGCAGGTGTGTGTGCGTGTGTGTGTGTGTGAGTGTGTGTCTGTCTGTCTGTATGTGGCAGGTGTGTGTGTGTGTGTGTGTCTGTCTGTATGTGGCAGGTGTGTGTGTGTGTGTGTGTGTGTCTGTCTGTATGTGGCTGGTGTGTGTGTGTGTGCCTCAGTGTGTGACGCTGCTGTTCTCTCTGCAGCGCTGGCTCAGACAGGCTCTGGAGGAGGAGAGCTCCCCCAGGCACCCGGGCCTGACCTCCCCCAGCGAGGGGCCCCTCAGCCCCTGCCTGAACGGGGATCCACACAGCCCCCTGCCCTACAGCGCAGGCTGCACTTTACCAGGTAATGTACCTGCCGCCTTTCTGTGTGTGTGTGAGTCTGTGTGTGTGTGTGTTAGAGTGTATGTGTGTGTGTGTGTGTGTGTGAGTCTATGTGTGTGCGCGTGCGTGTGTGTGTGTGTGTGCGTTAGAGTGTGTGCGTTAGAGTGTGTGCGTGTGTGTCTGTGTGTCTGTGTGTGTGTAACTCTGTTCCTCTCTGTGTTTGTGGCAGAGCTCCCTGCCCCTCTGAAGAAGCGGCGCTTGTCCCCGCTGGACTCCTGTGTGTCTGAGGGCTCCACGCCCTACGGCTCGCCCTGCGCCACGCCCTGTGCCACGCCCTGCGCCACGCCCACACGCAGCGAGGTGCCAGACACGCCTGGGACGCCCCTCCCCCTGGCCACCCCGCCCCGCCCCCGTGCAGAGGAACAGGGCTCTGACCCCGCCCCCTCTACTCCTACACACACACCCCAGGCACCTCTCCATGCTGTCCTGCAGGAGGTGAGAGCATGCACACACACACACACACACACACACACACACACACACACAGTCACATTTACTCATGGATTGTATGTGGATTGTTGAGGTCTGTGACTCACTGTAAGGAGTCATGTTTGTTTATCTTATTTTCACTCTCAGAGCGAGTCCTCTCCAGAAATCTCCCCTGTGGAGAGCCACAGACCCGACAGCTCAGAGGTGAGCAGTGACTCTGAATCATTACTATGTGTGAGTATGTGTGTGTGTGTGTGTGTGTGTGTGTGTGTGTGAGAGAGTGTGTGTGTGTGTGTGAGAGAGTGTGCTAGTCTCTGACCTCTCTCTCTCTCTCTCTCCCCGGGCAGGGCGAGTGCCCCCCCTCGCTGCTGTCCTCCCCCCATGCTCAGAGGCCCGGCCTGGACACGCCTCCCCAGGAGACGAGGCCGGTGAGCGCGCTCAGTCCCCGCCCACCCCAGCCCCAACCCCAGGAGTGCGGGGAGGATGAGGCGGGGGAGGAGGGGCCAGACGACGGTGCCGACGCCCCCCTCACGGACCCGCCCACCCCCTCCTACCCGTCCTGGACCACGAGCCCCTCCCTAAACTCCAACCTGCGGGACCTGACGCCCTCCCACACCCTGGAGCAGGGGCCGCTCTGCTGCCCCCCCTCTGAGGACCCCCGCGCCCTGGGAGGGGATGGGACAGAGGGGGGCATCGGGGGCTTACACACACCCCCTCAGAAGAAGAAGGTGAGCAGAATTTCAGCATGTAGGGCAGGGGTATTCTGATTGGTCAGCTGTGTGTTTGTACAGGTATGTGTGTACAGGTGTATATAGGTGTGTGTGTGTACACAGGTGTGTGCATATACAGGTGTGTACAGGTGTGTGTATATACAGGTAAAAGTACAGGTGTATATACAGGTATGTGTATGTACAGGTATATGTACAGGTGTATATACAGGTGTGTACAGGTGTGTGTGTATGTACAGGTGTGTGTGCACAGGTGTATATACAGGTGTATATACAGGTGTGTACAGGTGTGTACAGGTGTATATACAGGTGTGTGTGTACAGGTGTATATACGGGTGTGTGTATGTACAGGTATGTGTACAGGTGTATATACAGGTGTGTACAGGTGTGTCCGTGCCTGCAGGTGTCCCTGCTGGAGTACAGGAAGCGGCAGAGAGAGGCTCGGAGGAGCGGCTCCAATCCCGAGTGCAGCTCTCCCATCTCCACAGCGCCTCCTCTGGCCAGACTGGGCAGCGCAGCTCTGGAGGACAGCCCCGTTGCCATGGAGACTGCCCCAGAGCCCCACGCCCACACAAGCAGGGCAGCCTCTGAGGCCCCCCACCCCTGTGAGGTCACAGAGACCCCCCTGCAGGGCGAGAGAGAGGGGAGAGAGGGACAGTGGTGAGTACTCCCATTCACCTGCGGGAGAAAACGGTGTGTTAGGCTGTGTGTGTTCACCTGCGTGTGTTAGCCTGCCTGTGTTCACCTGTGTGCTGTCTCTCCCAGGACATCGTCCACATCAGTAGAGGAGGCGAGAGAGCGCAGCTACCAGCGCAGCCTGCAGTTCACTGACCACCACAAGGACACAGGTACACACATGCACACACTCACTCACACGCTCACACATGCACACACTCACACACACTCACACACACACACAGGCACACACACACACACACACAACACTAAGACGTGGGTGTTGGTGTGTTTCAGACAGAGGAGACACAGAAGGGGGGACAGGAGTACTGAAGCAGTGCAGCTCCCCCTGCAGGAGCCCGTCCGCCCTCCAGGTGCCCCCCCTCATATAAAACACTCCAGCTGCCTTAATCTCAGTTAGGAAAATACAGAGAGAAAATGTGCATGAAATTAAATCTCTCTCCCCCTCTCTCTCTCTCTCTCTCAGCCGTGCTCTCTTGATGCTGGTCCGGTGTCAGAAGAGGACAGCGCCCCCTGTGTCCTACCCTCCGTCCAGCAGCCCAGCGTGGCCCCACTGACCCCCACTAAAGCCCAGTGCCCCCCCACAGCAGCTGCGCTCCGGGTCCGTACCCCGGCCCCTCCCTGCTGCTCCCTCCCCATCCCCAGGCCCCGCCCACCAGCCCTGCTGCGTACGCCCAGTACAGCTTCCAGAGCGCGCCCCCACCCCCTCCGCCCCCCCCTGCCCCCGCGGGGCCCTACCCCGGGCACTTCCCCCCCGACCTCCCAGACTCACCACGCCCTGCACTTCCAGAGCTCCACCCCACCCCCTCCCCCCGCGCGGCTGCACGGCCTGGCCCCCCCTGTTCTGCTGGGCTCCGCCCCCCCTCCCCCGCCCCCTCCCCCTCAGAGCCACGCCCCCCAGCAGCAGCCCAGCAGCGCCTGCCTCCTGTCCCTGCAGCAAGCCCCGCCCCCCCCCCCGGACCCTCCCTCACGGCCGCGCCCCATTTTCCCGGCCTCGGGGCCTTCCAGACCCCCGCTGCACCCCCCTCCACCTTCCAGGCCCATCAACAGGGCACGCTCCCACCCCCTCCCCCGCCCCCTCCCCAACAGACTCCTCCCGCCCAGACCCTGCCCCCACGCAGGTACATTACCTGGTAAAGTGCAGCCTGCGCTTTTCTCAGGGCAGGGGCTGAGGGGCCCCTCGCTGGGGGGGGGGGGGTCAAGGAACACTCGCCGTGCTCGCTGAGGTGTGCGGACCCCGGGACTCATAAACGAGGGTGCTTTTTAAAAGACTTATTTAAAGAGGGGAAAAAAGAAAAGACTAAAACAATCTTGTGAAGAGACTTTGTGTGGAACACAGACGGATGGCGGCGCTTTCCGCCCGCTCTCTCTGGCACTGTTCGAACTGAAGACAATTTTTATCATTTCTTTTTTTTTTAATTTTCCTGACCGTGGCTGAAAGCCCTGTTTGTCTGTTCATCTGTCTGAGTTACTAGTTTTCTGTTTTGTCGTACATTCCATAGTCCTGTCCTTTCCTCGACGTTTTTTTACAACCCCAAAAAAAAAAAAGTTGGGACGGTATGGAAAATGCTAATAAAGCAAAAAGGAGCGATAATGTAAATTCTATTCACCCTGTACTATATTGAAAACACTACAACAGAACATTTTGACGTTTTGCCTTGTGAATTTCATTGTTTTTTGAAAACGTACGCTCATTTCAAATCTGATGACTGCAACACGCTCCAAAAAAGTTGGGACAGTCGAGTGTTCACCACTGTGCAACATCACCATTTCTTTTAATAACACTTATTAAGCGTTTGGGCACTGAAGACACCAGTTGGTTAAGATTAGCAAGCAGAATTTTCCCCCATTCTTCCAATATGCAGGTCTTCAGCTGCGCAATTGTACGGGGCCTTCATTGCCGTGTTTTGTGCTTCATAATGCACCACACATTCCCAATCGGAGACAGGTCAGGACTGCAGGCAGGCCAATCTATCGTTTCCTCTTTCAAAAAGCAATGAAGTTAACTAGGTGAAACATGAAGTACCTTGTCTTTATACAGTTTTTGTTTGAGTTCAATTCAAAATTTACAAATTACTGCTTTCTGTTTTAATATGCATTTCATTTACCGTCCCAACTTTTTTGGAATTGGGGTTGTGAACGCATTAGTTTGTTTATTTAGTGGTTCATTTTAGCAAAAGGGGGGAAAGTATTTTGTACAAAAGAAAATACAGAATTATTATTTTTGTTATTCCTATCTGTAACATATCTGTGCATTTGCTGCAGAGATTTAGAGAGAAAAATATTCTGGGAGATTGCATCACTGTCCCCTGGTGTGTGTGTGCGTGCACGTGTGTGTGTCTGAGAGAGAGAGAGAGTGAGTGAGAGAGGAGAGAGTGAACCTAAGCAAATGTCCACTCGGCTTTCAGTGAACCTGGCCAAGGTCTTTCCTGTAGGCGGGGCAACTAATCGTTTATTTTTGGATTTGAAGGGTCATTTGTAGAAAGTGTAAATGAATGTAAAATAGATGGTTTCATAGCTGTAAATAGTGGCTTCTCTCCTTTTCTATGCTTGTACATGCCTCCCATCTCATTTTGTAAATTGGAGCACTCTACGCAACTACGCTGACTGTTCCTGTGACAGCAGCACTATTGTATTTTCTTTTCTGTCTTATTCTGTCGTTTTTTTCCCCTTATTAATATTGTGTGTTTTTGTGTGTGGGAGCGTGTGTGTGTATGTGTGTGCATGCGTGCGTGTGCGTGTGCACATACATGTGTGTGCGTGCGTGTGTGTGTGTGTATATGTGCGTGTGTGTGTGTGTGTGTGTGGAAGTGTGACTTGCACCGCACTTGTTGCTGTTTTCCTTGCTCATTAAAATCACAGTGATGTCAGTTTTATACCACACCGGCTGTGCTGTGTTTGGTTGATGTGCAGAGCGTGGTCCACAGAGAGCCTGACCAATGGCCTCTCCAACACCCTGAGGGCAGGGGTACAGAGCAACTGATGCTGAATATAACTCAACACCGCAGTGGGGACCTTCAGTGACCAAATAAGAGCACTCACTGTCCAGTTATTGGATGAAAACCTTTATTAAGTCATATCTCTTTTATTTACAAGTGATTTGTATAGATATTGAATATTCACATTGGTGTACATACTGGAGACGGGCTAAGACAGATCCCTACGAACCACGAGCACCCACCCCACCCCACCCTCCCACCCCTCTCCACCTTCCCACCCCAACAGTTGCCAGGCTATACAGAGGGTGTGGCAGGGTGTGGCAGGGTTCAGATTTAGGTTTTTATTAAAAAGAACGGTCTGGCCTGGATTATGTGCAGCCGTGTGTGTGTGAGGGTGAGGGTGAGAGTGTGTGTGACCGTGTTCTGAGCGGTTATGAGTCACTTCCCCACTCCCCGGCGCACACTCCCTTTGATCCAGAGTTTGGGCTCGTTTGATCATGACTAATAATCCCCCAGTGAAGCAGAGCGGAGGAGAGCGGACGGATGTAGCGGAGGAGGAGTGCAGCGGATCAGAACAGGCCCCGCCTCCCTCCCTCTCTCTGACTTCCCGCTGCGGTTCCAGAGCCCCGCCCTTCGGCCGGTTGGTCACACCTGTGCCTGCGCACCTGTGTCACGGAGGCCGAGCGGTGCTCTGTGCCGCTAGCCCGAGGCGTTTCCTGTTCCTGTAGACGGCAGCGTGGTCACAAGGGCTGTTCTCCTGCGTTGCCATGGAGACGGCCCTTGTAGACGCACGTGCTTGCCCACAGAGAGAGACACACACTCACACATGTACGGATGCACTCAGACACACACACACGCGCGCGCGCAGGGCGGATGTGCCTTTGCGTCATTAGCAGCATCGCACCCATGTCATTCACAGCTGAGCATGTGATCCTCCTCCTTTTAGAGTGTGCCGGATCAACAGCCAACAGCCTGCTCGCAACGCCCAACTCTTAGACACATTCAACGTGCTTCGTTTTACAAGCTTTAAAATGTGATCCTGTGGTGGTGTTTGGAACAGGAGGTTTGTAGAGGAGGTAGGATGTTCTGAAGCAGGAGATGTCTGAGCTGTGATATCTGAAACGATCCCCTCGCAGGAACCAGGGAAAAGCACTTTGAACACTACGATATTGGCCCGAATATACAGTAACTGCACAAGTAAATATCGATCTTTACAAATACCCTGCGTCACGTTTACATTAAGGTCTATTAAGACGAAAAACTAACAAACACAATCAACATTGTCACTGCTTTAAATGGTGAACCGCAATGCATTGTGGGATAGATTATTGAAGTGTTGTGTAGTATCTTGTGTAAACTAAAGGGTCCGCTAGATTGTCTTGTATGGCTGGATTCTTCAGATGCTCGTTACTGTGAGCCAGCGGTGCATATGGGCCAAATACACAAACTATTTACACAACGATGCACAGATTAGACGTCTTTTACGTCTGTGTATACAAAGTGGATTCTTAAAATATGCAGAACTATCACAGACATTTACAGAAGCAGAATAATACTTTTTTTTCTTCTCAATAATTGAAGAGCTAATTTAATATCTATGGTTGGCTGTGATTTGACCCCCAGGCTAAGCTGTCAGTTCAGTTGCCCTGCTAAACGGGCTCATGGCCTGCAGGTACACAGTAAACCCTTTAGGGGGCGCTGCCATCCTCTGTTAGATCCGATTGACCGCTGCAGGGTCAAATGCTGGGACAATCGATCGGCCCCCCGCATGCAGGACTCAGTACGTCGCTCTGGCCAGAAAAATCTTTGTCCTTCCCCCCCCTCGACACACCCCACCTGACATGGGACTGCACCGCACATCCCCCTCACCGACTGCCACATTTGGGCTGATGTTCTACAGTCCAGACCGACTGTGGTACGATATGGGATGGGCACAAATGCATAAACAAGACACTGGCTTTACAAAGGGATACACATTTTGTGTTTTACCGACTAGACCATGAGTGTGTTTTCAGAAGTACAAGTATAAATATGCTCGTGGTTTTCGTATTTGGTGGTTTGGTTTTATTTTATACAAGGTCACCTATGTGTGTGCGCATGTGTGTGTGTGTGTGCACGTGTGTATGAGGTAAGGACTGTGCAGAGAAGTTTCTGGAAGATAATTTCTTTACATTTGGTTGAGAGGGTGCTGTCGGTCCTCTGATGAAGTCATCACTCCTCTCCTGACCTCCTCTCCACTCCGGCTCGTCTCCCTCTCTCCCCCCCTCCACCCACCGCTGTGGGCAGCCGTCCTCTGAACCACGGGCAGCTGCCCCCTACTGGGGACCGCAACATCCTGCCAGACAGGAAACAAAGTGGACAGTGTCTGTTTCGGTCATTCTGTGCGAACGCACTGGAATTCAGGTAAGACTCGGTTTCCTGCTGCGTGCTGTAACAGACAGCTGTACTTTTTTTTTACCAGACACATGAACATGTGTGCATTAATGCTACTGCAGTGCTGTTTTGAAGTATGCTCTTGGATCGTTAACCCTGCGTTGTTTCAGTCTACCACCAGAGGGCGTGGAGGGTGCATTTCATTCAGTCATTTGTCTTTGAACTTTGTACATGCGGGCGCACCCACCTGTATGAGTTAGGCGTTTCCACTGTCTGCAACAGGAGAGGGAAGGAAAGAGGGAGAATGAGAGACAGCAATTAGGCTGTGTGATAGACATAGAAAAAGTAGTGGCAATACTGGTAACAACCAGCAGGGGGCAGATGGAACAGCAACTGCTGTAAACAGTGCTATGTGGTTCTGCGAATGTCTGGAATACAGGAGTCTGTTTGCTCCTCCCTGTCACTCTCTGCATTGACAGTGTTTTTATACTGTGACTGTGATTCACTGTGACAGGTTCATGGCCAGGTGTGCAACTGTCCATTAGTTAATCCAAACGGGCCACCGGCCCCCGGGTTCAATTAACACAGCGCGTCCGCAATAAATCCTGCTCTACTGTTCTGCCTTCAGTTCTGCTTCGCTAATATTGCTAGCATTGGAAATAGTACAGGGGAGAAATATACCAATTAACGTCTACGTTATTTAAACACTGAAATTAACAAAAAATACTATTCAACTGAATATGCTTATGATTTATTTCCCATAAATGTAATTATTTCCCCAATGTGGAATGGTCCCGTTGCCGTGGTAACCGTGTTGCGTGTGCATATGCGCGCGGGTGTGGCGGTTTTTGGGGGGGGGGGGGGGGGGGGGGGGGCGTTACCCTTGCAGTCTCCCAGCAGCTGCTCGGTCATCAGGCCATCCTGCCGGTTGCCCAGGACGAAGGCCAGGAAGGAGAGGATGAGGGCGTCCAGCACGCCCATGATGGCCAGGATGTAGGCCCAGCGCACCGAGCAGGCGCCCAGCGAGTACTTGTCCGTCCGCTCGCCGCACATCCGCCGCACCTCGTCCGAGTCCCAGCCGTCAGGGAAGATCATGCAGCCCAGGACCAGGCACACGCCTGGGGAGGGGGGGGGGTGGTGGGGGATCGAGGGGGAGGGACAGAGGGAGAGGGCAATGAAACTGGACTGTGTGCTGAAATTAGTTCATGGGCCCATATCAAAATGCACCACACGAGCCCGTTACTACACCCTGCTCCCTTCTCTTGTCACGGGGCTGCACTTGCTGCTCTGGGTTTTTAAGTGGGTCTCACAACTATACAATAAATACACCTGCTCTCATATCTCTTTCATTTCTCTTATGTTTCTCAAACAACCACAGCAGTTCCTTATCGGTCTCCGCTTCAGTGTCGCTGGATTAAGTGGCCTGTCTAGGGTGCAGCTGCGGCAGAACTAGCATTAGCACACCACTGCTGCAACCAAACCTTGGCCCAATGACTAAATCTTGCAGCTGACTTATCTGTTGTAGTAGCCTGGATACTAGATAGTCTCTCTCTCTCTCTCTCTCTCTCTCTCTCTCTCTCTCTCTCTCTCTCTCTCTCTCACGCGCACACACACACACACACACACGCACACACACACGCACACACACGCACACACACACACACACACACACACACACACACACACACTCGCTTTTTGTCAGCAAAGGAAACGGACAGCGCGTGTCTCATCAGCGGCTCTGTGCACGCTCCCGGGGTCAGAGAGGCGCTAAACGCTGAGAGGATGTTTCATGTGCACCCCTCTCTCTCTCTAATGGCGACGGAGACTCCGCTCGGGCGCTAATGAGCGCGGAGCTGTCTCCTGCGTACACACACACACGGGGCCCGGAACATTCCACCGTCCCCTTCCTCGGTCTGTTCCCTCATTAAAAAAACTCCGCAGCCGAACGGCCCCTCGTCTCGTTCTGTGTTACTCCGCAGGCCCCGCGCCTCGCCCGTCCCTTTCCTGTGACAGCCCCGGGCTCCGTTTTTTCCGCTCGTTCGCCATTGCGGTGACAGATGTGGGTTTACCGCCTTCTGTTCCTCCGGCACGGAAGCAACTGGTGTGTTTTACACCGGGGAGGAAACATCTGTATTTCGACTTCGAGTTTGGAAACCGTAGCAAAAAGCACGGGAATGGGATGATTATCACTGGCAGCGGGCGCTGAATGTTTTCCACATTTCTGAATTAGGGGTAACTGTAGTGCAGTGTGGAGAGTGACGGTACAAAGACAATAGATAAAAAGGTCACGCTGTGGGCCAATGCCGAGCTCTGTTGCGGTTCCTGTGAGAGGCTTATTAAATGGAGGAGCGCTTTTGCTTGTGTGACGGCAGACCGGACGTCCCAAACGCTGCCATGCCTTGACCGCGCCCCTCAGGTGTGTACGCCAGCTCCATACCGCCACTGAGGCGTGGAGATGCTGCCAATCAACAACCCAGGAGCTGTAACACAGGTCAGTGCCCCTCCCCTCGGGCACGAAATGCAAACGCATCACCAGATTGGTAATTATGGACTGTCTTATCAACCAGCCAATGGCACGTAAAGGTGGAGCCATGACCCCGGAAGTAATAGCATCTAATCAGATATCTGAGCCCCGGCCTCCATCTTCCTGTCTTACAGGACTGGAGCGGTACCGTTCCCATTACTCACTCACTCAGAATACAGCGTTTCCTCCCTCTTTAGAAAGGCTTCCTGTTTGGAAGTGGTTTTGGCAACAGAAGGCCACAGGATAAGACTTAATCGCAGTGGCTGCTATTGAATCGGCATTGATCTGCCTCGGTCTCCATAGATACGAGCTAATCGGCCAAGGAATTTGTGAGCAATTGTGGGAGGATGTTATTCCAGTTTTAACTGCATAATTATGTACCAAAATAACACAAAAAGTTTCCGGGAACATTTGGGGGGGTGTTTGATTTGGTGACCATTTTGCAGTAGGACAATGTCCTGAGGAGAGTAGTCCAAAAATGGTCTGTTTCTCCCATATTCATTGTGACGTTCAAGAGACATCCAGAAAACTGGACAGATGTCCCATCATCCTAACTTCCCTGATGCATTGAGTGTGGCCCGACAACCCAAAATTACGCATGCCACGAGATTCGGCATTCAGCAATTCCCCGCAACATACACCAGATATATAGCTAAACTGACGTGTCACTACCGGACGCGAGCTGCATCCAGCCACAGATCTTGTACACAGTGGCCGTGCTGCAGAAGAAGAAGAGCGCGAAGCAGCCGATGCAGGTGATGACGAGCATCATGGCCATCCCGATGAAGAAAGACGCGGCCTTGAAGGCGGCGGAGGGGATGGCGCTGAACTCGGTGAAGCTCCCCTGGCACGTCAGTTCCCGGGACTGTCCGTTTCCGACGCAGTAGTGGAAGAGGCCGAAGTGGCCGGCCTGCGGCGTGTCCACGCCATCCCCGATCCAGTACGGCTGGGAGAAGCACACCACGTTGACGATGGCGAACAGGATGGTGAATATCGCCCACAGTACTCCGATCGCCCGGGAGTTCCGCACATAGTTGGTCTGATAGATCTTCGCAGCTTCGACGGCCGGCAGCATCGCCCCAAGCTTTCCAACTGGTAACTGTTTGTTGTGATTTTTCACCTGGAATGAGCTCCAGCAGCCTAAAGCGGACAGGTGATCAACAGATCAATGAAGGGCGTATTTGTTTACCGATACTCAAACCGTTGGCGCAGGGCAGCTTATGCGTGTCGATAATACAGCTGTGCATTCAAATGCGCCTGCTAAATTTGTCATGTCGTCTGCCAGCATCACTCGCTGGGGCAGGCTTGCAAAATCCACATCAGTGTTCAATCTATGCCTGTCCTACCAACGCGTCTGAATCTTTCCGTTGATTACTCTGGGGAAACTCGCCACACATCACCTTATGTCCAGCCCTGTATTTGTACACACAGGGCTCTGTCTTCTAGCGTCGCCCTTGCAGAATAAGACAGCACCAGGGATGGAGCAATGACATTGAACTTGTAGTCTAAAAATAGTCTCAATAAGCGTTCATCACCTTCCTTCAACCTAAAATAGCGCAAGCGATAAATAAAAATAAACTAGTCTGATATCTACCTTGAAATCAAACGCAGTCCTGTGGTTGCTACGGAGATATTTTATGAACAACCTTCAGCTTCATTTGGATCGTGTCTTGCCGAGAAGACCGAGAGGCGTGATCCGTGGAAAGTGATGAAACCGGGTTATGTCTGATGGTGTCCACGGTCGATATTCCGCTCAGCGTCCGTTTTCTGATTTTTTTTTTCCTGTATTCCCCCCTCGGTAAACACCAAGGCTATATTCAGGACAATCCAACTCTCTCCCGGTCTTATGTACCAGCGTTTCTTTGCATTTTTGCAAATCCCGGTTTAGCTACTTGTAGAATTAAAGACGAGAAAAACAGCAATGTGTGCGCTTTGCATTACAGAAGATGAGATCCCTCCGTTGGTGTCCTTCACCACAGTGGATGAGAAAGATGGTTCTTTTTGCTCAACGTGCAGGAATGTGCATATTCACCCCTTTCTCTGGTCGAGCCGTTGCTGTGAGGTTGGATGGGTCTGCAACGAAAAAGGTTTTGTGGCGCTGTCTGAGGATGGCACGGCGTTTTCGGTGCACAGCGTCAGTGATGACAACAGACAGAAGCTCGCGTCAGGCGCATCCGGGAATATGGAAGGCCATTTGAGCAAATAACGAGGCGTTAATGTCACGTTAACATGACATTAAAATGCGTGTTAACAAGTAGAGTTTGGTCGTGTTAACGCGTAATATTTTTACGCGTTAACACAACAAAAATCGACACATTAACGTGCATTTTCTGGTTGTGACCAATGAGGGACCTTGAATCAAGGCAGGCATACATATTCATGGCGAGGGTTGCATCATTGATGGCGAACAATAACGCAAGGGAGCACGTCGTGCATAAATTACTGACGTTGTGCATATTACGCATATTACGCATATCCATCCACTAGTCATAATTTTAATTTCAGATATCCAAAATGAAAAACCATTCCAGATATCCATAATGTAATTTTGAATATCCAAGATACATTGTGACTAGTAAAAATGTAATTACGGATACCCACAATTGGCATTATGACTAGTAAAAATGCAATTTCAGATATCTAAAATATATAATTGTGGATATCTGAAATTGCATCTTAACCAGTCATAATGCCAACTGTGGATATCTGAAATGACAATTGTGGATAGAAAGAATGACATTGTGGATATCTGAAATGTTCATTTTGACTAGGAAGAATTGAATCTAGCTATTAAATGTTAAAACGGCCGCTTATACTTTTTAAGGATTTAAAGATATCTTAAATTGATTTTGACAAGGGGAAATAAAGTTGTAGATATCTGTTTCTACTAGTAAGAATGGCATTGCAGATATCTCTAATTACCATTCTGACTAGTGAGAATACAATTTTGACTAGGAGAAATGATATTATGGATATCTAAAATGTAATTAGAGATAGGAGTGTGGTTCGATTAAATGTTAAAACGGCTTGCCATCGAGCCTAGCATGTGCGTAGACGGCCACATCAGTCATTTATGCACAACGTGCTCCCTTGCGTTGTTGTTCGACATCAATGATGCAACCCTCCTCATGAATATGTATGACGGCTTTGATTCAAGGTCCCTCATTGGCCACAACCAGAAAATGCACGTTAACGTGTCAATTTTTGTTGTGTTTGGCCTTCCATAATATGGAAAAATATTACGTGCTAACACGCATTTTTCACGTCCGGTTAACACGACATTAATGTCTTGTTATTTACTCAAATGGCCTTCCGTACTGGAATGCCAAACTGATGCAGTGATGCCACTGATCCACATCAGCTAACAGTGTAGCTTCTTCCACTCGACTCACCCTTTAATTGGTTTAATTTACACAGACGTGCCCTACTCTGCTGTTACTGACAGTTTGATGTCACCATTAAGCTCGGAAAAAAAAATCAGTGTGTGTGACACGTGGCTTTATCACAAACTGCAATGAGGAGAAGGGCCCCCACGTCCTCCTCATCATCATCATCATCGTCGTCATCACTGGCACCACCATCTTGGCAGTCATCATCACCCTGAGAAAGCTCACATTTATTCCGTTGTCAGCATCATGTCTGTATATGCATTAACAGGCTTATAGATGCTGCCGTGCCTTCCTGGGGTCGGTGTGCATTTATACAGCGTTTGGGTCTTTAAATTTTTCATCCTTAAGGACAGTCTGTAGTTGTCAAGGAGATACTACTCGCAGGGAAATTGGGCTGTGTGCAGCCAAAAATGTAGCGGTGTATCTGTGGAATCTGCCACTGAGCAGACGGTATTTCTGACTCACTGAACTGACGAATATGTATTTATTGTCCAAGCACATCGGCATCATTTCCTTTCCCTTCGAAGCGATTGCGTGAGTCATTATACAGTGTCCAGCTCCACAGGATTCATTCGAGCAAATCCTCTCGCTCGGTAGATGCCACGGCAACAGTAAGTGCCTCGCAGCCTGGCACGCTGAGGTGTGTGTGGGCGTGCCCCTGCTGCAAAATTAAATTTATCGATTTTGGGGGTTTTGGCCTCGTCCCAGCCATTAGTCTTTATCAAGAGAATATATCATCCATTTGCAGGGTTTTTTTTCCTGTAGGCCCAGATGTAAAGGTAAATTACTCTTGGGCATGATTAATTGGTGTGATTTTTCTCTGTCATGATTAAGGGGCTGGGGGGGAAATGCATTACGTTTGCAGACTGTTCTAAGACAAGGTTATAGTCACAGTACCAGTGTGACTCAGACACCCATACAAACACTAATGCTAGCTGTAATTGCCTGTCTTATGCTTTCCTTATGGCGGAGGTTTAATACTTATTCTGTTTCACCAGCTGGCTCTCAAACCATCCCCTCAGGACTGCTCTGTATCTCTTACAGTGTGGACAGACAGACAGACAGACAGCTCATCCCCACCCTCTACATCACCACCCAGGTTGGTGTGAAGTCATCTGTTGTACTTAATGTTCTATTTTAACGTGTCAGTCTTTTAGCAGTCTGTGGATGTGGGCACACTATCAGCTTACATTTGTAGAAATGAGTCAAGGCTAATGTAGGAAATAAAATCACTGACAACTACTAATTTCAGCGTTGTATTTTTATTGTACATACAAAAATTATTTGTTGTATTGGCAGATACACGTTGATCATTTCAGATTCTTTGTGCTTTAAAAGTAATTCTGCATATGCAGCCGCATAAACACGGGATCGTTTGGCTGAACATCAGGTTCAAATTAATTTAACCTTCTGGTGTTTCATTAGTGTTCACTTGTGGACAGGGACACAGTCTGACCAGCAGGGGGCTCCTGTTACACACAGGGTGGGTGGAGGAGAGGCTGAGGCCGGGGGTTTGGGTATGGAGGGTGTGGGGGGTGTGGGGGGGGAGGGAGTTTAAACGCTGTTCCTGCGGTTGTGGATCATGGCCATTATGTGAGACAGATCCAGGCTCTTCATCATCACGTCCATGAAATCCTCATCGTTCCGCGCCCCTTCCACAAACTCCTCCAGTGATAGCTCCCCTAGTGGACAGGAGGTTGAAAGTGTTAGTACCGGTTTGGCACACTCAACCTTTTGAGCCAGTCAGATATGAGATTAGCATTAGCCAGAGTCCCTGCCTCTATAGACAGTTAAAACAGAGATCCATAGAGCAGATACAAAAAATGTTTAATCTGCCATTATAGCCATGCCATTGAAGACTGTGTGTGCAATTGACCTGTCACAAGAAAAATATCGGCCAATCAGAGGAAGGTTTCTGGGGAGACATTGCAAGTGGCAAGTGGCTCACTCCACACTGTTTGCGAGGCAAGGCCTTTATTTTGAATATTAAACGGCTGTTTGTCCGTTATGACAGAGCAAAGTGGCGGGGAACACAAACCGTCTCCGTTGATGTCAATCTTGTCGAATACTCGGTTAGTGAATTCCTCTGCAGAAATCTCCTGCGACTCGGTGCCATTGATGGCACGTATAGCCTGAGAGAGAGAGAGAGAGAGAGAGAGAGAGCGAGGGGGAGGGGAGCGCAGGGGAGAGGAGGGGAGGGGGAGATTTTTTCAGAATGAGTGGTGCAGCAGAAAAAAGGGTGCCAGACAGAAGATGGGCTCCAAGTGTGTGACAGGTTGTCACAAAAACCCAACATGGCATCCCACAGCTTATTCTCTTCCTGTAACGCTGTGTATCACTGCAGTTGAGGGGAATTCTGACAGAAGTGCTGAATCCCATGACAATTAAAATTAAAACAAGTGCTGCGCCTTTGCTTGAACATGTACTTTGGGACCTTGGGAAGGCAAGGCAAGGCAACCCCATGTGGCCAATTTCAAATATTATGCAAAGTTATTTATAGAGTTTCCACATGTATTATTCATAAGGAATAACACCAGTTGTTAAATAGTTGCTTTCCTGACTATCCAAACAAACAAGTTCAGCAGCATTTTTAACATTTAGTGCTGTGCTGGCTGCGCAGGTCAGTTAAATATGTGCCCGTCAGCACAGCGGCAAAACGTTGACATCGCCCCCCAAACTGCTATGAGCCTCTTACCGCTCAGCCCGTACACAGATTTTAGTGCGCGCGCGCAGCTTTTGCACCCACAATGCCGTGCGAGCCGTCCGTTTCCGACGCTCACCTTGATGATGTTGAGCAGCTCGTGGCGGTCGATGCAGCCGTTGCCGTCGACGTCGTACAGCTTGAAGTACCAGCGCAGCTTCTGCTCGATCTTGCCCCTCATCACCAGGCTGAGCGCCGCCACGTACTCCATGAAGTCTATGGTGCCGTCCTGCAACCCGGGGGAACCAGGCTCAGTTTGGACAGGGGGGGGACACCTCTGTCAGGGGTCTGTTTTAGCACTGTCAGGGGCCTGTCTAAAAGTAGGTAGCACTGCTGTTTTTGGTGCCACAGGGCCCTACAGGTACCTGTAGAAAGACATTTAGCACAGCGCTTTGCCTGCCCCATTTGTTTTGGTTGAGGAAATGGAGGAAGCTAGAGAGGCAGAACAGAGTGGAATCAGGGGAGATGAGCTGCGGTAGTGCACGGATGCTCTGCATCCACCAGGGGGAGCTGAAGGGCAAGACACAGTGGCACTCGCCAAGCATCTCATCCACTCTCAAGCAGCAGAGAGGGTAACAGCTCATGGTATGACAGCTTATGGAGAGTATAACAGCATGTCAAGCTCTGGACAAAGTTGAGTTTATTTTTTTTTTTTATAACCAACTGTAAAAATAAAGTCACACGGGAAAGGAGCACACTGTGCTGTGCTATTAAATAGGCAGTAGGCTGTTATAATGAATTCAGTGTGGGATTATCACTGCTAAACCCAGCCATTCTGCTGAGGTCAGCAGCACGAGGAAAGGAGGGGGGGGGGATGCAGTTGTGATTCACCGGACGGCCCGTCATAATCCTGATTTAAATTCCGGCAGCGCCTCAGCCTTGTTTGGGGCTCTGCGTCTGGACTGGGCCTGGAGGATTTGTGCAGAGATCACGAGGACAGACAAGGTGACAGACAGCTCACCTGTCTGCCGGGTGACATTCAGGTGATTATGAACGTGACCTGCAGGTCTATTAAGTTTGGGCCCTGAGCTGTATTTTTTGCCTGAATTAATGAGCCTCTGGATTCCTTACTCAGATTCACTCATGTACAGTACCCAGATTCACTCGTACACAGTACCCAGATTCACTCATGTACAGTACCCAGATTCACTCATGTGCAGTACCCAGATTCACTCATGTACAGTACCCAGATTCACTCGTACACAGTACCCAGATTCACTCATGTGCAGTACCCAGATTCACTCATGTACAGTACCCAGATTCACTCATGTACAGTACCCAGATTCACTCATGTGCAGTACCCAGATTCACTCATGTGCAGTACCCAGATTCACTCATGTGCAGTACCCAGATTCACTCATGTACAGAGTTAGTCTCAGGAGCACACACATATGACATCACCAATAAAGCACAGAAGGCCTGTTTGTAAGCAATAGTATAAAGCAGGTCTGCCCAGCCCTGTTCCTGGAGATCTACTGTCCTGTAGGTTTTAATTTTAACCATAATTTGGCACACCTGCTAATCAGCAGCTCAATGAGATCTCTAGCTGTTGAATGAGGTGTGGCTTTGTTAGGGTTGGACTGAAAACCTACAGGACATTAGACCACCAGGAACAGGGTTGGTCAGCCCTGTTGTAAAGTATTATCAAAGTTAGAGCAATAAACCAGCAATTTGTTTCAGGCACCAATATAAACACCACTATAACACTAAATCATTTATAGCAATGCCTAGAACATTGCTAGACTCCAACCTAACAATGCTTTGTGCATCAAAACACACCGATTTCTTTTCTCTTTCCACCCCCCCCCCACCCCCCCCCAACCTTGTTCATGTCGAAGGTGCGGAACATCTGCTCGATGTAGGCGCTGGCCTCAGGGTCCAGGCCGCGGAGCCCGAAGAACTGCTTGAACTCGTGCAGCGTGAGCTGGCCGGACGGGCACTCCGTCATGAACTTCTTGTACCACAGGTGCATCTCCACCGCCTGGATGTCGTCCGCCGTGCACCCGCTGGAGTTCCCCATCGCCGAGCGCGGCCGAGCGCCGGGATCCCACGAGCGTCGTCCTCCTCCTCCTCACCCGATTGGTCTACTGCCGAGGACCTCTCCTCACAGTCACGCAACACAGGGCTCTGGGAGGAAGTGCTGGCACGTCGGAACTTAAATACCAGTGTCGCCCAGTGTTGCCACGCCCATCACCTCTCCTCTCTCCTTGACACCAATCCCCTTGCCCTGAGGCTGCATGTGCAGCGTCTAGGTGGCTTAAATGGAATAATACATCCTCACGTCTGAGTCATTACACAACACAACCGGAGATCAACACTGTTGACCTCTAAAGCAACGAACCTCGTTTCGTTAAAGTGATGCAGATCACCTTAATGTGACTTTACTGTACATGCCAAAGTATTAGTGCTCTCTATCAACTTTCTGTAAAACAATGCAATTCGTTTCTGGTTGGAATAGGAAAGAAGAACAGTGCATTTGGTAAATATCCCATTATATTTTTAAATAGCTCAACAAGGTTTTTTAGAATACAGACTTGACCATCAAACCTTACATCCTCTAGGCACATGTACAAAAGCAGCACTTCCGTTGTTAGTTATCATTGTCTTCAGCAATGTCGGTATTTTACGCAATGCTTGTGAAGAAGAACAGTTTAGAAACACACCTAGTCTTTCATTTTGGTTTAATGGGATTATAACCAAACTGATGAACTGAGTCTTACATTGCTCTTCCAGTTCAATGACTCAGAAATCTCTATAGAAGCCCCTTTGGTACATTTCCATCACATTTGTATACTCGTATTTCTAGTCAAACTCATCGCAGTACAATGCATAATAAGCAGACATAGTTATTCATACACAGCTTACATTTTAAATATCCAGTTATACAGCTGGATGTATTTACTGAAGCCATTCATGTTTGGGGTACTCCTTCAATGATACTACAATACTGTCCCATCTCAGAATTTTAAAAAAAAATACAACTTAATTGTCTTATATGATGCAAAACACATCTAATACTGCATAATCAATACAATGTAAAAAATCTCACAAGAGCTGCAATTGCTGCAACACAAACAGTTGTATATAAAAACCCAACTGAATTGCAGTGGTTTTAATACTGTAGGAAGTGGTCTACAATAACCCTAGATAATCATATTTATTTTTAGTAAAAGAGATATAAAAAATATATGCTTTTATTATAACAGTATCCTTCTGTCATGTGTCCTTCAGTTACGTCTTTCATTCTTATGAGAGTTACAGTGGAAGCAGAGAACGCTACCCTGAAATTGTCCGTTCAGCAACATTCCAGGGACGCTACGGTAAGAATGACAATCTCCGGTTAAGCGAATCTACGGTGGTGGCTGCACAGTCGATTTAAACTGTTGGGTTTGATTTTAGTCTGATACCTTTCCAATGCTGAAAAATATACGGTGAGATTGACAAGGGGTGGTAACATTTTGCCCGTAAGATGCACTGTGAAGAGACTCTTCCTGGCACTCCTTGAGAAGTGCAGGGATTTCTTTCCAGTGGCACAGCGGTGAGCACAGCACTAAAGCAGGGCCAGGAGGGGATGCACTCAGAACCCTGGCCATTGGGCAGTGAGGTGATGTCAGAGGCGGAAACTCCAGGATCAGGAAGTAAAAGCCCTCCCCCAGTAATTCGCTCCCATCACCCGGATTTGATAATTAGCACAATTCTTCAGCCAGGAGGTAGAATTAAGTTGGTGAAATCAGCTGGGCTGAGTTCACGGGTGGAAGAAACACTCGGCAGGACTCTTACATTCTGACCCCTGCGACCTACCACCTCTGGGTGGTGTCCCTGCATTGTGCATTGGGAGACCAGTGTTTGGTCAGACAAGTAAAAACTTCAGTCTTCTCTTCAGGAAGCTCCTCCCCCCACCATAATCAATACAATGTAAAAAATCTCACAAGAGCTGCAATTGCTGCAACACAAACAGTTTACAGAATATAAAAGTATATAAAAACCCAACTGAATTGCAGTGGTTTTAATACTGTAGGAAGTGGTCTACAATAACCCTAGATAATCATATTTATTTTTAGTAAAAGAGATATAAAAAATATATGCTTTTATTATAACAGTGTCCTTCTCCCCCCACCATAGAATCCTTATGTGGCTCACTGTCAGACGGTACAGTGAACAGGTCCACAGGTGCTGCAGTCCTTGGGTGCGCTAATGCTAGCAGTAGCTGGCAGCACAGCTGAGTGACACACGGGTGGCCATCATTGTCAGTCCACGACAGGTAAGGCAGAACGTCCCCCACCACCGTGGCAGAACAGCACCGCCTCTGGTCAGTCCGGTGTCTCTGCAGCTGCTTCTGTGGCAGTGCGACACGTGGGCATGCAGAAGAAAAAAAGCATGCTAGTGTGCTCTCTCTCTCTCTCTCTCTCTCTCTCTCTCTCTCTGAACTGGAGGGCTATTGTCTCTCCCACTGTAGGATGTGCAGCCATTTTACAGGCCTACAAACATCGCTGCCATTCGAAGTTTGGAAAGCAGTTATGAAAACAAGATATAAGCAGGAGGTCCAATTCTTTGCGTGTTTGAGAGGTAGCTGGCTGGTCTTGAGTGGATCAGGATTGAATATATAGGACGATTATATAGGAAATTCATTATATGATTTAAATCACTGTAAGATATCAAAATATAAAATATCATGGACAGAAACAGACACTAGGCATTATCAAAAGCAAATATAAAAGGTTTTTTCTGCTACTAAAACTGATCCCAATCTTCTCTCCCCTCACTCAGTCTATGTCCCTACCCGAGCAGATCTGCGGAGTCGCTCCACCTCTTCTGCCCCACCAGCGTAGGTGCTTGTAGGCTGAGTTAAAGAGGGACACTGTGTATTCGGCGGAGAGCGCAGTCCATCTCACTAGCGCCATGGCACCGTTGACAGAACGCGCAACAAACCCCATGAACTCCGCGGCGTAGTGCGCGAGCAGAAGGAAGCTGCGCACCAGTTGCTTGCCATTGTTGACCAGTAGATTCACTCTCGTATTCCGCGGCCGCATTTTCAACAGGACAATAACGTGGGGGTGGGTACTTGCAGAAGAGTGCCTGCACGAGATATCTGCGCGTTTAAGCGCAATTTGTGGGAACTTCTCGTTTTCCAAATGCGCGTCCTGCTCGCAGACAGTCCATACAAGGGGTCTTCTGTAGTTTAAGTATTCAGTTCTAACACAATTTCAGTTCCTTCTTTAGCGTTGATTCGGTTGCCCAATCGCCGTGAATCTATTTTCGTTTTGATGATGTTACACAGATATCTCAGATTTAGGCGAAAATATATGCGAATTATATCAACACACGATGTAGCCTCTTGGATTTTCCAATTGTGGCAAACAAAACCAAGAATATAGCGTTAGAACAGCTCCAATTACTACCATTGCACATTATTTTTCATTTTTCATGTCGCCGAAAAAAGTAATACACACATGCGTGCCTTGCTTGAAGTTAAAAAAGCCAATCAACTAACCGAGATACAACCTTCAGTCCAACACACCTACAGACGATACAATTACGATGCTGTCGTTGACCAGGCAGTAATTCATTTCTTCATATTTATGATAACGGATAATATTTGGGCAAAGTACATTCCTCTTGCGTATTGTCCGAGAAAGAGGGCGGAGTGACGCAGGCGCAGTAGTGCGTCAGGCTTCGACACTGTACAGTTCATCCAGCATTTGGAGTCGAAGTCTGCCAGTAGTCATCCGCTCATAAATGGGTCATTCAGAACAAAACCATGTATTTTCAGAGATGAGGGAAGAAAAGAATTCATGCTCTACTAAAAAAAAAATATTTCCTTCAGTTCTAAATGCGCTTTAACCTAATAAAGTAATACAATTTTATTATTTTCATGAGATAGTTGAAATTGTATTATTTGGTAAAAGAGTATTTTTTCATATGACAATGAATGCAGTTATCACTAATCAATTTAACCACACCATCCCTGCAATATGCATTCAGTGTAATTAAAAATTATAGTACAAAGTTATGTCGTACCAGGCTTAAATGCACCACTGACACAGGTGGTGGGCAAAAAAATTGATTAAACTGATGTGCAAGCACAATACCCCTTTTGTTGTCATCGTTGCTGTTGTTGTTGTTGTTGTTATTATTATTTGCAGATATATGACGGCATCTAGTGGGATAGTAATATGCTGAAACACACACACATGCATATACACATGGGTGAGAGAAGCATAAATACATAACGCATATGCACATACATGTGCTCTTATACATGCACACACGAACAAGATGTCTGCATTTGTGTGTTTGTGCGTACATGCATGTATGCACGGGTTGTATATGCATGCACACGTGTTGATAAATGTATTGATGAGTTTATTTTGTGGATGTGTGTGTGTGTGCGTGTGTGTGTGTGTTCTTGCGGCATGATGATTCAGCAGAGAGATATCACTGTGGCCATTGCCACACTGTTGATTGCATTGTTGTCGTTACCACAATGTTGTTTGTATTTCATGTTTCCTATTCCTGTTTCTGTGTGTACGCTTTGGCAATAAGTACAAGTGTATTTCATGCCAATAAAGCATTTTGAATTTGAATTTGAATTTGAATTTGATATAGACCGGCTTAATTGTCTACATCTGAGGAGGTCAGACACAAACTCACACCTGACCCTTGGGTTTGTGTTCAGAGCGGAGTGAGCACTGCTCCAGACAGGCAGACAGACGGACGGACAGACGGACGGACAGATGGACAGGACAGACAGAAGCTGTCCGTCTCCCTGCCTGTCCACTGAGAGCGGAGGAGTAATCCTGTGCGATTACCGCCACTCTCCAGGCTGACCTTGAGCTTGGCGCTTCTCGCTCGCTTCAGAGGAAGTCAGAAATAACACCGAGTTACAAAAGGTACCAAGACAACAGCTTGCATCGTGCTGATTTGTGACCGCTTGGTGCATCCAACCAAATGTTCTTCAGATACTGTATTTCGACAGACCCGGCCTTTAGACAAGAGACATATTTTGTACAAAAGCAGAGTTACACAATCGAATGTTCTCTATTGTCTGAGACCCGACCTCCAGGTCAGTGCTGGATATCTGCAGTGTCAGCGTTGCTTGTGATGCTCATCTCAGATAAGTACAAGTTCTCAAATTCTGACACATTTCTGCATTTCCGATAAATTTACGACATACTTGTGAAGTGAAGCCCGACAGTCAGAAAAATTTTGATATTTCATTATTGCAGTCATTTACAACGAGCATTTCAAAAATAATAAATATTCAAGTATATTAGAATGTACTTTCTGCTTCATATGAAGTCATTAAAGCTGCCAAAACTCGTGCTTCATTTTTTTTCTGGCAGGAGGTCCCCTGGAGGTCCCCTTCCCAGCAACGGATCCCATCCCCTGTGGCTCGTCGGTCCAGCTCTGCTCCTCCTCTCCTCCCATTGGCTGAAATGGTCCTGAGCAGGGTGTGACATCACAGTTTGTGTGCTGGTCTCTAGCCGAAGGACTCCGATCCGCTGAAGTCCTCCTCATCCTTCCAGAGTGGCTCCTGCAATGCGTGCAAAAAGCAGGGGGGAGGGAGGGGGTGGTCATGTGATCACCTGCTGCTGCCTCTCCCCATTGGCCAGGGGAGCCCACAGGTGAAGGTGGCGGCCATAACTTTAACAAGAGTCACTTTGATTAGATAATCGAGATACCCTGGCTGCTGATGTCTGCATAAGTCAAAGTTAAAACAAACTCTCTCAAACTGGCCGGGCAGACCGAACTAAAGTGGTTTCAGTGTGTAAAAGGAAGAGTGGGGGAAAAATAGGGCAGTACGGAGCAGTGGTGTGCATTTATAACCAGACTGCAGTGAGCGGGAGCCCCTTGAGAAAGGCTCTTAATGTATAATTAGCATTGTTAGCAAGCCCTGGCGGGTTTTTGCAAATGCGCAGCGTGGCCAGTGTAAATCATATGAGCCTGGCTGCTTTGAGGCTGTGGCTTAAAGCCTTTTCTGCAGTGGAGCGAAAGGGAGAGCCTCTTCTCACCATCAGCTCCTCTTCCTCGTCTCTGTCCCCGTCGCTCTCGTAGCACCGCGCCCTGGAGTCGTAGGCCCCCGCACGCCTCCTTCTCGGCCCCAGCAGGTAAGCCCTGAGTACAAAGTGAAACGTGGAAAAAAAAAAAAAGAGTTCCTGTCTGACTCCACGGCAACTTCCTGTCTGAGCCCAGAACCATAGACAGGCCACGACGCATGGTCCAAGCACTGCTGTTGAGCCTGGTGAGTGTAGACATCCATTTTATATCTAAAGTTATAGCCATCCAAACACTAAGTCTCATCAAACATTGTTTAGATAAGTCTGAAGTGCTTACAACAATTTTGGTCGTAATACGTGGGAAAATTAATCTTTCCTTTAAAAGGATCAGTATTTTCCAGAAATTGCACTGGTATTTAATGATGGAAAAAAAAAACATTCAATGTGCTTAACCAGGTTTTTAAAAAAAGAAATATGCTTTGTACATGTCCATGTATGGGCCACAAATTTAACAGAATTACAGCTTGAGACAAGTAGAAGAGAAGCTCACCTTTGCCTTCTTATATAAGCCCCCTGAAGACAGAGATGAAGTCTCATTATTGTTATAGAACATCAGAGGGGTTAATGTTATAAAGGACACCACAGAGCTTATCACTGGCAATAACAGGAGTAGTTACATTCCATGGCTGTTTATATACAGAACGAAAGCAGGAAATTCAGGAGAATTACCACTGATGCCAGGATCCCAAAAAGGGTGAACCCCGTGAAGGGTACCAGGATGTACTCCCCAAGCTGAGAGGTGAGGAGGCTGGGGTCAAAGGTCGTGTCATTACTCATGTCTGGGCTGGTCTGCACCTGTTTAAAGCCAGCGGTGCGGAGAGCATTCTCAGACAAGCAAATCTTAATGCACTCAATGTGCAGCCATATGACATGTGATCCAGCAGGCAGAGAAGAGTGGGCGAGAGATCACCTTACATAGCTTTCATTTGATACACTATATCAGATTGTATATCACAGTATAATCTATTTATTAAAGCAGTGAGGCTAAGCAGCAGCCAGTATCAATGTTAATTAAACAATGCCCAGTTAATTAAACTCTAACTGAGTAAATATGAGATCTAAATGGGCTATATATCCTCTTTAAAAGTTGATTTAACAGCTGAATATTTTTACAATGCAGCATCAGGCCCACAGTTTAAACTTAAAAACCTTCCAGTTCAGTTGCCAAATCATTTCATTACAGTGTTGTTGGGATAACCCTGGGATAAAAAAATAATAGGAACATTACCTTGGTCATTCCCCTTCAGAAGACATCTTCCAAGATGAACTTAGAGTGAAAATGACGTGTGGACGGTGTCCTCACCTGCTGTAGAATGTACAACTCAACCTGTCCAATGACATTCCTGAGATGGGAGGGCCCAGCCAATGACAGAGCGGGATTATACCCGGTATACCCGCCCTTTTCTTAGATATTAGTCTACGTCTTAGATATTAGTCTACGTCACCTCTCCCTGTCTGTCAAACAGAAATAATCTCACTCTAATCCTTTAATAACAATTATTACATTTTTTATTTGACATTTGTTTAACCTGGATAATACCCCATTGAGATCGAAATATCTTTTGCAAGCAAGTAAAACCAGTTCCAAAGATCGAATGGGGAATGTGACAGCAGTGTAACCCTAATTAAAAAGCAGAGCAGAGGTTAAAAGCAGGAGCATATTTCAGTCACAGAGTCATGAATCGCATGTTTAAAGTTAGCAATTGAAAGTGATTTGTCAAGTTTAAGATTTCTTTTCCAATGATGAGGAGAAAAATCTCTGAAACCCAACTTTCCACATTCTGTAGAGACTTTAGAGGGATTTTAAGGGGGCTCTGTACGGACACTTTCACTGCGCAGTGGCATAGGATCGTATTTCAAAGTGGAGAAACAAAAAGATATTTTCTGTTCTTTTGTTTGCATTCAAAGGGGAACACAGGTCTGTGCTCCTCTGTTTTTTTTTTCCATCAGGACTGTTGCAAGTTTTCTGTCACAAGTCACAAACAATTTTTTGTTTTACTTTGACACTAATTCTCCAACTTGGGTCTAAGGTAGCCGTCATGACTTGATTAAAATGTGAGTAAAATAAAAATGCATGCTTGTGTTGAGGCCTTTGAACACAAGCATGCATTAAAAAGGTTAAAAACAGGCGTGTTAAATTGATGGGTGACTTACTCTAATCTTTTCTTTGTTTGCTCGACTATGAATAGCATGGGTGTGCCGTTCTTTGTGTGAGGTTTTAAAACTGTGTGACAGCAGTTGTTTTGAAGGAAACCTATCTCGGTTTTCTATCTTCATCATTTGTTTTGATAGCAAAAACACTGAAAACTGGCTTGTTGATTATCTTTCAGCTCAGGCAGAGTGTTAGTGTTATAAAGCCCTTTATTGTTATTATCATTGACCTTAAGATTATTTAAAAAAGGTTTAACACACTGAAGTCATGTACTGGTACTTTAGAAGGATGAAGTAACTCTACATACAGTATGTTTTTAATGTGGCACAAATGACTCTAATAGACAAGCAATTTGTTTTTGTATTAAATGGTAATTAAATTGTGTCAGGATTCAAATGTCCTTTCGGTCAGGTCAGGCGTACCACATGTTCAGCTAAAGAATTACTTGAGTCTCTGAGTATGTTAATAGATAAAAAGAAGATAGATAACAGATTCTACTGGTACTGACCTAAATTTATGTGTGTTCAAACTTAAAAAAAAAAAAGTGATGCCAATCAAGTTAAGAACAGTTGATGCAGCTTAGAGAAAAACTTCCGTTTACTTTTCAACAGCGCGGTTCAGCTGCAGCGCTTGCGTAATCACTGCAGTTTCTGGGTCATAACAGCGCATTGCATTAATTAGCGCTGTGATTTTCCATCTGGGACTGGGGCTGCAATTATGTCAGCTGTGGGCAATTATGGCGTCTAAAATTTTTTTCATAAACGCAGTTATATAAATACAGTGATCTAAAAACGCTTTACGCATGCTGTGAATTATATAAAAAGAAAAATATGAAATGGCGCTAACCGTCCACTGGGCGGCAGCATTGCACACCGAATGGGCCGTGTTCCATTTAGAAAATTATCAGACCCCAGGACTCGTGGGACATTTCAGTGATGACAAAACTCAGTTCTGCCATGCTGCGGTCTTTTAATATTCTCATAGTGCTGTCCTGCAGATTGCGTAGTCAAACTTACCCAAAAATGATAGAGTAAAAAAATATAATTTATGAATTTCTATATATATATTTTACCAATAGTTATTTCATGAAATACTGCACTAGTATGAATCTATGGTTCATGAATTTATTTATATTTCATCTATTAAACTATTTATTTGGTAATAAAAAAAGAAAACATCTTGAAAACACAGGCTATAATTACGGCAGGTGCGCAGTAATGTTTCTTCAAGCTGTACTTCTGAGTGCCCCGTGCAGAGCAGCCTTTCAAACTGCCGTTCTTTGTGTTCTCGTCGGCATCGTCCCGTATGGCGCCGCAACCGGGCGTAATTAGTCACTCGGGCCAGCGGGTGGCGCCCTCTCGGCTCCGCGCCGCTCTGTGCAGCAGGGTCCCCGGCTGTGCCACTCGCGGAGAGCCCTTTCCGTTCGTATTATCTGTCATTCTGCCGCGCGGCAGGGCTCCCATCGGCTCTCGAGTGTCTGTTTCCTGGATGGATGCTCTGCTGAATTAAGAGCCGGCGGAACCGGTGTATTTCCCCCGGGAGCCCCCGGCGCTCCGTACGGGCTGTTGTGTGGTAAGATGAGAGAGAGAGAGGGCTGTTTCCGAGTGGTGCTCAAAGATCGTGCGCTCTTCCTCACCACCCTGTGCTGAAAAAAAAGATTGATCACAAACCGCATGTTTCGGAGCCGATAGGACTGAGCGCTCCAGCAGATGCAGGGGAAAAAGCCACAATGTTCCCCCAGCCACAAGTGGTTAGTCTCCAGTCTCCAGTGGTTAGTCTCTAGTCTCCAGTGGTTAGTCTCCAGTCTCCAGTGGTTAGTCTCCAGTCTCCAGTGTTTAGTCTGCACTCTCTTGTGGTTAGTCTCCAGTCGCCAGTGGTTAGTATTCAGTGGTTAGTCTCCAGTCTCTAGTGTTTAGTCTCCAGTCTCTAGTGGTTAGTCTCCAGTCTCCAGTGGTTAGTCTCCAGTCTCCAGTGTTTAGTCTGCACTCTCTAGTGGTTAGTCTCCAGTTGCCAGTGGTTAGTCTTCAGTGGTTAGTCTCCAGTCTCTAGTGTTTAGTCTCCAGTCTCTAGTGGTTAGTCTCCAGTCGCCAGTGGTTAGTCTTTAGTGGTTAGTCTCCAGTCTCTAGTGTTTAGTCTCCAGTCTCTAGTGGTCAGTCTCCAGCCGCCAGTGGTTAGTCTCCAGTCGCCAGTGTTTAGTCTCCAGCAGTTAGTCTCCAGTATTCTCTGGTTAGTCTTCTGTCTCCAGTATTCAGTCTCCAGTGTTTGAGCATGTATGAAGGTCTCCCTCACGTAGATAGCAGTGACTGCGCAGTGATGATGTGACTGCTACACGACGGCACAGAACTCCAGCTGAGCTGCACACCTCCTCCTGAGACTTGGCAGAAAAAATGCGTATTCAATTATTAAAACATGTTTCGGTGAAAATATTTTCAAAAAACATAATTTCATTTTATTTTTGTTGACTGTCCCTTGTGCGGGTTTCAGCAGTAGAATATATGGTTCCTGAGATTAAGGCCCAGGACACGCATCCTGCGCAGGGGACGATAATGAATTGCAGAGTCTTGAGAAAATAATGAAGGGCTGTCAGCCTGCTGCAGCAGTACATGCCTTTGCTCATGCACGGTAAAATATCCAGTGTTAATTCAACTCTAGCAGAGTACATATGAGTCAGGTGGGGGAACATGTACTCTGTAAGAGTTGGTTTAACACTGAACATTTTACTGTGTAAATATGTATCAGTTTGCCCTCAGTTTGTGGCATTGGCTCAGTTTTATCTCTCCTTCAATTTCAGTTAAAAAAAGTAAATTAAATCATTAAAATTAAACAGTTCAAATAAATTTAATTAAGTACAATAGTAAAGTCATTTCAGATCAATATTTCGGGATTGGTGCTTTGACAAGCTGCTCTGTTCAGTTAAAATAGAAACAATTAATTTAATTAAATTAAACCCAAACTGCCAGTAGAAGTTCGGTTCTTATGAAAAGATTATAAAAGCTGTCGCAAAGCCCGATGGGTCACTGATTTAACTGACAGAATATGTGTTATAAGCAACGTGTGTGTGTTTTTTGTTTCCTGCTCCCGTTCTCTGGTGCCTCACAGAGCTCAGAGGCGCTCGGCTCTTCCGCAGCGGTGAGTGATCTCCCAGCTGTCTGCGGGGCTCAGAGGCCCTGCCGCCTGCTGCGGGGCGGGGGGAGCGCTGAACGCTGCGGCCTTCGGTGCCAGGCCGACAGCCCGTCCCGTGCCTTCGCTCCGCGGGAGAGGGGACCTGCTCCGCTCGAACGAGGAACCGCGGCCTGAACGGGACGGCCCCTGTCGTCTCCGCCCCTGCCCTGCAGCAGTGTCATAATAAAAATAAAAAAAAATTAAAATTAAAAAAAAATAATAATAATTACAATAATAATAGTAAGAAGAAGAAAAAGGGTGACAAGGACAATGACAATGACAAAAACCAAGAAAGAAGAATGATTTTGTTTATGTAGTATTTTTCCTTTTTGTGATGTCAAAATGTGCTTCCTGTAAGCGAAAGGCAGGAAAATCATGCCCAGCACCACTAATATGTAGCGTCACCCTAGGCGATGTGTGGCAGCCATTTTGTGTCAAAGCCGCTCACCGCACATCTGCTGAGGGGGAGAGGGGAGGGCATTAGATCTCGCCGAGCGGTACGCGCCCTGCAGTGTACGTATGTGGAATCATCAGTGCCCGGAGATTAATTTTATGAGACTGTGAGAGGTAATCAGCGGAGTGCACCTGTGACAGTTTACCTACGGCCTGAGACTCCCACCAGATCGCCTGGAGTCACAGCACTGCCGGCCAATCACAGCCAAGGACAGGGAGCAGAAAGCCTGTGATGAAACAGAACGCTACATCCCATTACTGATGTAAATTCTGATGAAAGCTCTCTCTCTGTCTTCTGTCTCTCTCTCTCTCTCTCTGTCTTTCTGTCTCTCTCTCTCTCTCTCTCTCTCTCTCTCTCTCTCTCTCTCTCTATCTCTCGCTCAGTCTGACTGGCTTATTTGTTACATTGACTGCATTTAGCTTTGTTTGACGACACTAACAACAAGATGGCTTGATTTCTATCTCAACTGAACTCAATTATACACGGTCAATGTAACATGCCAGTCTGTGTAAGTCTGCGCTGTCTGATCGGAGTGCCACTCTCCTTCCTCCCCAGAAAGTAGTTAAGCACACCTAATTTGAAGCGGTGACTGAGGTGCCAAATTTCACTTACAGATTTTCTTTTCTCTCTCTCTCTCTCTCTCTCTCTCTCTCTCTCACTCTCTCTCTCTCTCTCACTCTCTCTCTCTCTCTCTCTCTCTCTCTCTCTCTCTCTCTCTCTCTCTCTCTCTCTCTCTCTCTCTCTCTCTCTCTCTCTCTCTCTCTCTCTGTGGCAGAGTGAAGCTGCGCTGGGCAAAGCACCGAGGACCGCGCAGCATTAAGATCCCCGCTGGTTCGTTTCCAAGGGCAACGGTGGCCTCTGGTTCCCGTTCGCAGGTTCTGCCGGTGACTAAGACCAGTGGGTGGGGATGATTGACACCTCGGCCCCGGCTGATCCAGGATCAGTGTGGCTGAGGAGAGGGCCGGTTGCAGAAGACCAGGTGTGTCCCTTGTGCTTGTTGTTTAATGTCCCGGGTTCAGTGCTGATGAGTACTGAGTGTTCCCAGGCGTCCCCAGTCAGGTGTACCTGCAAATGAATCCCTAAATTAGACCATCCTTAATAACTGAACAGAGAGAGTAGAGAGTCCACATTCTCATTACAGTGTTATATCCTCTGCCACCAAGCAGAAGTGTACACAGTAATATCACAGTCCTGAAAGCAAATATGAAGCCAAGGTTTACTCTGAGACAGTCCATTACTGAGCCTGTCATTCTCACTCTCTGTTCCTCTCTCCCTCTGTCTCTCATTCCTTCATCAGCGCGCTCACGCTAACTTGTACTCTCTCTTTCTTTTCCTTTATCCCTCTCTATCTCTGTCTCTTTCTCCCTCTCTCTCTCTCTGTCACTATGTGACTCATTCACAGTTTCTCCCTCCCTCCCTCGCTCCCTGTCTCCCTCGCTCCCTCCCTCCCTCTGTATGAATATTTTCGGTTCTCCTCTGCTTCCTCGGCCTCGGTGGCAGTTGGAGATGGCAGTTGAGCCGGAGTCCACAGAGCTGAGCTGGAGGTGCTCGGGCTGCATTAGGATTCCTCTCGCCTCCCCGGCTGCTCCTGTGTTTGCTTTCCCCGGGACCAGCAGGTGACGCATCGTCCTTCCTGGCTTCCTGTCGCAGGGAGGAAATGAGCGCGAGCCGTCCCGTATTTCACCCCTGCGTGTTTGGAGTCCGGCCCAAGACCTAAAAGTCCATTCCCCCCGTGTACACTTTTAATGTTTTGAGTGTTTTTTATTTTTAAATATCATCGGTCGCTGAATCATGTTTTTACTATTATGCTCTCCTGCTGCCAAAAAAGGGAGTTCAGCTCTAGTCCAGCAAAGCGTAACGACGGCCGTAAATATCGCCGTGTCGTATTTGCATCGTGAAGGCATCTTCTTTTATTAGCCGGCATGAAAAATGGATCTTGTTTCCCATAAACTATTTCAACAGACTGTTAAGTAGAACTGAACTTTACGTCAGAGAAGACCAATCCCGGGCAAATTCCTGGTGATATTTAGGACCGCTTGATTGACAGCTGCCTAATTGAAAATACCAAATCCACCAAATCCTTTCGCGCCTCTGAGACAGAGGCTCGGGTCCGACGGAAAGAAAGCGCACCTTCAGCCCTTCAGCAGCACTGATCCAGAGTGACTCACGCGTCTAAAGTTTTATGGGTCCAATTCAGCCGGATATTTACTGAAGCAATTCAGGTTAAGTACCGCGCTCGGGGGCGTAGTGGCAGTGCCCCCACCTTGTGATTGAACCTGCAACCTCAGTATCATGGGCTTCCTTTACCCGCGGTGCCCGGCGGGCACCCGGGCGCCAGTGAAGCGAAGCGAGAGAGGCTGAAATGCCCACTTTGCGGATGAGTGAAGGCCAAGAACACACCAACACTGAAGTGGGCGCAACAGAACCTGCCTGCTTTCCACCTTTACATTGCAATACATTACATTACATTACAGGCGTTTAGCAGACGCTCTTATACAGAGTGACTTACACAGCTTTTTACATAGCAACCAGCTCTCCACATACAGGTGGCGGCCGGCTCCAAAATTGGTCTGAGCCATTACTGGCTTTATTTGAGTGAGCTCATTCCCATAATGCACTGGTGCTTAAACTTTTTAATATCAGGATCCAAATTAGACAGGCTTTTTAATCTTGGGACACAAATGAGAAATTTAGTGCCTGTCAGGGACCTGTCGAATATGCGTGCTAGCATAGCCTAGTGGAGTACAGGCTCATTCCGGGACCCACCTCATACACTCCTGTGACCCAGTTTGGGAACTCTGCCCTAATTTACTGTTCCCCGGGTCCCGTCCCTGGACACCAGGAGCAGGACGTCCTGTACAAGCCAGGCCAGATACAGGCCAGGGATTTAGTCCACAGGTCAGTCAGCCCATGAGGAAACCAGTAATGAAAATAATTTACACAATGGTTCCTCAGCCCAAGAGCTTAAGACCCCTTACAGTGCAGACCAGCCCAGCCCAGCAAACAGGAGAGTCAGACGCTCGGCAGGACCGCAACTGAGCAAAAACACTCGGGTTCGAGAGCTATGGGGTGGGGGCCCTACTTTTGGGGAGAGAGGTGTGTGCTTTGGTTCACCCTGAGGGACACAGAAACTGCTGTGCAGGCCTTGCCAGTCAGGCATTTTCTTGGCCGCCTCTGTGCATCAGCAGGGCCCCGGCTTCAAAGGGGTCCTCCATTAGAAACAAACGAGCGAATGACAAGGCTGAATGGTGGGGATGGTATTCAGAGCAGAAACATCATTAATGTGAGTAAACACTGTAGATGGGATTTAGAGTACTGATATCAGTCAAGTGATTAAACACCGCGGATGCCTTTTAGAGAAGACATATTAGTGAACTCTGTGGCTTGCAGTGGGGAGCATTAAAATCAAGTCATTAAACTAGGGGTGGGGGAGCTAATGCCAGAATTGCCATTTAGAGGAATTATTAGCTGAATGCTACTTCTCCTGCATTAAAAACAGGACAAACATCGCAAATTAAGGAAAGAAAATAGAGCATAAAATCTCCATTTTCCACGTTCTTCTGGTGACTCAGCTTACAGGGACAGAGTGGTGGAGTAAAATGCTAATGCAGCTAATGCAGATCCAACCCAATTTCTCAGATGGTAAAAAGAAGCCAGTGTGTCCATGGCAGGAGAACATTGCTTGTGATAAATTAAATAAAAATGTAGTAAAATTGTCGCCCTCAAGGTGTATCCAGTCCTGCTAAGAGGTTCAGCTGAAGAGCAGCCGCAGAAAGTTGACTCATTCATAAAACCCTGTTAAAAACCCAGTAACGTGATTGGTTTAAAAAAAACTACCCGCGTCATATTGCGCTGACTCATTCATAAAATGTTAACACGAGGGGAGGATTTGACACGACAGGCACAGCTTAAAATTTTTGCAAATCCCTGGCATCGAATGCGAAGTCTGTTCACAGGATTTCTTTTTTTGGAAATCCAGGTGTCATCCCTTCCCCTGTCCATCCACACACACACACACACACACACACGCACACAGACACATACATGCACACGCACGCGCACGCACACACACACACACACTCATACACACAGGTCTTGTATAATAAATGGATTTTGAGCAAAGCACCATTGGGAAATTGCAGAGCTGATGGCAGGATTGATAAGAGAGTGTCCTGAAGGAGGGAGAGAGAGCCCGTCTCCCTGGTGTCCATTACGCTGTCCGTCACTCACAAACCCACTCCTCTATTTCCTTTCCTTCCCCGTCCAGGGCTAACCTGTCCATCAGACAGTAAACGCATAAGTGGGACCCGCTGAGCTGACCCTCTCTCAAACCCGCCCGCCTTTGCCCCACGCTCCCCCTGGAGTGACGCGCGGTGGGCGGAGCCTACGCGCTGGGTAAACACGCCTTTTTTCCCCCCTCGCGCATCTGGAGCACGCCTGGTCCTGCTCTCGCGCGCATCGCGAGCAGACGCATCCTGTCTGCGCAGACATTTACCCTGTTCCCCGTCTCCCCTGAAAACATTACACAGAGGAGCCAAGGCGTGCCTGGAGAGGCCGGGCCGAGAGCCTTTTTTTTTTTTAACGGTTTTTGGCGTGCAGGCGCAGAGGCGTCTCCAGGGGAACCGGCTCAGCTCCGAATCGGGCCTGTTCCGTATTCTGCCCCACAAGCGTCCTCCAGGAAAGCAGGCGATTCACGTCAAACCGTCTGAAACCTCGATTTGGACGGCGGCCCCTTCCTGATTTTCCGGCTTATCCGACGCTCTCAGAAAAAAAAGTTATTAAAAAAGTTCCTTTATAGGTACAAACATTTGTCACTGGGGTGGCACCCTATAGCGACATAAACCTGTATCCCTAGCCAGCGATACATAATTCATTTGTACCTCTTTTGCATGTTATTTATTTATTAGTACCCAAATGGAACATTATTGAGCTTTCGGGGTACGTTTGAGAACTTCGTTCCCTAAAAGAAAAAAGAATGTACATCCACTGTACCTTTAATTTTGAGAGTGGGCTGAGAATAATTCCATAAAAATAACCCCCCCCCCCCGGTGCGGCTGTGGGTAATTACACACCCCTGCAGGGCTCCAGTCCTCCAATCAGCACTAGAGGACACCCTCTCTGTTGTTTTGGAAATGGAAAAGGTGGGTTTATAGTGTCCCAAACATTATAACATATTCCTCCATTGTGTCTTCAAGGACCACCTGGATCTGTCGTCATTTTTGGCTGGATTTCTAAAACTGCGTTCAGGAATAGCTGGGAAGCCTTAGCTTCACACTGTACACCTGTACCTGTAAGGCTGCTGACTGCGACAAATCCAGCAACGGAGCAGACGACAGGACGACAAGAGCAACTGCTGACACGTGTTTTCGGTAAAGGTTCTTGATCAAGGATGTCTCCTGTTAGTAAAGAAAGAAAAAAAAAACAGGAGTCAGGAAAAGTGTACCCTCGTCGTGACGAGACTGCGAAGACGAGGGTGAACCGCACTGCACAGCGTGATCAGGCACCATGCTGGCGTGTCCCAGTTCTGTACTTTTCCAGGCTAACTTATACTAAATATGCTGATCTCTCTCTCTCTCTCTCTCTCTCTCTCTCTCCACCCCTCTCTCTCTCTCTCTCTCCACCCCTGTCTCTCTCTCTCTCTGTCTCTCTGTGTCTCTCTCTCTCTCTCTCTTACCCACCTGCTCTCCGCTTGGCTATTTTCGGTGCGGATGAAAGTGACCGTTGGACTCCCAATCCCGGTGAGGCTTCTGTAGGAGAGGCACCACTCTCCCTGTCCCCTGCCCAAAAGCGGGGTTAGTCAGTGTCTCTTTGCTACTTTATGCCTGGCCACAAACTTTAAACTTTGTCCAAATGTATAATAATATTATATTGATTGTTTTTCTTATTTCCTGCGTGCGTCTAATGGCAAGCCAAGGTGGGCTGAATGGCCTGTTCTTGTCGTCGCTTTTCTTATGCATTTCTTAGGATGGGAAATGAGGACAGGGCAGAGAATGAGGTCTCCTCTGCCAGATCTGTTGTCTGGCAGGGCTGGTATCCAGGTGCATCTATGGCCCGCAGCAGGGCAGCCTACATATCCATGATAGCAGAGATACCCTGAATCCGCCCCGCCACCCTATCTCAGCTTCAGCTTAAAGCCGCCCCAGAGCAGATGCAGCAGATCCGTATCGCACAGGTCTGCAGTAGCTGCATGGTTTAGCACATGGCCAGTTCGGCCTGTGGTAGCATACATGCTTATGTTGCCTCTTCGGTGGTTGCTGGTTGTGACATGATGCATGATAATGACTATGATGTACTGGGACATTTTTTGACCTCGGAATCCTTTACTGTCATTGTGCAACACCAACTCCCCCCCCAGTCCCCCCCCACCCTGCCCCAACCCCCCTCCCACCCCCCTACCTGGCTTTCACTCATTCAACCCTCCAAAATTTCACTGCCTCCATTTACCTTGTTGAGCCTTTGCTCTGTGTCCCCTTGTGCATGACTGAGGAATGAATGATCAATTAAAAACTTGAACTGAGCCGATAAACAGAGCGGCAGGTAATTATTGCAGTCGGCTGCAATCAGTGCGCTCACCGAGGGGTGGGGGGGCGGACGGGGAGGGGGGGGGGGGGGGGGGGGGGGGGGGGGGGGGGGATTCAACACTGCGTCGGGGGCACACCTGAGGCTTGCGGAGCCGATCTGGGGCGGGCTTTAAATATTTAATCTAAAAATCATTCCAGCGTAGCCAGCGGGGTTGGGGGGTGGGGGGGGGGGGTGGCGCATTGCTGAACAAATGCAGGCCGGGCCAACACGTTCTTACACAATCACTGCCGCTGCTCTCTGCTCCCTTTTACCCAAATAAAGAGGCCCCCTTTCAGCCCCATCAGCGTTTAAGCCCCGGCTGCTCCACCGGGATTGGCCTGAGAGAGGTTGACTGGCAGCCAGGTCGTGTAATCAGGCAGCCCTAAAAGGCTCAAGCGGTTTTTGGGAGATTTCCGTCACTCTCTCTTTCTCTCTTTTTTTTTTTATTTGATTTTTTTTTTTCAATTTTATGCTTCCGTCTGATGTTTGACATTTAGTTCCCAGCAGGCCACAGTGAATACTGGAATACTGAGCCCCTGCTTTGAGCGACACTGCTGGCCCTGCATTAGCTATCGAGGCTCTGCCCGAGCCTGTGAAAGGCTCTATTACCTTTATGTGAAATGTGCCTTTGCAATCATTGTTTTTACTGTTTTTAAAGTGTCCGTTTTAGCCGTTAGAAAGTCATTCGCTGTTCGGATAGCTCACTTTCTAGCTTATCGAGCTATTAACTTTGGGAAATTGCTAAAGATTTCTGCCAAAATTGCAATGTCAAAAGCCAGGTTACGTGGCTTGCCAGCTAAATAATTCCATTTGCATTTGATAATGAAATCATACCATGATGTCTTGTTAAATCTTGGTGATGATATTTTTCTGTTTCCCCAGCATTAGCATAGCATAGCATAGCAGTAGCAGCCACTGACAGACCATCAGTAGACGTTGGTAGCATTGCGAGATTCAAAGAGAAAGCACTTAATTGTAGTGAAAGGTCTGTGTGTGTGCATCATCCAACGTGGTTACATACAAGGATGTCCCCTGTGTTAAGTGCAATGGAACATATACAGACTGCATGTCATGTCTGCTTAAAGTGTTTTTGTGTCTACAAACATGGGTCTGTGTTGGTCTCAGAGGGTATGCTGGTCTCTGAAAAATCCCATTTACTTCTCCGTGCTTCCAATCATTATTAAAGTATTACCCAATACAAGCTTTCATTTAATTGTGTTTTCTTGGAAAAGGAAGCCTGTGTCTCTGTGTGATTTGAAAAAAAAAAAAAAAAAAACAAAAAAAAAAACAAGAGACCCTGGGATAGTGATTGGTTGGACGACTCGAGTGCCTGGTTTTGTTTTCGCTCTGAATGAAAATGCCCTCGCTGATCGAATCTTCACAAGGGCCCATGTAATTCCACTCCAGAGAATGAGTGCACCTTGCTGAGAGAAAGAGAAAGAGAAACAGAGAGACTGAGGGAGAGAGAGAGGGAGAGGTAGCAAGCAAGAGAGAGAGAGTGGGAGAAAGAGAGGGAGAGAGAGAGAGAGAGAGAGTGGGAGAGCGAACAAGCAAGAGAGAGAGAGTGGCAGAGTGAGAGAGAAAGAGAAATAGTGAGCGAGAGAGAGAGAGAAAGAGAAATAGACTGGGAGAGCGAGCAAGAGAGAGAGAGAGATGTTCAGAAGGGCTCCTCTTGCTGAGCGATGACTCCCTGTGCTGGAGAGGCTGCTTGAGGAAGGAGGTCTTTTGATCTGAATGCCTTAATGCTAAACTCTCCGGGGATGAAAGAATAAGTGTATAAAAGCAGTCACAGGCTCGCGGTGCTATCTCCTGCTCCTGTCAAAATATCAGGCTTGAAGAGATCCACGGAGCTGTGTTCCTGTGTGAGCGTGCGCGCGCTCGTGTGCGTGTGTGTGTGTGTTTGTGAGAGAGGGAGAGTGTGTGTGTGTGTGTGTGTGTGTGTGTGTGTGACAGAGAGAGAGAGGGATAGAGGGGAGGGAGGGAGGGAGGGAGGGAGTGTGTGTGCGTGTGTGTGTGTGTGTGAGTGAGAGAGAGAGAAAGGGAGAGAGTGTGTGTTGTGTAAAACCCCATTTTCCCTTTGACGGTTTCCATTTGCTTAACCGATACCCTTATCTGCAGGCAATTTACAGAGCATACATTTTTACCTTTCTGAATTTATACAGCCGAATATTTTACCCCGCTGTCCTCCGCAGGGTGTGACTGGGATGGAAATGTCTCGCGCTCAGGGACAGGAGGAGAGCGGGCCTGAACGCGTCGTGCTCAGCACACAAGCTCAGATGCCTGAACGATAACGCTGTCGGCAAAACTGATTGAAACCCCTATCCAGCCTCCCCCCATTCATTATTGAGTTTATTAATCAATTAGAGGAGATAACAATGCAGCGTTCACTCAAATCAACTACTTCGTTTCCTTAGCCCAAATATTTGTCAGGGAGGGATTCTGTTTTGGCTGTTTCCAAAGCAATGTGGCCAGGCAGAAATTAAAATTTGAACAACAACAACAACAACGAAAAAAAAACTGATTAAGGAACAAAAAAAGGGAGGGGGGGATTGATTGACAGCACTGTTCCACTTGGCTGGTGATGAGACTGAGCTGGAAAGAGAAAGAAAAGAAACAGGATTCAGAATGCTCAGCAGAACTGCAACCTTTTCTGTCGAAACTTTCAGAGAAGTGAAAACTGCACTGCCCCACAAACTCTGCCCAATCACAGCTCACAGTGGAGACGCGCGTGGCCCAATCACAGCCCGCCGGGAGAGGAGTACCGGTGAGAATGAGAAAGGTGAATGATGGACAGTGTTGCCAGATTGGGCGGATTCCCACCCCAAATGGGCTACTTTTTAAAAATGTTATTGTGTGAGGAGAAAATGGCTTTGGGCAGGTTCACAGTCTTGAAATCTGGCAACACGATGATGAGCCAGCCTACTTCCAAGTGGATTGTGGGAAGGGGGTATAATGAGCCAGACTGGCTTCAGCTGTACAGAGGCAGGCAGTGGGTGAAACAATGGTGGCCAACAGCAGCAAGGTTGAGGCAATGAGGCCAACATGTCTACAGATCTGTGGGTAAGTGAACCTCTCTTCTCCTTTCTTCTCCTCTCCATGCTTGTTATGTCTGTGTAGAGTGGGGATGTATTGATGGGTTGTTGAGATCTTTATTGTTAGTAATTATTGTGTGCCCTGCATGAGCTTGTATCCACCAGTTACCCTGGCTGAATGAGCTAATTGGCTGTTTTCGTCAACATTGGTTGACTTGTAGGTTAAACCACAGTATT
>CM045901.1:14082699-14137699 GCA_025169545.1 Anguilla japonica | reverse complement strand
AATGCCCCTGTCCAAGGTTTATCCTCCTGAGGTTAGCGTGTTTTGCAAAAGGACATGCTTGTGTAAGCCTGTTTTCAGTTCTCAAACTTTTTCACAACAATTTTCATCTGTCAGACACAAGTCCTGCAGACAAACATCTTTAAACTGTCTTTAAACCCTATCACCTGAGAGAGTTAGAGAGACAGACAGAGAGAAAGAGAGAGAGAGAGAGAGAGAGAGTGTGTGTGTGTGGGAGGGACAAAGCGAGAGAAAGTGAGTGAATACTACACAGACTGGAGAGGGATGTTCACCATGAGAGCTCAGGCTTTGTGTCATTGTATGGGAGGAAAATGCAACCAAACTGGAAAAAGAAAAGAAAAGAAAAGAATTGAGCGCAGCAGACCTGTCGCCTGACATGGTGGCTCTCTGCTCTGAATGCCCTACCGGGCTGAGTCGAACCCGCTGCGTTCCCTGGGGAACCGTGTGTGAGACAGTTACATATTGATCAAAGGTACAGAGGCCTGCGTAGCCTGAGACCTTGGAACAGGATGTAGAGTAAGGCAGCTCGGGCCCACAGAGGGAGGCGGAGCCTTTGCTGCGGATCTGAGTACAGCAGGGGGGGTGAGAGGGGCTCACCATGGATCTCATACAGCTGGAAGAGAGAACTGATCTCAGTACAGCTGGGTGGTCGTTAACATGAAAGCAAAGCTACAGAACCAGGTCGCGCCTGAAGGAGTGAAAGAACGTTGCCTAGGAAACGGAGGGTTGGGGGGGGGGGGGGGGGGGCATGTCTCATATAGACAGGTCTGTGGTCTAATGAGTATACCGCTGAGCCAGCAGAACGAGGGGGTTTAAACGAGGGGGTCGAGAGGTTTACGAAAACGCTACGAGAAGAAGAGGTGCTTTCCTCACCACGGTAGCGGGATTTCGGCGAGGCGCTTCATTCACGGTGTAGCGTCAGTGATTATCCGCTGTGTCGTGAGAGGTGAGACTGAGTGTGTTTGTTTGTGCTAACCTGGGGTCCAGTGGCACCTGTGTTTGTGCTAACCTGGGGATCCAGTGGCACCTGTGTTTGTGCTAACCTGGGGGTCCAGTGGCACCTGTGTTTGTGCTACCTGGGGGTCCAGTGGCACCTGTGTTTGTGGTACCTGGGGTCCTGTGGCACCTGTGTTTGTGCTACCTGGGGTCCAGTGGCACCTGTGTTTGTGCTAACCTGGGGTCCAGTGGCACCTGTGTTTGTGCTACCTGGGGTCCAGTGGCACCTGTGTTTGTGCTACCTGGGATCCAGTGGCACCTGTGTTTGTGCTACCTGGGGATCCAGTGGCACCTGTGTTTGTACTAAACTGGGGTTCGATGGCACCTGTGTTTGTGGTACCTGGGGTCCAGTGGCACCTGTGTTTGTGCTACCTGGGGTCCGATGGCAGGTGCTCACACAGCTCTGTGGGGCCCAGCTAGCACAAAATGTTCTCACAACGTTACTGGAACGTTTTGTCAGTGTTATAACATCGCCTCAACATGGCAGCAATATAGTGGGAATGTTTTGGCGATAGCCCGGCTCGTGTGCTCCAGCCCAGAGAAGCCACCATTTAGCACATATCAGGCTGAAAGTGTTCTACACCCCCCACACACACACACACACGCACACACACATGCGCACACATTTGGCGGTAATGGCTTTGGAGCTCTCGCACCTCGCGGGGATAGTTGGCGGATAAGTGCCGGGCCGGCTGCGCAGAGCGTCTGCCGAATGGATATTAAACGTCCAGCCCCAGCCCGGCAGCGCGCCCCTCCCCCCCCCCCCCCACCCCCACCCCGGTGGGCTCCGGGTCATTTTTAATTAGCGGCAGATTAAAGCGGGGGATGTAGCGGGTGATTAGCGACGGCTAGGTAATGACACTGCTCCTGTAATAAAGATTGGTAGGAGCGGAGCCCCTCTCCCCAGAGAGTGGCTGTGTGGCGCGTGGGCTCTGCTCTCAGGTTAACCCAGAGGTCTCCCTCGCTCGGAATCTGAGTCTCCTCCTCCCACTCTGATGAGCTCAGGCTGGGATATTGCCCGGGTGAGACGCTACGTGCCCTAGGTTAGACAACTGAGCCTACCCACCAGAAGGTTTTCGGTTCAATCCCCAGTTTAAGCACTGCTGTTGTGTTTTAGAGCGAGGGACTGTTCCTTATTTATGGAAGGGGGTGCATTGAGCACCAGTGATGGTCAACCAGCTAAAAAAAATAAAAAAAATAAAATCATAATTATTTACTTGTGTCACCATATAATTTTCCCTCCTGCATTTCTCAGGTAGATTGACAAAAGCCAAAAGGGAAAGCGTCTGCAGGAGTGAACTGTTGCCGGCGTCTCGGTCATAATGAGAAGCTCTCTTCTTCCCTTTCCGTCAGACACCTCCGCCGCCGCTGACCCGCCTGCCGGAGTGTTTAGGTTTACGAGCAGCGGAGCGTGATGCGCGCGTGACCCCTGAACCCCGCCCAGGGGCCGTTGATTGGTCTGACAGCAGGCAGGCAGAGCTGTGCTCTCCAGGCAGATGACACGCCCGGCCGCGGCGCTGCTAGGCACTTAGTTCTGTTCACCGTTCATCCCATGGAGCTTTAGTGTGGACTGAGCAGCACTCTCACACCGGCTGCCATACAGGCACGCCTGTTATGTTCCATTTGATCCTGCTCTTGTTCAAATTTGATGTGGTAGATCACTGAGCTTGCTGGAAAGTGATTTTTTTTTTGTGGCTGAGACCAGTGTGCGTGTGTGTGTGTGTGTGGGTGGGTGCGTGTGTGTGCCTGTGTGTGTATGTGTGAGTGTGTTAATGTCTGTGTGTGTGGAGGGGGAGTTCATGTCAGTGTGTGTGTGTGTGTGTGTGGTTTAATGTCTGTGTGTGAATGTGTAGGTTAATGTCAGTGTGTGTGTAGTTTAATATAATGTCTGTGTTGTTAGGTATCAGGTGTGCTGTGCTGTTAGGTGTCAGGTGTGCTGTGCTATTAGGTATCAGGTGTGCTGTGCTGTTAGGTGAAAGGTGTGCTGTGCGGCTAGGTATCAAGTGTGCTGTGTTAAGTCTCAGGTGTGCTGTGCTGTTTGACATCAGGTGTGCTGTGCTGAAGGTATCAGGTGTGATGTGCTGTTAAGTCTCAGGTGTGCTGTGTTGTTAGGTATCAGGTGTGCTGTGCTAAAGGTGTCAGGTGTGCTGTGTTGAAAGGTAGCATAGTGTTCCTCTCCCTGCTGAAGGGGAAACTGACTTGTTTCGTCAGAGCTGAGAGATCTGGGTCAGGTTTAAAATACACACACAGGAGCAGAGCCTGCATGAGCCCACAGCTCAGCATCAGCTGTGACTGATCCTGATAAAACTCCCCATCCTCTCTGCACACACACACACACACACACACACACACACACACACACACACATACACACACGCGCACGCACACACACGCACAAACACACATACACACACACACACACATACAGACACAAACGCACACACACGCACACACACACACACAGTACACACATACACACACACACACACACACACACGCACACACATACACACACACACACACGCACGCACACACACGCACAAACACACATACACACACACACACAGACATACACGCACACACACACACACACAAATGCACACACGTACATACACATACAGAAACACATTTGCTAAGTTCATCTGTCAAAATCTCCTCTCTTCGGTATAGAAAGAGAGGCAAGCTGCAAAAGCGAAGTCAGGTGAGCACTGATGTGTGTAAATCACTTTGGGTAAGAGCGTCTTCTAAATGCCAATGAAAACCAGAAATGCAAACAAAGTGTAATGCGCCAGTGTAGCCGGCTGAATTCAGACAAAGACATTTCGTAACCAATAACAGATCCAAGTCCAGGAGCCACTTCAGCAAAACGCCTTTGGCAGGAGAGACAAATATCTCGGCCGTGATATCCTTCCCCCCTCCCCCCCCACTCGACCCCCTCCCATCCGACTGTCACAAACATGAAGCCTCAATTGGACCCCCGTGAGGTGGAGAGCAGGGTGGAGGGGGGGCTCAGGTGGTGAATGAAGCCCTCGCAGTGGAAAGAGCTCGCAGGATGGAGGGAGTCTCGCTGGATCGATGCGCTTCATCTCCTGGCCGGCATCCAGCTAGCGTCTCTCAGCGCCGCCGCCACCGCCGCTGCTGCTGTTTTATATTCCGGGAGCGAAGAGGCTGGCGGGGCGCACGTGGGGGGGGGGGGCAAGGGGGGGGTGAAGCAGGAGGGAGGGAGGGAGGGAGGGACGGGTGAGGGAGGGGGGGGGGCGCGTGCTGCTGCTGCTGCTACCAGCAGACCTGCCGCTTGGCTCGGCTTGTAAATTCACCCCCCAGAGAAGGGCCGTGTCAGCTCCTCACCACAGCCTGTCTGACCGTCAGCCTCCCCCCTCTCTGCCACTCCATCAGCCCCCCTTTCCGCTGCCCCGCCTGCCCCCCTGGCAGGAATGGGGCGGGGCCTCTCTCTCACACCCCAAACACCGCCTCTGCGGCTTCCCGTGGATCTCTGCTCATACTGCACATGGCCAAGCCGCTGCAGCTACTTCAGAACAATGGTGGCGATATTGGAAAATGAACCTCGGAGAAGGTCTGCAGCTGATACGCCACTGTGTGAAAATGAACGCCCAGCAGGACAGCGTTTAATTGGCCAAAGCCGAGTGATTCACAGTCCCATTCATAAAATTTTGGGCATTGAGTGTCCGAAGGTTCCATGGCGTACTCCCCCCCTCTTGCACACACACACACACACACACACACACAGACACACACACACACACGCACACACACACACACACACACAAATGGAAAACAGGCACTTTGCTAGACGGCCGGGGTCCACTGAGAGCCCCGCTGCGGCCTGACGGCCAGACTGCCATGAAGAGGCATGGCGGTAATTGGCAATCGCTCTCCCGGCTGGACGGGGAGAAAGCTCCGGAATGGGCCCCGGCCCCGCGCACAGCCCTTTACACTCATCCCGAAACGCCACCGGGAGATAAGAGCGCGTTTATCTAACGCCCAGCCCGCCGCGGGCCGGGGGGCCCCTGATTGACGGACAGGGGCCCCGTTAAGCCCCGCCCGGCTGGGATCGATAACCTCCCCCCAAAAAAAACTCACGTGCCTGCTGTTTGCTCAAAGGGTACTGTAGCAAAAAATTTTACGGCACGAAATCGGGCCGTAAACATCCCCCCCCCGGCTGAAGCCGGACGCTTACCGCCACGCGCTGAATTATTTGTCCCCTGCGGCTTCGCGCCGCGCTCCAATCACATCGCTCGGTGCCGCGTGCGGAAACTCAACGGAGAGAAAACGTCCGCGTTGAAGGCGCATGTTAAATCTTTTGTGTCGAGAAAGGCAGTACATTTGCATTTGCAGTACATTTGAAGAATTTGATGCATTTGAGGCGTTCGATGCATTTGAACTTGGACTTCTGGGTTAGGAATGCGCCGGGCTGTAAGGCGGAGGTTGGTGAATCTGGGATGAATCCCCCCCACTGCACACCCCACACCCCACACCCCACACATTCACACACCTTTTGTGACACAGGGGTGTACACAAATACAGGTGCTCTGAGCCCTGGTCTGCCTGCTCAAACAGTCATCTGACTGTCTAGACTACCTGAGACGGGGCACAGACCTCTGGGCAAAAGGCCACACCCCCACCCGATGTTAGCTGTGATAGCAATCTAAGATGGGTGTCCAGCCAAAAAAAAAAAAAAAAAGAAATAGAACTTTCTCCCTTCTGAATATAAAGCAGCGCTGTGGCGGTGGGCAGGTCAGCGTTTCCGGGGCGATGCTGCCATGGCGACGGCCAGGTGGCGTCACCTTTCGCTCCCGCGCGACGGGTGGGGTTTAACATTGCGCGTCCGCCCTGCCCCGAACGTGCTCCGGTCTGACAGGAAGTCGATATATGCAAATGAGCCCGCGCTCTCCGGAGGCCTGTCCCCGCCTGCGAGACGCGGCTCTGGCATTCTGGGACACGCCAGCCCAAAATAGACGTGTCCAGAAAGAAGAGCATCGCTGCAAACTTTGCTAACCTGCAGCAAGGAGCCTTTTATATAACTGCTATATATTTAAACATCCCTCTTACAGAGCTAGCACAGGGGGGCGAGGCCACACTTTCATCCGGTTTTTAACATAGTCCTAACACAGCGTTGTCACCATGCAACCCTCACTAAGCAACAGTAAACTGCCTGTCACATGTGTTTAATAAACGGAGCTTTCAGGTGCATCACAGTGGAATAAAAAAAGGCAATTTGTGAAAAATAAGGACGAAATGCAAACAAAGTCAGATAAGTGGATAAAATAAATAAGATGCAGAGGCCATCCTCTCATCAGCTGCCGGGTGCTCGTTCACCTCTTTGTGCGGGACGCAATGATACCTGCAGCACAGAGGCAATCAACAGTTTGCGCACTAATGTAAGGGGAACGTGAGACACCCGCTCTGATACTGGCTGCGCTCTTTTTGGGGGAAGTGGGGGGGGGCGCGTGCCATCTGAACCGCTGGTTCTGTTCAGGCCCGCTTGCTTGCTGCCAGGTTCATCTGCAGGAAGTCTGCAGACGCCTCTCGCCGCCCGAGAGGGAGATCGGCGTGGTCTAATCTCTGATCGATACCAAGCGCTCCTCCTCCGTGATGAATCGCGTTTTTCATTCCCCATAACAACCCTGGCGCATTCCTCCGGCTGGACCCGGGCGCACGTAATGCCTGTCTGTTTTTCAGGAAGGGGAAATGGGCCGGATCGATAAAGATTAAGTGCGTATGAAAATACGTCGCCGAGCCCGGAGATCTGGCTGGACGTACAGAAGCGCACGCAGCAACAATCGCCGATACATCTAATCTCCTTAGATCCGGTGATTGATGCCGACTGAAATTTTTCAAGATCTTCTGTTCCGGAGCTGGCCTTCTTCTTTTATCCAGCGCCGACAGAAACTCGAGAGCCTCCTCTTTCTCTCTTTCGCTTTTCAGACCCCCTGTATCGCTGCCCGTGATTCTGCGAATGCTGAACTCGCCCTCATCCGCGCGAGATTTCCTGTTTCTCTCTCCGGTGACTGTGAACGCCATCACTGGACAATCTGATGGCCATCGACCGCAGGACCAAACCCATCTCATTACACCCTTACAATAGGCCAGCCCCGCAAATCTCATTAAAACCTGTCCTGGGTGAAAATGGTTTGGATGACAGCCCAGTTAAAACAGGGAACAGAATCGTTCCGAGACAAATTTGGCGAAAGAAAAAAAGTTTTCCCCACTAAGATCTTGGGGGAGATAGGACTCCAAAACAGATGTGTTTTTTAATGCGTTTAGACCCTTATATTCAGACTGTACATTTTTGCTGTGCAATTTGCAACCATTCCATGTAGACTTATAATGTCTCCTGTACAGGATGCTTATTTTTTTTCACATTCTCAGGCAAAGTAACCATGGAGACCTGATGTACACATTCCAAAGCATTTCCTGTAACCACACATTTCAGTCCAGGTCCTGATGAACCACTATCTTCTGCCTTTCTCTCCTAATTTGTCTCTCCTAACTAATCTCTCATAATAATTTTTTGGTGGAGTTATTTGTTAGTTATCTGATGGAGATGGATACTCCTGCTAACCAACAAAGCTGAAACAGAGACGACTGCCCATGGTGTAAATATGGGGTGGGATTTAGTGCTTTACTTTTATCTGTTTGGCACACCTCCTTCAATACTCTTCCTCAACTGAAGGCTTATGCCGGATAACTTTCCGAACTTCACATCGGTGCGCCGAATTCTGAAAGTTGAACGTAAATCTGGGAAAGTCGGTTGATAAATCTTGGAAAATTAATGGGGGTAAGGCTTTGGGAGAAGAGGAGCTGCTTGGATGGAAGCCAGAGAGTGCTGCAACCTCCCCAAAATACCTCCTTGGAGCGAGTCCTGAACAGGTAAGGGTTCTTTTCAGCTTGTCATTTACGCTCCTTGTCTAATACCCCTGAAATGATGTTTACTGGACCGCGGGGGGATGAGTAATTGTGTGCAGGGGGGAAGTAATTGGTGCTGGGTGAGCACCTGAGCTGATGGGACAGGCACTTCTATCCATTCTCTCCGGAGGAGGATGGGCTTTTTGGGCTACTTTAAGACACAGTGTTTTCTCTTGAATTATTATGAATGAAACCCCAGGGAATTAATGCTTTTTTTTTTTTTTTTTTTAAAGTTATGTCTAGTTTGCATGGTTAAAGGGAAAAGAAGGTTCCTTCCCAAAGCAAAGCTAGACTGCTAGACTGCCTGCTTAATGAACTGTGAGGAAGAATTGTAGAAACAAAAAAGAAAAAGATTCTGCTTAAGAGTACATCAAAACGGGCTGTGCTTTATTCATTTATTTTATGAAAGTGAGCTTGTGAAAAAACATGAAAACATAAACGATGGATGAGAAAAATGTAGCATGCCTTGCGTCTTTTTGATCTTTGCTTGTGAAATTCTGAAATATTCAATGCATGAAGATGATCATTTGGCTGGTTAGTACAGTGCACTCTGTGTGTGGGTGAGAGGGTAGAGTGAGGTTTGAATAGAGTGAGCACTTACCTGTCGGAATGTTCTGGTGAATGACAGTGCCCTGTGCCCAGGTAATTTTCTTTAACCTGTAGAACACTGTTCTCTGGTCCTCGTTGCTCGTGTGTCTGTGGGTCTGAGTGTCTGAGGACATTACGCTCTCAGACACAAGCTAGCTGTGGAATACTGCCAGATTTAAATTCATTCTGTGGCTTCCATAACTGTGCGTTTTTTTAACAGTTAGAAAAGAGAAAGCGAGTATGAGAAGAAAGAGGGGGATGGAGTGATAGAGAGAGAGATGAGGGAGGGGGATAGAAGTAAGAGTTAACCTTTATATCTCAATTAAAGTGCCTTCAGTGGGAAAGTAAAGACAAATTAATGTTCCTCTACTTCATAAAACACATCCCCCTACGGGGGGACATAGGAGAGAGAGAGATGAAGAGAGAGAGGGAGGGAGAGAGAGGGAGAGGGTATGAAATTTACTGGGTGAGACAAACATCTGGATAAAATTTAGCTGAATCCTAGAAAACTGAATATAAGTGCTTATTTTCTGTGTTGTCCTGGCTTCTCTCACTTCAGAAATCTAGGGTGGAAATGTCCCCAATGTCTTCAAAAAAAGTATTTTTTAAATCCAGTTTAAAGAGGGTTCAAATTCAGAACTCAGTTCAGGAAGGTGTTTTGTAGGACAGGCTTTTTTAAAATGCAGTGGTTTGGTGGGCTTGTAAATGTTTTTTATCACATAAAAATATATATATTTCCCTGATTTAAAAAAAAAAAATACAGAATCAGTATAGTAAAGTAATGCTGGAAAAATGGCACAGAAAATATTTGACACATTATGACTCTTAGAGGACGGGAGACAGTTTAATCTGTACTCTTGAGCATTGAGTATTTCTTGTTTTATGAAAGTTGAGGCTCCTGGAGCTGAGCGTAATAAAACCCCTGCCGGGTGCCGGGGTTCAGGCAGAGCGGGGCTGAGCACACGCAGAGGAGCGCGAAGGGAACGAGCGCGCCGCCAGCCGCTATATCAGCCTGCCGGCGCTCGGCCTGGGCCGAGCCAACACGAGAGCGCAGAGAGAGAGCGCAAAAAAAACAACAACAAATAAAGAGCGCCAGTGTGGGAGAAGACAAAGAACAGGAGAGCACTGTAGTGTGAGAGCATGAGAAGGAAAAGAACACGGAGAACATTAGAACACAAGAGCATGAGAACGCGAGAGGGGAAAGGAACACAAAGAACATAAAGAACATTAGAACACAAGAGCATGAGAACGCTAGAGGGGAATGGAACACAAAGAACATAAAGAACATTAGAACACAAGAGCATGAGAACGCTAGAGGGGAAAGGAACACAAAGAACATAAAGAACATTAGAACACAAGAGCATGAGAACACAGGGGAATGGAACACAAAGAACAAAAGAACATTAGAACACAAGAGCATGAGAACGCGAGAGGGGAATGGAACACAAAGAACATAAAGAACATTAGAACACAAGAGCATGAGAACGCGAGAGGGGAATGGAACACAAAGAACATAAAGAACATTAGAACACAAGAGCATGAGAACGCAAGAGGGGAATGGAACACAAAGAACATAAAGAACATTAGAACACAAGAGCATGAGAACGCGAGAGGGGAATGGAACACAAAGAACATAAAGAACATTAGAACACAAGAGCATGAGAACGCGAGAGGGGAATGGAACACAAAGAACATAAAGAACATTAGAACACAAGAGCATGAGAACGCGAGAGGGGAATGGAACACAAAGAACATAAAGAACATTAGAACACAAGAGCATGAGAACGCGAGAGGGGAATGGAACACAAAGAACGCTTGAACGCGATAGCCCAGTGGCGGCTGGTGAGCTGAAAATGGGTGGGGCCCCTTAAACTGATTACTGGCCTCAACCTGTTTTCAGTCATTTTCCTTGATTTTGTATAAAGCGGTTAACTGACAAAACACTCAATACCATCAGATATAGCCGGCTCTGTTCGATTGGGCCATTCAGCGAGTAAAAAAAGCTTTTATTTGCATTGCAAAATGATGCACATTTATCGACATTATTAGTGGACCTCTTCTTCTCCGCACTCATACTCGGAGAATATTCATGACCTCACATTCAGGAGATCTGCAACGGGGGCAGACTTTTGAGCGATCTCAGAGCGCAGGATTTCTCATCGCCGGTCGTGCTTTCGACACGCTCGTTAGTCAGGGGGAAGTCAACGAAACCGCGGCTTCAAACGGCCGGCAGAAGGAGGGAGGAGCGCGCACGGGGGCGGCGGGCGGGGAGGAGCAGGCGGGGGGCGGCTGGAGAGGGGGGAGCGGAATCTGAAGTGCAGGCACGCTCCCTCTCGCAGCTCAGGCAATTAAACTTCACAGGGCTGCACCTCAATGCCAGAATACTAAATCAGCCAGGCCGGGAGCAAGAGGCCCAACTTCCCTCTCCTCTCCTTTCATTTGTTTTGTCCTCCACTTCTTCTTTTCACCCTCTTCTTCTTCTTCTTCCTCTTTTTCTTTTCCTTTTTTTGAGTCCGGTATCTTATGGCGGCGGATCGAAGGCGCGCCCGCTTCGGTTGAGTTTTTTTTGGCGACGGCGGGCCTCCGCGCCACGGCTCCCCGGGTTTGTAAATAGAGTTCATTAGTGCTTTACGAGCCCGTTAACGGACCTGTCAGGCCGTCGGATTCAGGAAAGGCGCTGTAAAGGCGCGCGGGGGCTCGCCGCCGCCGCTGTGAACGCTCATGCTGTTTCAGGTGAGAGCTACGGAGGGTCTCACGCGCTCGTGCCCGTCGCCCCGCGTTACCGTCGCCCCGCGTTACCGTCGCCCGCGTAACCGCCGGCCGCTTGAAACGATCGTGCGCGTTTATTATCCATGATGTTTTGTGAAAATATTCACAAAAGACTGCAATTCGCTGGCACGGGGCTGCCAGAAAAAAACTGCTGGATAATACCCCAGTATCTGTGTTTTTTGTTCTTTTTTTTCAGAAACATTGTTCGTAAATAGCAAACTTTAGTTGTGATAAATATCTTTTTCCCCCTTGGACTTAAACCCCAGGCCTCTCTTAATCCATCGCAACCCACCCATCAGTCCCACCCTACCCCACGCACCACACCTATAGATAAATGCAGTTTACAGAGGGCTGCTTTTGGCTGCTACATTTCAGCAGAGGGGAGGGAGGGGAAGTGTGGTAAATGTAGTAGAACGGACAAAGCCCCGGGCAAAAATAAAGCCTGCTAATTCAGGCTGACAAATAGCTTCATCGACAAAACAGACACACACACACACGCACTGACACACACACATACACACGCGCACACACACACACACAAACATGCAAAACCCCCGCGGGATTTTTGTTTGCTTTTGCCCCTGTGTGTGTGTGTGTGTGCGCGTGGGTGTGAGTGTGTTTTTGTGTGTGCGCACGTGTGTGTGTGTCTGTGTGCACGAGTGTGTGCATGTGTATGTGTGTGCGTTTGTGAGTGTGTGTGTGTATGCGTGATGGGCAGTGTGGACAGGACGCCGAGGGAGGCTCTACCATTGGATGAGTGAGCTCACGTGACTTCTCATGTCCAGGCAAGGTCCCTGCCCAGGCTGCAGAGCTGCCGAGGAGCTGTGCAGAAGAAAAGGGCTGAGAGAGAGAGAGTCGGACATTACCCTCTGATGACATCATACTCCCAAGTACATGGCCATTATCAGGTATGCACCTGGATAATGGGCAGAAACAATTTTATATGAACCGATTTTCCTTTTAGCTTTACAATGTGTGTGATTTAATATGTATGTTTCTAATTTTAGTATTTGGAAAATAACTCAAGGGGCACAGCAAACTATTTGACATTTACTAATTGTTGCATGCATGCACCGGCTTCCATTTTCCATAGAGCAATCCTTTGTCCCTCTGAAATCAGTCATGGAATGAAAGGGGAAAGTAGTGTGTTCTTTGACTGAACCGTCTCCTTCTCCTGACCCTCTAGCCCACTGAAGCCCTTCTCTTATTGCAGACTGTGCAATACAGGTAAAATGAAACCAGCCGAAGTACATAAATAAGTCGAAAAAAAAAAAAAAAAATGCACATCCCTGTCAAAAGAATGGAAACTGAGTGATTAAGAAAGTTTTTTTTCAAAAATCCCCCAAGAATTTACTTTCATCACAGTGCAATACACAAACACACTGTGCTGCTGCTGCTGGAAATAAATTCCCCCGCAGTCAGCAAATTTTACACTCCGCTCCGTGGTGTTGCTTTGTTTTTCAATAATAAATTACCTCTGGACCCACACGAATTACAGTGACAATGTGATTTTAATGCCTTTGTAGGGGTAAAGAAAAAATTAATAAATAAAAAACACGGGTTGGAATGGAGATCCATCGGCAATCTCAGAGCCTGTGCGGTTCCCATGTCCCTGTCCACCCAGTTTCTTCTCCTTATCTCCGCAAATTTGCAAACGCGCATCTCACATTAACGCGCGTGTCACCTCCAGGCTTCCTGCGACCGCTGTGGGACCGTTATCGCCTTTTTCGGCATTGCCTTATCGTAACGTTTTTTTTTTGTTTGTTTGTTTGTTTTTTTTCCAGGTTAAATGGGTTGGACCTCCCCGTCGATTCAAGATATCTTGCATTGGTTTATAATTGGCTGGCTGGTCCGCATTCTATGTAATCTGCTCCAGCGGCTTCTGTGTAAGAACTATGATGCATTATTTATGATATTTATTTTAACCCATATGCAGTAGCTGCATCGAGGGTGCTGCGCTGAGCTTGGCGCTGTGTAGCTGTGTGTGCGGTAGAGTGTGGGTGAGTCGGTGCTGGAGTGAGCTGGAAGCTAAAGCTCTTTGCTAAGAGCACAGCAGTGTTTTCTCATCAGGGGTATTACGCAAAGCAATCCGATGCTCCAGGCTGCTGTCCATGAATACTACCTAGCACCCTGTTACTCAAATCATGTGTGTGCAGTTTTGGCGCGGATGTGAATGTGTTTGCCTGTGTTCACAGGTGCACGTGTGCAGCACTTCCTCAGCCCTCCGAAAATACAAAAACAGGCAAATGAGAAGAGAGCAGAGCACATTAAGAGAGAGAGAGAGAGAGAGAGAGAGAGAGAGAGACAGAGTGCGAGACAGAGACAGAGACACAGACAGAGATTGAGGAAGAGGGTGAGAGAGAGAGACAGAGCGTGAGACGGAGACAGAGAGAGCGGTAGAGAGATAAAGAGAGAGAGAGTGAGAGAGAGATGGAGACAGAGAGGTTGCCTGTGAGTAACGAGCATTGGGCCCCAGCCCGTGGAAAAGGGGGTGTGGCTGCAGTCACGTTCCTCCGGCTGTGCTTTGAATATTCCAGACCAGTCTGACACCCTCGTTGTGTGTTTCTGGAGTCAGCTGTTCAAAGGCCTTTTGCAGTATCACCTGCCCTGCAGTCACCACAATGCAGTCAGCTGATCGACTGAAGAAGTACGGCTCCCTGGCTGTTTGCACACAGTGCGACAGCTTGCCTTGTGTTAGTGTGGCCGCTGAGTCATTAGCTTATGTCAAGTTTCAGGAAATGCAGGAGAAATTCAATTCAGGCAAAATAACAGAGTCTCTTATGAGGCCCAGCACCAGAGACTAGAGATATTTTAAAAAATGACCTTGGAAAGCTTCAGTCCTGATGAAGAATCTTTGCAGGCCTATTCTGTAATTTTTGGAAATGCATAGAAACCATAGTCTTGTTTGTAGGCCTGTCCCACTGGGGCAGCGTCTTCCATCCAATCAGGGGAAGGCAGATTTTCCCAGTCGTCTCTCTAAGCCTCGCTGAAGCCCGTGACTGTTTGGCGAGGTACCCGGGGGAGGCGTCCTGCCAGCTACCGCTTGTTTTCCCGCCTCGTGCCTGAAGCGTGTACGCGCCAGTCCGCCAGAGGGGGCGCTGTTGCGCAGCCAGCCAAGGAGAGCCTTTGGCTGGCGGGAACCGTCCCCCCCCCACCCCCTGCGGGCGAGGCTACGGCTAATTACGTGCCGCCCCGCCGAGCGGCGGGCCGCCATCGGCTCAGGTACGGGATTACAGAGCGCTTACCGCCGGCGAGCGTTCGTCTTCCTGGCGGGGCACCGCGGCTCGCTGTCACGGGCATCGCGGCGCCTGTCTTTACCGCTAATTTTTATGTCCGCTTTGCCGAGGCCCCCGTGTTCCTTCCTCGACAAAAAAAAAAGAAAAAAAACAGCCGCAGTAAACCAATTTGGGCTCCCACACAAATCACACCCCCCTTTCCCTCTCAAACGTAAACCAGACTGCGGATTTCATTTTTGCCTTCTGTTAGTGGCGGGGGGAGCCGAATAACCTTGTTACAGCGCACGGTCCTTAATTGGGCCGACAGCACCTTACTGTGGGGCTCCTCTGTCTTTAGCACGGAGCCAAATTCTCTGTGATTACCATGCTTGACCAGCCTTCTGAGAACATGGAGGAGGCCCCTCAGCCCTCCTGCAACACCCCCCCCCCCCCACACACACACTTTCCATGCACGGCTGGCTGAGAGGGATCAAGCTTTGGTCCTCCCTTGCAAAGCCAGATTTTTGTATAGACAAACACACTTCCATTTCTCCTCCGTATGTGACTTTCTCTGCGGTTCAGCTGTGTGCGTGGGGGGCTTCTGTTTTGACTGCGGTCTTAATTAATTGGCTTCGATTGCGCCTTTAATTAGGTTGTGATATGCATCTGACGCCCTTTGAGAGTTATCGGCGCCAGGTCGTCACAGACATAAACGCACGTTCACACGTGAGGCGTGTTTATGCTGGTAAATGATAGACACAAAGCAAGTCTGGCACTTTTAAAAAGGAAGTAGTTTTGGTTAATTAATTGTTCTTCAAGGACTAGAAGCAGGCATCTCTCAGGAGGAGTCAAGTGCAGATCGGTGTTCAGTTAAGAGCCCAATCAAATCCCACGAACCGAGCGCTCAGCTGGTGCGCAACAGACCTAGCAACCAGAGCACAGCGTCAGCTGGCACCAGGAGTCTTCTGGCACACAGACAACAGAAGACAACACACACACACACGCATGCAAATACACACACGCTCGTGCACACACACGTACACAAATACACACAAGCACACACATATGCACACACGCACACACACACACACACATGCACTCACAAATGCACAGACACACACATGCACAGATCTATGTGATGTGCTTGGAGTGTTCAACCAAAAACTATAAACTATTATTTTTTCATAGAACACCTTTAGGAATGTGTGTTTGTGTATTGCCATCTCGCAGGAATTAATTTCTATATCTATTTTAAGCAGCGCAGCGCGTTTCGTGGATAACTCTGATGATGACATCACAGGAGGCTGCCGCGCGGTCCGTGCGCACAGCAGGTGAGGAGCAGAGTGGACCGGGCCCCTCATTAGCATTCCTTACATGGCGGCTTCACCGTGCCTGTGAAACCGCGGAGCCGAACGCACTCGCGGACATTATTACCGCAATCTGAGAAGAAGCAATCGCTCTGGACTGGCTCGCGTGATGAGCAGTGATGAGATTATAATGAGCAAACAGGGAGCCATTGATGAGAAAATGATGAGCCAGCCATGAGCCAGGGAAGCACCAGTAACAAGCCAGTGAAGATTCCGCCATTGCTATGCTTGTTTTCTGTATCGACCGTGACTGCTTCAAACTTAAACATGCAAACACACACACACACACACACACACACACACACACACGTGCATGTGTACATTCACAGGTGTACAAACATACATATTGTACCTATGCAGAATTCAACAGGAATGACTTTTCGTGGGAATTGCGCGTAAGCTCAAAGAGCTCATAATGTGTCTTTCGTGTAAAGTAGACAAGCAGAAACACATTCCCTAACGGCCAGCTCCTAAAACACGGTTAGAAAGTTTCAGCCTTTAAGCAGGTATCTGCAGTAGAACATTATGAGCAAAGCCCTAGGCTTTGGAGTCAGATAATTTATTTGAAACACTTTAACCCTTTAGAGCTCAGTAAAATTTCCACAGATTACTGTCAGATAAAAAGAAGCACACATTTTCACCAGTATTCAGAACAAAACTATTTCTATTTCTCAAATAATTATTTAAAATACTTTATTTTGAAAATACATTCTGGCAACACTCCTGGAGAGCCACGAGAATCATTAAACTAAACTGAAAGACGTATGAAGAACAATTTTGTTTTGAATATTTCTGAAAATATGTTTTTCTTAAAACTGACAGCAATCTCCTTGTGTCTAAAGGACTAAAAAATATTTCCAATATAGGACTTGACCCGGCACCGGCGTCTACAGCAACGTTCCATCTATTTCCACAGCCATACCTCCAATATGAATTATGACAGGTATATTTGTGATCCACACATTATACGGGGAGAGGCAGTACCGGGGCTGACAGCGGGAGGTTTGAAGTGCGCATACAGGAATTTCTTCAAAATGTTGTCTCGAATAAATCTGAAGGACGCGCGTATTAATAATTCACGGCACATAAATGCGCATCCCTGTAATTCGCTCTGATCACGACGAAGGATTAATATTTAAGTGTCTTGCGCTATTAAAGCATGTAAAACAACACGACATAAATTAGATCCTCTCTTTCGCAGGACTGCCACTAATCAGGTGAATGTAACTGCTTTATTTGATGTCTTTGTCGGATTTTACTAGGCTACTCTTGTTTTACCCTTGGAATCAAAGCCCGAGAATTTGAATTTACGGGCAGCTTTCCACGCAAAACTATAAATACTTGTATTTGGCCCCCTTTTACTGTCAGCATCCTTCTTATTGACTAACATCTAATAGAAATGCAATACGAAAGTCTACATAAATAAAACAGTTGATTTATGGAGGTACATCTAAACTCTTAACTTGAGATATGGCTTTCATTCTCCAAATTTGGAACCACATATTCGAAAAAATATATATATTTTTTTTGGTTTCGCTTCCGATAAATGTCTTTGCTTTAATTGTTTGAGAGCAAAATGTTTTACAATATAGACCCCGGGAGCTGGCTTGGAGCGACAGAACGAATTTTAGGGAGATTCACAAGCACGCTCCCGCCCCCCAGAGGTTCGCTGCGCTCTGCTCGTTCTCAGACCCAGTTGACAGCTTCAGTGTGCGCGCAACTCGAGCGGAGGCGCGCGCTCCAATCTTGGGTAGATTGCCAGACATGGCGGCGGATCTAAACCCCGACTGGCTGTCTTGCATCCCATCTTTTTGGACTTACGGGGTAACGCGGGACGGACGCGTCTTCTTCATCAAGTAAATATCAAATGGATACAGCCCTTGGATACATTTGCCTTGTCTCGTCGCGAATATTGAACTCGCACTGTTTTACATTTTTCACCTTTTCCATTTCTTGTCAACAGTGAAGAAGCAAAGAGCACAACCTGGTTGCATCCAGTCACTGGTGAGGCCGTTATTACTGGCCATAGGAAAACTCCAGGTAAATGCTTCCACCCCTTCCAGCTCGTCCATTGCGTGTTGGACTGCACTTGACATTTGTTATGGGCTGTCTACACCGTAGCACTGCAAACATTTGAATGGCATAGATTTGCCGAGCTGTGTTACTCGCGGAGCTCTGACACGCAAGAAAATGTGAAATGCTGCAACAACCCCAACGTTTATTTGCGATATTTTCGCAAGCTCGTGGGTGAACTTAGGAAAAATAATTAATTTGGAGAGCTTAAAGATGAAGTCGTTAGAAGTTCCCCTTTGTGACTATTTAGACTCCCGATTTGAAGTTATTTTATGCCAAAGTAGATATGTAAGTGTTAAACAGTACCATTGTCATATTATGCCTTTCAGTAACAAACCTGAAATGTATCCGCGAGGTTTAGAACAGGTTGTTAACCTCTAGGTATAACCCTGCTATTCTGTATTCAAATTATTGACCACCCATGCTCCTGCTCCGTAGCGCGTGGACCGCCGCAAGCATGTTTCTAGTCAGTCCATTGATTGATAAACATCAGTGATAGTTTAGTATCAAAACTGCGTCAAGATGGAGCGATACGAGCCTCCGCTTATATGCTAGCATGTGTCCTGGCGGTTCAAAGGAAACCGCTGGTTTAGCGTAGAAATAACAAATCGGGTGTATTAGAATAGCCTACGCTACAGCACGGCGAATGGAGCGGGTAGAAGAACTTCGTTCGCTGACCGTGAGATTGTGGAACAAATAGTACTACGATAGGACAGCAGAGCAATTGATACGAATTAACACGGTGCTATGTACTCGTGGTCTGCACCGTCTCGTCGTACTACTGGGCATGGAGATTCTAGGCTTGCATGTAAATAGCGCGGTCGGTGACCAGTTAAATATTCTGCTGCAGATAACAGAGATTCCAGAGCAACCCAGCGGCAGTTTCTGCAGAGCGACATGCGTGTTTTTCATCTACATCACTGACGCTCGGGACTGCGTCCCCGTTGTCCTTATCGGCGCTCATGCACTTATTTATTGACATAATTGTTGATTTTTTTTTGTCATTTTGCTTCCCTTCCCCAACGTAGATTTGCCACCTGGATGGGAGGAAGGCTACACGTTCGAGGGCGCGCGATGCTTCATTAAGTGAGTTGGAATCGCAGAGCCGCTGAGCTTTGAGGCTCGTTTCAGTTCTATGTCATCTCTGTCTGTGTCACCCCCCCCCCCTCTCTCCGTCGCCCCACTCCCGCCATGCGTCTTTTGGGAAATGTTCATGTCCCCCCCTTGAGAAATGGATATTTTTAAACTTTGTGGACACGCACCGTTTCAAGGTACGTGAGCGGAGTTGGATCCAGGTTGGCTGCACTTCTCCTCCCTCTCTCACTGGAACATGTGTCCTTAGCGTTCAGGTGCAGTTAGGACACTTTCCTTTTCTTGAGGTTTTGGCACATTTCTCCCCCATGACAGTATTCCAGCACATCCACCAGGTGCCCCGTAGGGCAATGGTTGCTTTGACCTCGAGGTAAGAGCGATGCAGTGTCAGTGTCAGTTGACCCTCACCAAACTGTGTTCGCCCTACCTGGCATGCTTGACGTTTATGGTCATAAACAATGGAATTTAATCCCAAACCAGATGGATCTGCCCAGCTCTTCCGGCTATTTGCAGCATACAGACAATAATTAATCTTTCCTACAAAAGGGGGATTTACGCCATTTGTTAATGAAGTGTTACTTTTCCTGCTTGTGTGTTTGTAGAAGTAGACAGTCCACCGAAAGCATTTTAATACAGCCTTTTGTTCCCATGTTAATGCATCATATTCAGCCATTCACCAATGTAAGGGCTTCAGCTGCAGACTGCCATAAACACCAAACCATCCCCCAGACTTCACAAACACAGACAGGGTAGGCCTTAAATCAGTACAGGAGTGCACCATACACTGCCGTGTGTGTGTGTGTGTGTGTGTGTCTGTGTGCGTGTGTGCGTGTACATGTGTGTGTCTGCGTGCATGTGTGTCTGTGTCTGTGTGTGTGTGTGTGTGTGTGTGTGTGTGTGTGTGAGACAGTTCTCCTGTATGCTATTATGTGATGAAGTAACAGCCCATCTGATCTTCCAGATAGCAGCAGAAGCAGCAGCAGCCTCATGCTACTCCTGAAGTTTAATTTCACATTATTAGATGTGCTCTGAGCGTCTCAGTTTCTGCACGACAGTGTTGCATTCATTAGTCTGTGTCTAGTGAACTTTATTGAAAAATTCTGACGGATCCTGTCATAAATGTGCCGTGTTGTGAGAACTATAGAAACATATATACCAGAGGATCAGAATTACAGAACTTCAAAACCTTCTGAATGCTGAATGTGTGTGTGTGTGTGTGTGTGTGTGCCTGTGTGTGTTCGTGTTTGCTTGCATACACCTGTGTGTGTGCATGTGTGGGTGTGGGTGTGTGTGTGTGTGTGCGACGCGTGCGCGCGCGTGTGTGTGTGTGTGTGTGTGTGTGTGTGCATATGTAGGTGTGCCTGGGTGCCTCCAGAAATGCTATGCATCTCACCACTTATTATAATGAGCGCTGCTGGGGAATGCTGTAAAATAAACAGTTTATGAAGCATAACCATACCCCTCCCACCCCGCCCTGCCCCAACCCCCCAACCCCCCCCACTTGCACAGATCATAGGCCCGTGCTGCGTTTAGGATGATTAATGGATAATCTTTCCTCCGCCCGTACCACTGCGCTGATTGGGCGTTGAGGGAAGAGGATCGAATCTTAACTACTAATGAAATCATTTGCCAGGACACTTACAGGAGTTTTGTCGAACCTTAATTAACTTCAGGGCCTTTAATGAATCGTAGCATTAAGTGCTACATATTTTCATTCCAGGCCAAATTGGTAGCGGTGGCGTACAGCGAATGAGCTTGAATGGATTGTCTGCGTCGGATCCTCAGCTGTAAACATAATTAGATACAGTAAGGGTGGCGTGGAAGCCAACGAATTTCAGTGGGGATAATAATACTAATGGTCACGCTTGGGTCAAATAATTATATCAACCCCTTGTGACTCTAGATGCTTGTGAGATTTGAAAAGCTCGTAGATACGTCTGAGAATTTTCAGTAAAACCTGTTACTGGCCATCATGTAGTCACGGGAGGGAGAATATTCTTTTAAATATTTAAAATAATATATATTTTTTAAACGGGCAGTAACGTGCAGGACATTGAATCGCGTCTGAAGGGTTAAAGTATTTAAAGGCTGCTTGTCCTCAATTTGAGAAAATAATGGTGAAAGCATCTACCGTAGCTTATAAAAGATGTTTGAAGGAGACACCGTTATTTTTGGGGGAAGTTACAGTCTGTCTGTGAGAGAAAAAGGGAGAGAGGAAAGGAGGGAGGGAGGGAGGGAGGGAGGGAGGGAGGGAGCGGCTTTGACATATGAGCTGGTAGTGACAGCCTGTTGTCAGAGACTTATGTGATTCCGGAGAGGCGTTTCAGATACCCCCCTAATAGCCGCACCGCCGCAGATGGCTCGGGGGTTGACGGACACCTTTCAGAAACACGAAAGGCGGCTCGCTCTCTCCGTTCAGAGCCGCAGGAGGGAAAGGTCGGCCGTGCTCCTTATGCGCCTTTTAATCATTTCAATGGTGCCCGGAGTTGAATCCGTGAGAAAACAAGGTCTGCAGAGAGCGTGTATGGCCGGATTCACCGAGCGCTTGCACAGCTTTTATGGAGCTGGATTCCACTGAGTGACACCTACGTGTCTCTCTCTGAACAGTTTGTCTCACAGAGAGAGACAGAGAGAGAGAGAGAGAGAGAGAGAGAGAGAGAGAGAGAGAGAGAGAGAGAGAGAGAGAGAGAGAGAGAGAGAGAGAGAGAGAGAGAGAGAGAGAGAGAGAGAGAGAGAGAGAGAGAGAGAGAGAGAGAGGTGAGAGATTAATTCTGTACAATGACCATAATGCTGTGTGGGAATATTAATTCACCAAGCAGCGATATCCCTCTGTGCGAACCGAAATTCGCCAAAACCTGAGGGATCATAATGAAAAGAAGGCAAGGGCCATTTTCTCTGTGCCTTTGTGATTATTAGTGCGATATTCCAGACGGCATACCTTTTGGCAACGTATGTATGCTCTTAGAATGCCAATACGGCCAAGTGAACTGGCAAATTGAGACAGAGAGAGGAGAGGAGGAGGGGGGCGAGGGGGGGGGGGGGGCATCCTTTATTCTGAAATAAGCAGAATTGACTGGCGGTGACGAAAGACGCACTGTGAAATCCAGGAGAGTCCAGGAGAGGGCAGGTAGGAGGTCACCCCTTCAACACCTGCCCTGTCCAAATGCCAGGTCCCCTAATGTGATGATCATTTGAGTGGGGGGAGGAAACTGATGTTTTTTGCCTGCAGGTGGGGGTGGGTGTGGGGGCAGGGTGCAGGGGTGGGGGTGGGTGGGGGGGGGGGGGGGGGGGGGGGGTGCAGACAGCTTGCAGGAGGGCGTGAGGTCCTGTTTTGGCGGTTGAATTACCGCCATTTCCAGCATATGCTTCCTGGCCTGGCCACTCTTAAAGGAAACGGAGTGAGCGGTCAGTGGAACTGGGCCTTCCCATTTCCCCTGTGCCGGTGTGTGCGAGCGTTCTCACGGAAACGGCTAGTACCCCGCGGCTAGCTTTGCTCATTTTCAGTTTGCTTCCTCGGCTTATAATTTTATTTGTCAGTGTGCGTGAGTAACGGCTGTGGTTTTTTTCCGTCGCAGACGTTAATTGCAGTCTCCGCATTAATTATTCCTGGTAATTGACCAAAACTGTGTTGACGTGGCGAGTTGTGGAACATAGCCTATGGTCTTGTGTGACTGGCATGAGACACTGTATGAGAAGTGAGAATAAAAAATGTATTAGATTATTTCCCCAGCAGTGTAAGGCCCAAATGAGTTTTTACCAGGTTTGAATGCTACTGTTCTGTAAGCATTCAGAAGTCATTATCCCAGGCCATCCCAGGATCCGGCGATCTCTTGAAGTCTCCTACATTATTTGGTGGTACCGGCTGAGTCAGGCTGAAGAAATACCTGCAATAGAACCAGATGAAAATTAGAAAAACAATATCATTAATATCTCTGGTTGTTCGTCTTTAGTTTGCTGTTGTGTGTTCTTGCCTACGACACCATCAGCCATACATATAAGTAAGGAATTATCATCTATTATTTTTCGTTGTTCACAATACAAAAAAAGCAATCAACATTGGAATGAGTTCTGTTCTGATTGGCGAGGCTTCTTGCTTCCCCCAGAAATAATTGAATAGTTTCTCTCGACCAGTGGTCCAGCTGCAATTAATGTGACAGTGCTATATTACAGTGCTGGTATTTCTAGGGATTCATAGTTAATCTTCAGTAATATAAATGTGATTAACCAACCTGGCCAATTGTGGCCATTGGTGTTGTTGCAATTAGAATGATCATTAGTGCTAAAATTAACATGACTCCCCTTTCCAGGAAGCTGCCTGCTGTTCTTTTTCAAAAGAAGGCTTTCTTTAGAAAATGAAATTGCATCCAAAAAAAAAAAAAAAAGTTAATTGGCGCTGGAAGCAGACAGATTCTATGTTTCTGACTGACACACAAAAAATGTGATTTGGTATCGATTGACATCATTTGGAAGAATATTCTTCCCGCAGGTCCCTACAGGTGTGCAATTGATTGGGGGGAGAGCTTTCTTGACTGTAGGGGCCAGTTGTTGTTTCTCTGCTAAGATGGATGGCCTGCAATGCAAGTGTAATGAGACCACTGTTTCTGACTCTGTGGACCCTTCAAATGACATTTTTAATGACATTATGAAAACTAGTGAACAAAATGGACAATTATGCATTAGAATAAGTTAATTAGCTTCTAACTTTTGCGAATAATTGGTAACGATAAACTAATTAACATGATTAAGGTGCACTAGCGTGGAGCGCTAGTAAATGTTAGCTCTCAGTGTGGCTAGATGAAGAGGATGTATTGGCATTTTGCCACTGGAGGAGTGAATTATGGGACATAAAATCTGGTTGCCGTAAACCACAGGCTCTAATCACTGTCTAAACTGTGGTGTGGCTTGTAGCAATTATGGGAGCAAACCATTGTTTGAAGGGTTCAATTAATTTGGGCAAATATGTGTTTGAGCTGATCCTTAGAGTCACTGCTGATTGAGCTGATCCTCTGAGTCATGGCTGTTTGAGCTGATCTATGTCAAGACTGTTTGAGCTGATCCTCACATTCACAGATGTTGGAGCTGATCCTCACAGTCACAGATCATTGAGCTGATCTTCGGAGCCGAGGCTGTTTGAGCTGATCCTTTGAGTCACCCCTGATTAGCCGGTCCTCTGAGTCACAGCTGTAGCAGGAGGTGATCCTCATCAACTCACGGCTGGGGCCTGATCCTCTGTCCCTCTGGATACGGCCCCATGTCCGAGCCAGTCACAGCAGACTCAACAGAGCTGGGATTGGCAGAAAACGTACCTGGTTAGTGAACCGGAATTATAATTGCAAGGTTGCCGGTTTAAATCTCGGGAGGAGAACTGCTTCCCATTAAGCAAGGCACTTAGCTGCCACGGTTACAGTAATATCCTGCCGCGTACATTTATAACGTCTAAGATGGAAATTAGGAAACTCTAGGAAAACTTGCTGCGCAAATAAATAGTGTCAAATAAATAATATATTTACTTTCCCCGCTCCCATCTGGCCACAGAGAAATTTAAGGACTGTGTGGTGCTGCATAGGGATCTCTGCACCGGGAGAGAGGGCGAGGGAGCCGAGTGTGGTGGGCCCACACTTGGCCAGGTGAGGTTTGTGCGTGTGAGGAGGGCCCTGGCTGGCGGAGACTCTGCGGACGGGAGGTGTGCTGGTCCAGGCTCATTAAGCAGCGCGCTTTCAGTCCCGGCCCGATTAGCGGCACACTGTGGGGAAACGGCGGGTAATTACCGCGCTGAAGGCCGAGCGCAGAGGCCGTGAGGTGTGTGTGTGTGTGTGTGTGTGTGTGTGTGTGCGTTAAGGTACAGTACACGCCTTCGGTACAGAGTGAAACGGAGTGGTCCTGTTCTGTAAAACAGAAGGCAGTCTAAAAACAGACTGTGTGTTTTGAAAGTATGTTCCAAGTACTGTAACTTTTGCAGTTTTTTTTTTTTTTTTTTTTTTCATTTTATTTTTTTTAATCTTGGGTCTTCCCTGTGTTGGCCGTGCAAGTGAATGCATGTCTTTTGATAACTGTTCAGTGTTACAGCCGTAGTGTGATGGTATTGTGCCCTGGGCGCTGGAGATTACGCAGCGCACGTGTGTTTGATGAAGCCAGCGGTGGTGTGGTGTAGATACACAGCCGGTGGCAGTGTGCATGTGCCTCAGTGCTCCTAGGCTGGTTCAGCCCAGTCAAGCCCAGCCACTCCTCTTCTGTTTAATGGCTCTTCACATCCTGTGTGCACCTGCTTGTCTCTGACGTTCAGGACCCCGCGGCTTCTGTGCAGCCCAGACACGCCCTGCAGCTTGATTTGCAGTATTTACAGAGTTTAACGGAGTTGCAGTTCTGTCTGTCTGTCTGTCTGTCTGTCTGTCTGTCGGCCTGCCCTCCTACCTGCACCTGTCTGTCTGTCCCTCTGTTTATCTGGCTGTCTGTCTGCCTGCCTGCCTGCCTGCTTGCCTGTCTGTCTGTCTGTCTGCCTGCCCTCCTGCCTGCGCCTGTCTGTCTGTCTGTCTGTTTATCTGTCTGTATGTCTGTCCGTCCATCCATCTGTCTGCCTGTCTTATCTCTCCCTCTCTTCCATCTCTCATTCACAAACTAAAAGATGCTTTAATTACATGACAAGAGATTATGCTACAAAAGCAGGAATTAATTAAAACTCAATAACTTCTGCGGAACTTCATAAATAAAAACAAAGGAAAAGCCTCCCCTCCCCTCCCACGCAAAACCACCTTGAAAACTCTATTTGAACAGAAAAAAAAAAGATCTGAGAGCTGAGTTTCGTCCTCTGCGTCTGTTTTGCTTGGCATAGCAAATGCCTGGTGGTGTGTTGCCAACGCACATAAACAGTTGTGACAGCACGTTCAATAACAAGAATGGTAATATGGCAAGGGGAGGGGGAGTTTACCAAATAAAATAAAACTGTAATAATGACAAAAACAATAACCATAAAACAGCAGCATAAACCAACTTATCCCAAGGACAGTCTCTCTCTCTCTCTCTCTCTCTCTCTCTCTCTCTCTCGGGTGTACTTTCTAGTGCGGTGCAGGTTATAATACATTGTTTTATTTGATGTGCATTTGATGTGTATGCCAATAGGAAGTGTATTATTATATATATTTATATCATCGCTATATACTTACCCTAGTCCTTGCTGGCTATTGCTAATGCACAGCAATAGTGAGCATGTAGCGTGTCTCTCTGGTCTGGTGTTTAACACGCGTGTGGGAACAGCCAGGGGACTCGCTTGACAGTGAGCATGTCACCTGTCTCCCATCTCTCTAACGCACAGCTCGGTTACAGGAATTATATCACCACAGAGTTTTCACTGTAGTATCAGAAGCCCGGAATTGTAATTGTTCCTTTCGCATTAATTCTGTTAATTGAGTTTTATCTCTATGGTGTTCTGTGTTTTCTATGGTAACTCTGTGTCAGGCAGGCTTGAGCAGAGACAGGCAGCCGTGTGCGCAGAGGGGACAGGGTGTCTCTGTTAGAGATCGTGCTGGATTGATGTGCAGGAGCTGCGGATGCCCGGTGGTGAGCTGTTAACAGGCAGGAGGACCGTGGAGATTTACTGCCCTTTGGTGAATTTTATTTCTCCTGTCCTCCCCTGTGACCAGGCACTGCTGGCCCTGTGTGTGTGTGCACACGTGTGCCTGCATGAGTGCTCACGTGTGAGTGTTATCTGCATGTGTGTGTGTGTGTACGTGCGTGTGTCTGTGTTGGTCTGCGTGCATGTATGGATGTGTGTGGGTATAAGTACAAGCATGTTAGTGAGTGTGAGTGTGTATGTATGTGCGTGTATGTGTGTGTGAGAGTGTGTGTGGGTACCTGTGTGTGCATGCGCGCGCGTGTGTGTGCGTGTGCGTGTGTGTGCATGTGTGTGCGCGTGCAGGGTGTGGGGGGGTGGGTTCCATTAAACTGATGAGGTTTTCCACCTTATTGCTGCTGTAGAGTGCTGCTAGCCCGGTGGCTGGGCTGCTATGGGTGCACTCTGCTACTTACGGTAATTGCTCTAAACCGTTTGGCTCGCGCTTCCGTGTGGGTGATTTGGGGGGGGGGGGGGGGGCTCTTCTTAAAGCAGTAAGTGCACAGTTAAGTATAGTCTTTCATGTGATTTTGTGTTTTCTGGGTGTATTGCTTTGACCTTTCTCCCTGACCTCTCCCTACAATCATTCTGTCATTCATTACTAGTGGCATTAATGCCCCCCCCGCATAGCCCCTCCCCCACCCCCTTCTTACTGTCATAAATATCAGCACTCACTGCTGCTATGTATGACGAGCCATTCCAGATTGGTGAGAGAAAGCCATTCTCACATTGTCTTATTTTGTGATGCGATGGAAGCTTGAGTGCGGTTTCAGGCCATGGGAGAGCTCTCCGAACTCATCAGCATGCCACGCATGGAATTTTCTGGAGAGCAGCGATGGGTCACAAGGGATAAGGGATGGCGGCCAGGGGGGGGGGGGGGGGGGGGGGGGGGGGGTGTTGGGGTGTGATGGGGAATTTCATTGCTTAATTCATAACACTAATGCATTTTCATGAGAGGCGTGTAAATTCGGGGCATCCATTTTAAATGAAAATGGAAGAGACATTATTAGACACGCTCGTGAGCCAGTTCTGCCGTGTCAGGAGTAATTAGTGCAGGCATTCGCCGTGTCTGTGTGTGGGTGAGTGGGCGCTCGCACGGATATCTGACCGCTTTCTCATGTCTCTGCGTGTGTGTATGCGTGTGTGTGTGTGTTGTGTGTGTGAGTGTATATGCATGTATGTGTGTTATTGTGCGAGTGTTTGTGTGTGAAGAGAACTGTATATATGTGTGGTAAATGTGAGCATTGTGGATACCTGCAGAACAGACACATTTTTTTTTACCTGTGTAGAAATGAGTAGACATTAGTTTTATAGGACATTCACCAGCTGTGTGAGGAAATAAGAGGGTAGATGTTTGGTAGGACCAGCTGCACATTCATAAACCCTCCATTGCTCATTGACTGACTAAACACTTCACCTTAGTTCATTCATTCCAAATACATTCACACACTTGCGCCCTTACCGGAACCCTAAAACCTGTAACCACAGGTCCAATTCATACACATGCAAAAAGCTACTGTGGCTGTGGAGTCAGCTATGCATTATTTGCCTGGGAAGGCTTTTGGTTCCCTTTCAAATATTCACAAATATGTGTAACTGAACAGTCTGATGCTGATGGTCAACAGCCACTACTGGTAACTGAAAGCAACGGACTTCTGGAACACTGACTTTGAATTCAAAAATTCAAAAAACATTCCAAAAAACCTAACTGTTCTACTGGTTACTGTAAGAGCAGGGTGCTAGGCACTCTCTGTGAAGTCAGCCTGCAGTTCTGATGACTCGAGTGTTTGCTTTGTTTCCCATATTTTCAGCCTGCAGGACTAATGGCACTGTATGAGAGAACAGCGGTGGGACCCGCAGTGCAAACAGCCAAAAACAATTGAGACATTGAATTTTAACGCGTGATTTCTTCGCAATGTGGCAGAAACTGTTTCGCATTGTTAAACAGTAATTGTTTTGTCATTAACGTGAGTGGTAGACACGAGTGCAGTCTGTCTCTTTTATTTTCATGACAAAACAACTGTTTGTGTGTGTGTGTGTGTGTGTGTGTGCGTGTACATGTGCTGTTCCTTCGGTGGTGCTGGGAATAGCTTTTGTTTGTGTCCGAGTTTCTGTTTGAAGTTGTAGATGGTTGAAGGTTGGGTCACCTTTGGCAGTGCACCACCTACAGCATGTACATCTCATGCCACATAATGACATGGTCGTAACTAGTGAGAGATCAGCTGTGCTATAGCTGCTGCAGGATTACACTGCGAAACTGCCGGTCTGATATAGTTGGAGGATGCTCAGAATGTTCTACTGCCTCAAGGTGACTTTTACATTTTATAAAATAAATAAACGCCAGCGCTCGTAAAATATATATATAATAATGTTGGGTTCTTTGTGAATCTTTCCGCGTTTTATTTCTCAGATTTATTTGCTGTTGGTCGCCGTGTCGGGCGGGGCGTGTGTTATTGGGCGAGGTCCTTGCGGCCGGGTGTGTGTAAGGGTGTCGTGACTCACGGATGTTTACGGCGTGCGGATGGGCTGATATACTGGGCTGCAGGGAGCGGGACGAGCTCATCCGGGTGATTTAGAGAGCGGTGGGTGTGAGACGGGGCCTGTGTGAACGGGCCGCCTTCCGAATTGCCCGGGCGCTCCTTTGCTGGGAGTGTTACGAATGCCCGCCCCCCCGCGAACGCGGGCGCGAGACCGAAGCTCTCTCGCTACCCAGAAGGCCGTGCGGCGGGGCTGCGGCACAGCTGCTGTCGCACATTTTAATCAGGAAAGGCTTGGCGGGTCGCTGTCCTGTTTCCGAGGGGCTCCTGACGGGGACGTTTCGGGAAAAGCCGCGCCGTTTTACGGAGAGGTGCGAGTGACGCGGTGCAATGCCCCCACAATCCCTTTCTCCGGGCGTAAAGCGCAGAGGCGTCTGGAGTCGCAGCGGGCCTCGCGGTGTTCTGGTGACCTTTGCCCTCTGACCTCGCCTTCATTAGGGTCAGGAAGAGAGGGGCCTCTGTGGGCCCTGCGAGGTGATTGATGACTGTGTGTTTTGGGGTAAGTAAATGTGTACCCTCGCCTCCCTCCAGCAGAGAGAGGAATGTGACGGGGGTAACCGTGGACACGGCTCGCAGGGGTGAGGGAAGGAGAGTCCTTCTCACCGTAAGACCCGGGGCGCTCGTTTCCCCCGGCAACGCGATGCCAGCTGGCTGTGGAGAGCTGTGCGGAGGCGATAACTCTTCCTCCGAGGCCGAGAGGAATATACGGCGTGCGGAAGTGTTTGGACAGGCTTCGTATTACGGCTGGCTGTGGGTGTGGAGAGAGAGCGCTGCTGCTTCTCACAGAGTCTTCTGAGCCAGGTCCTTCATTCCCGCAACTCAACGGGGCCTGCCTGCCGAGTGGAGCACTCCCAACGCAATTTATCTTTTAGCCGAGTTTCTGGCTTCTCGTTATGCTGAAATATTATGTGCCTTGGAGTATCGTGTGTCATTGTTTTTTTTTTTTTAATCATCGTTTTGTCAGATAGACATTGCATCTGTTCTGCACAGCATTTTCCTTTTTATTGAGCTCAACCCTAAGAATGTTAATGAAGTTGCAAAGTGAATTTAAAAAATGTTTCGTTTTTTTTTTTTACATCCAGCCCAAATAGTTTTTTTGTTGCCGTGCAGAAAGCAGTTAGCGATGAGCGATGCGCTGCTTGGCGGGATGCTCAGCTGGCCGCCGAGGATTGTGGGACGGAAGCGTCGCCTCTCTCTGCCCCGCCGGTTTCCTCTGGGAGCCCTCTGCTGGCTCGCTGATCCGACTCGACGCCGCGCTCTCACACGTTCGTCAGCAGGAAGTGTAGCCCGCTCGTCTGTGCTCTCCTCCCAGAACATGCGCTGTGTCTTCTTTCTTAGGGTTTAACGCTCTGCCTGCTTAAGCAGCTGGCCGTGCGTATTTCTTCAACACGGACACGGAGAGTTTATGCAAATTCACTATGCGCTGGTTACGGTGTGGGTGTATTCGCAAAAGTGTACTCTGTGTTTGTGCGTGCGTGCGTGCGTGCGTGCGTGTGTGTGTGTGTGTGTGTGTGTGTATGATCCAGTGCAGTAGTTATACAAGCGACTGTTGCAACTTATGTCAACGGCACTTGAACACAAGTCAAGATCTATGTAGTCATGTGTTGCACAGGGGCTGGAGGAGGTATAGATTTTGAGAGTCACTGCACCGCACAAGAATGTGAAATCCGTTTGGGGAAAGAAGGTGATCCGACCCCACTGTGGTTGGATAGTCTGTGTGCAGGGGACTGGGAGGCCCACGTTTGAATCCTAGCTGGCATATTTCTACTTAATGTATTAGTAGAGATAATACTATTATAATATTATTTAGTCCTGCCTTAGTCCGTTTGGCACTGAATGGGTTATACATCTTTTTGTGTTACCCTCTTTGCAAACATCCCCTCTGTCAGACATCAGCAGCCCCAGTGAGGTGAAGCAGCTCTGTGTGATATTCAATTTGAGGCAGGTTATTTCATGGTGCTTGTGTTTCAGGAAGCATTAGACATGCCCCCCCCCCCCCCCCCCCCCGCCCCCCGCCCCCCGAGGCTGACTGTGACAGAAGCAGAATGAAAGGAAGACGTAAGACTGCTCTCTGCAGGTCCGCTTTCCCACGTCCGTGAAGTCAGACACAGGTGAAGGTCAGGGGGTCAGGTGAAGGTCAGGGGTCAGCTGCTCGGGACTCCCCAGAGGTCTGAGCTCTCTCCATATAACCTGCGTATGACTTATTCTAGTGTGTCCACTCCGCCTCATCGGCCATAAAGCAGACTCAGGGCTGGTTATTAATGTAGGCGACTGCCTAGGGCCCCATGTGTCTGGAGGGGTCCCCCCAATCCTCAATTGTAACATTCCCCCCCCCCCCCCCCCCCCCTCGGCTTCAGTCCACTACTCCTCCCCACCCCCTGTGCCGGGGTAGAATATAACTCAAAAGGGGGCCTCTATAATTTCGAGACAGCCCTGAGCAGATCGTAAATACTGTGTATTTTGTATATTCCATTTGTTATTCAATTTATTTCCCTTCCCTGCTGGCGTAGCAGTATCACAGTGTGCAAATGTCTCTCTGTTTTGGGTCGACTTTGACCAGGAGCCACAAGGGCATACACAATGGTGTGGAATGCTGGTCTTTGTGCTGCAGGGATAGGGAAGGCTTACTGTGCCATTGACTGTGTTTCCCTAAGTTGCCACTGAGTAATCACACTCGGGCCACCTGCAGGTTGCCATCGGTTACCTGTGTAACAGGTGTGTCCATCCTCCAGCTGACACTGTAGTGAGCTGTGTGGAAAACAGTACCTGGCTCGCAGGTGTGTACTGGAGGAATTAGTGATTTAGTGTAGTTTTGAGATATCAAGCTTTAGAATTGTCAAATCCCACCATTGTTTCTGTTTAGCTTGTTTTTGACCTTAGTCTGTTTAGAAAGTGTGTTATAATAGACTTCTCAGCTCTCAGATTTGAAGTGTGATTCTAAGCTCTCCAACTGTTGCTTCCAAATTGTGGGGAGGTCTAAAAATGGGAAAATTTGCCTGTCAAAGTGCAGTGATCAGACAGGCTTTTGGAAAGGCTCTGAGCTGCATCTGTTGGCCCTGGATATGGCTTTGGGCTTACTTGTGGTTGTGCCTTACAACCAACAGAGGGCAGTGTTGCATTACTTTATTTGTAGTGTACAAAATGACGTTAAATCCCATTAGATGTGCGCTAGGTGTTATTGGTAGGAATCAGTGAACGACCAAGCTATTTTTTTTATAACTGTCAGAAGGGCTGAGGTAGATTGAAGAATTCTCCTTCTTACACGTGATGTCTGCTTTGTGTTTCTTCCAGAATTTTACTGATACTTGACCGTTATTATCATGTGCATTTATTCTATTAATTCAACCACACTGTATGCATTTCACAGAAAAAACGGAAATTCATAATTTATAAATGCATGACTACAAGGCTCCCACGGTGTATGTGACCTGAGAACCAATTCTGTGCAAGTCCACTGGTAATATATGTCATCGGCACCTCCAGCACACCTGCTAGCTATTCATATTGCATGGACTTGCCTTGAACTGCACTGTGGCCCCCTGTGACTGACAGCTTTATCCTCCAATGGGGTGCTGTGTGGCCTTGTGTTTGTCCAATGAGCTTGTCCTGCTTACTGTACGTCCTCCCACAGGGCCCTCTTCTCTGCAACACTTGCACACCTCATAACAGTTGATAGCAGCACTCAGATTTTTCTTAATCAATAAGTCTTTTGTAAATGTATGTCCCTGGGAATGTCAGGTAATGTAATCTTTGTGTGTGTGTGTGTGTGTGTGTGAGCTGGGAGCAAGGATTAAGGAGGTGTTGGAAAACATTTTGTGAAAGAGGCGTTAATGTTTGGTTTTGCGTTGAGGATATTTAGGACACCCTGTCCCTCTTTGAAAGACGTCCCGCTTGTGTCTCTAATGGGGAAAAGCAGCCTTGGTCTTCTCCCTTCAGAGAGAGGTGCTCTCAAAGGATCACATTCTTCATTACTACACAACCAGGAGACACGCCCTCAAAGGATCCCATTCTCCATTAGAACTGGGAGGCATATTAGCATAAGCTAAGCACACCAGCAGAATTACTGCGTCTGCGCCGCGGTTGTCCTGATGCCTTTTGTCATCTGGGTGCTGGTGCGCATAAGCGGCTGGATCCAGCTGTGACCGGTGGTCTGTACCGGACGCTAACTGTCATTTGCGTGATGGGCAAAGGTGAAGCCTTCAAGCCAAAGCCGCCCGGGCTGACAGGAGCGCCGGGCTAACTGAGCGGAGACAGCAGCGCAGTGTGAAAGGCTTGCGAGCGCAGGCGCTCTGATCCTCTGCTAATAGCACCGCTTCCCCCCGCTTACATTGGGCTCGTTAGCTCGTTAGCTCGTTAGCGCCGTCACTCCGCGGCAGCTGCTACGCTAACGGGGCCTGTCGGCTATCGCACGGCGAGAGGCCGTATTTGTGTTCGCTCGTGCTTTAGGAGGTGTGGCCTGTTTCAGTGGAGAGAAAGGATTGGTTGAGTTCAGAAGAGGGTGTGGATTAGTCCCCGGGGAATGCCCCGCCCACTGGCGGCAGGACTGAGATGATGGAACTGATTCTGAACTGATTTGAGGATGTTGGGACTGGGATTATTAACAAACATTCATGTTACATACAAGGATAATCGCATCAGAAGTGAAAATTGTTTATATATATAATATATAAATACATTTGTGTGTGTGTGTGTGTGTGTGTGTGAAAAGATAGATAGATAGATAGATAGATAGATAGATAGATAAATTGAGTTTCATATTGTAGACATCTTGTGGAGAAGATTTGTTGGTGTGGGAATGAAAACCTACAGGATTGTAGATCTCTGGGAACAGGGTTGGTTACCACTGGTAAATGGCATATGCTTGGCACATCCAACTCTTCACTTTCCTGGGCTTTCACTGAAGACAAATATTAAGATTTAAAGAGAACCATGCAGCCCACTTAAAGGACTACAGTGTATACTTGTGGACACAGAGCACATTTGCCCAGGTCTTACTAGTGCTCACATGACCTCAGCTGTGTGTTGTTGGAGTGTAGGTGTGTGAGTGTTCCTGTCTGACTGTGAGTCTGTGTATGCAGGCTAAGTCGAACAGTTCTGTGGAGATTCGGAGGACACTTTGTGAAATGATTGCACGTTAAGGTCAAACTGCTTAGACTTTATCTCCTGTGTTGTGCCTGGATTTGCAGTGAAGGATTACCTCGTAAGCACAAGGTTGTGTGTGTGTGTGTGTGTGTGTGTGTGTGAGTGTGTGTGCCTGTGTGAGTGCATTTGTGTGTGTTATAGAAACTGCACTTGTCGTGCTTCTTCTGCATTACAGTTAATTACAGCAAGCCAGCGACACACATGTGCACATGCACATAGGCACACACACACACACACACACACGCATGGCAGTAAAACTGAATTAAGAGCGATGGATGTGGGCCTGTGTTCCTGAGATTATTACCTGTGTTCTGTTTAATTAATATTAATTAAAATTTCTGCCTCTGTTGCTGACACAGAGGGTTGCAAACGCAATTACAAATGTTTATTTTTACTGCTGTTTTTAAATGAAATTCATTACTATTAGTATTATTATTATTATTATTATTACAAAAATGCTATTTAACAATCTTAACAATCCTTTTGCCCCTGCACTACCACAGCACATCTCAGTGGGTTTTTAATTATTAGCAAGTTTGTTTGTTTATCTTTGTATCTTCCTCCCTGGAGCCAGTGCTTGTAATGAGAAGGTTCTCCTGTTCGTCTCCATAAGAAGGAGTCAAAACTCAAAAGAGCTTCCGCTGGAAGGTGGTGTGAGATGTTTGTGTTTGTTTATCTGTCTGTGCCTCTCCTGGCTCTGTCACTGATATGTTATAGCTTTTTGCTAATAACTAGCGCAGCAACACTAGCCTGAATGAAAGACTGTTGCGATGCTAAACCTCAACAAAACAGAATTCAGTATGAGTATCACTTTTCAAACAAAGCTTCAGTTGAAAGTGTGGTAATCGCGTGTCTTCATCCAAAAAAAGAAAGGGAGCAGGCCTCAATTACAGTTGCAGACTCTGGGTAATGGCGGGTGTCCAATCTGCATTTTCCGCGCGGCTTTATGGGCACATGGTAGAAATGCAGCATGGAAGGGCCAGCGGGTGTTGGATACCAAACACAGTTTCAGCCCTTTCCGAAAATTAAACAAAAATCTGCAGATACTCAGAGAATTTACCCACTGCTGTTTAATGCTGTTGAATGTGGCTGTTTGCTTATGTCACCGTGTTGAATCTGCTTTTTGGTTACACGCGTCTTGTGTGTTTGTAATCTTGCACTGTTTGACTCTTCCAGCTGTTGGAAGAATACAGGGGTTGTAATCTGATCTAATCTATAATCTAATCCATAATCTGTCTTCATTTGAGGAGGATAATCTAATCTGATCTGATACTGTCTGCATCCTATGACATGGAACATCACAGTGGGCGCTCTACCGTTGCCGTGGAGTTGGGGCCCGCAGGGCTGTTTGATGGGTTGTCGCGGCGACGAGAGCGGAGATGAGAAGTGTTAATTGAACTGTTGAGATCAGCGCCAGATTCATCACTGTCATCATTTGCATCGGAGAGAAAAAGAGCTTCGCTCTCATCTTCTGACGAGATGCGTTGCCACTTCCTCTCGACGAGAGCGAAGCGTTGCCAGCGAATATAAATCGCCTGTGTTTACATTTGTAGTTTCTGTGCGTAGCTGTTGTCGTTTTAGTTTTTTTTTTTTTTTTTTTTTTTGCCCGTGGTTTGTTTTTCACGCCACTTGAATTGTCAGCCATTTTAAATGTTGACCTCTTATCAGATCGGACCCCATTAACTTATAAGGTGCTGTGGGGGCTTCGGTTGGTTCAGTTGGTGCTGCTTTTAATGGCCCTTTGCTGTGCCAAATCAGGAAAGCTATTTGGCGGTAATGGCGCACAGCCCCCGATTAAATTTCCCCTCTAATTGCTTTATTAGTGTAATGTATGCGGGATGGCTTGGGTCCGCACGCACGAGCAGGAGGAGGAGGAGGAGGGTAGATTCTGGTCAGAAGCCTCACCTACAGAAGAGGAATGGGGGTTTTACGCACACGCGCGGGGTGTAGGTTATACGGGAGACAGGGGGCCGCAGAGGAACATGGCCGCCTAGGTTTCGGTGGCAGACTCCGCCCTCCTCCTCGTCCTCCTCGTCTGCACGTGGCCGTGTGCGTGCGCCGGGGCAGTCGGGCCGCGGGCCTTATTTTATTTAGCTCTGCATTCCTGCTTTAAAACGGTCGGTGGATTTTTTTTGTTTGTTTTTTTTTTTTCTTTCTTTCTTCGTTCTCCCGGCCGTTTTATTGCAGTTTTTCACAGTCGCATTCCAAGACCGGCGGCCATGTTGACACACGGCGTCGAGTGTGCGAGCAGCCCGTCCTTCTCTCAAGTCCCAGGCTAATGTCAGCTTTAATAAACAGCCCACAGCGTTTGATGCCAGAGTTGTTTGCGTTGTATCTCCGTACCGGGAGATTATTCATGCATATTTATTGCCGTCGCTGTTTTTCTTATTGTTTTAACGCATGAGTGAGAATTCCCACTTATGAAATGCTTTATTTTCCATTACGCGGTGAAAATAATTAAACTGGATGATTCACATGGGAGGACCACAAGAGGTTACTGTAACATTGCAGTCATATTAGAACAAGCTGTTTCAGAGAGGGTCCATAGGGTTTTATGTGTGTGTGTGTGTGCGCACCATGTGTCTGAATGGATTCCTGCTCTTTTGCAGTAGAGATGCAGCAAACACTGAACTAAGCTGGTGCTGCATACGGTCACTACTGCCAGTAGGGGGCAGTGTGGAGAACACAACTGACTCTAATGGGAAGCACTGGCTGTAGAGGCCCTGCTGTGGGCAGACTGCAGGCTACGTTTTGGGTCTAGGCCAGGGCTGCCCAATCCTGTTCCTGGAGATCTACCATCCTGCAGGTTTTCACTCCAACCCTAATTTGGCACACCTGATTCTACTAATTAACCAGCTCAAAGAGATCTCCTGTTGTTGAATGAGTTGCGCTTTTTCAGGGTCGGGCCGCCCTGGTGTAGGCCTAAACTGGAGCACAGATCACAGTTTTTTCTTCAGTTATTTGGCATCAGCTTCTGCCCCAGTGGGGTACGTGAGTATCGCCAATCTCTCTATCCTCCGGAGCATTAAGCACAATGCAGACATAGACCATTAATTTACAATGTGTAATTAGCCCAGTCAGTAGTAATCCGACCTAGCCTAGCCTGTAGTTACGGGCTGCAGTGCTGTGTGACCACTGTCTGCATATGGCTGAAATCTCTGAGAGCTTTGAGCTGGAGGCTTCCCTCATTGGTTCCACAGTCTGAGGGGAGAGACATAGAAAATTACACACCCGTTAGCTGCCGTGGGATTAGGGCGTTTTTCCAGATCTATCCGGGCTGGACCAGGAGGTTCTGAGGGAGAGTCTGAGCTATCATATGGTTCTGAGTTCATGCTCCCCCTCCCCCGCCCCCCACCCACCCCACCAACATGGATGCTTTCCTCCTTTTGAGAAGATTGTTGGAAGTTTGTTCGGAACTCAGCCTTTAATACCGTTGGAAAATCCGTCGGGAATTCTGCTTTGTTTCTCAAATCAGAAAGTCTTCTGCCTACAGCCCCCGAGTCTTAGTCTTAATTCCAACAGGATAAGGTTCAAGCTTATCTGGACTGGATTAGATTACATCATCCTCCGCACTGTCTGTGTATCCACTGCCACAATACGCGGATAACAAGGATGGCTTGCTAGTAAGTAAAGCTGGGTATGTGCTCTATAAAAGCTGTTTCTGTGTCATTGGATCTCGTATTGATTGGGGTGGTTGGACAAAGATGGTGTGCTGAAAATGTATGAACTTTGGGCCAATCGCTTCTTTTCAAAAACATTGAACCTTAGACCGCTCTTTGATGTTTACACTGGAATGGCGTTTTGCGGAGCAGATGGCAGTTGGTTCTTCTTTTGCTGCTGCTTTATGAAACCCAGAGGTTTTAAACAGGAGGCAGATGGGATCAGGCCCTGTTATTTTCAGCAGTGGGTGCCGAAGTGTGCTGCCCCCCCCCCCCCGCCCCCCGCCCCCCCGCCCCCCCGTCCCCCCGTCCCCCATCCCCTCGGCCTGTTGCATTCCGTACATTATGAGAGATCTCTGTTTGTGTGCACGTGCTTTGTGGGAACTGGAAACCCTTTTCAGGAAGAATGGTAGTTGTCTTAATTTCTGTGAGCAGTTTTTGTTTAATTTCTCAGCTGTGGTTTTTGTAAATGCATTTTTTTTTGGCAGGATATTTTTGTGCTTCAAAGTGAAAATTGACCTGTGCCCTCCTGTATTTGTGATATTGAGGAGTGATAGTCGGGTTGGAGGAGGCGGGTTTGAGAGGGGGTTGTGCTGCTTGAAATTTGAATAAGTAATGTTTTCTATCCCATCTATCTTTGAATCCCATCGGTATTAACAGTCATTACCTTTACACCAGGCACCAGGCTCCTCCCCCAGAGTAGCTTTGTGGGGAGACAGTGGGAAATCTGCATAGTGTCGCTTCTCATTCTCAAACATCCTACCTACCAATAAAACTTGTTTTTTTTTTTTTTTTAAACTGGTACTAAAATACACGTCTGTATGTTCTAACACCATTTCGCCTTTTCACAACAAGTCCCAGCATCGGAGAAGCTTCCCCGTAGCACAAAACATCCCTCCCGTGGCTGTGCCGTTTTCGCCGAAAGATGAGACAGAATCTTTCAGAGTAACACCACAGGCCACTCCAACTGCCGATGACTCACCTTCAGCGCAATTCCCAGAGTTATTAACGTTCGCCTTTTTAAAAAAAAGAAAAGAAAATGTAATCCGTGCGGGTCAATAGATTAATCAGCGTCGTAATGAACTGCTTGGTTTCCTCGACACCCCTTGCGGGGGAGGCACCCGCGTCGGACTGAACGCCGTGCGAGAGCGCGCGTGTCTGGCTGCGCTCCTTAATAGCGAACCGGTTACAGGGGGACAGTTCGTACCTGCCCCGCCAGGCTCATCAGCGCGTTCCTCTCTCCGTGTTCTCAGTGGTTAGCGCCCACAGGGCTCGGACGCTCGTTTGCCAGCAGAGCCAGAGCCAGCTCCAACAAGCCAGCGCAGGTCCCATTCCTGACTCCATAACATCACACTGGCCGATTGGCTGACGGGCCCAGCCAGTCAGCTGTGACCAAGAGATGTCTAATTTCTTTAGTGAGATGGCAGACGATCAATACCTGTTGAACGAGCAGAAAAGTTAGTGCTTTTTAAAAATAATAATAATCGATTATATTGGCATACTGGTAAACTCAGGTCTACCTGCTGCTTGACAGGCTACCTGTTCACTGTATGGTCATCGCTCTCCCAGCTGCCCGTTTATGAGTGGCAGTCAGACTGGGCCCTCTGCAGTGGAGCAGCTGTGAGTGCAAGGCTGACGATGACAGCTTCAAGCCCCATGATTGACAGGGTTGTCCTCTGGACCAGTGTGATGCTACTTAGCCTGTTATTCTGGGTTAAGTGTGCCGGTTAAATGTGTCGGTGTGCGGGACTGAGGGGGCTGTGACCGATCCTGAAGTGGGAGGGGTGTGTGGCAGTGTCCCGTCCTGATTGGCGGTAACAGTCATGTGACTTCCACGCTGCGCGGGAGCTGTGTTTAAACCCCAGGCTCCTGCCCAGTGGTCGGCGTGGCGACGCCGGTAGGCGGTGTCCGCGTTAGCAGCGCTTTGATTGGTTGTCGGGCTCTCCTGCGGTGTCTGGACCAAGTCTGACGCTCCTCTTGTCCACCCAGCTAAAGAGAAAGGACTTGCAAACATGGCCGATGGGGTCCTGCTCACCTGTTGCCCTGGCAACGGCGGTCCTGAGTACAGCCAGTGACTCATGGCATCCCTCCCCTCCCCTCCCCTCCCCTCCCCTCCTCTCCTTACTTCACAGAGCCTGTAGGGCAATGCAGCGCCAGCTCTGTAAGCCCAGGCACTTACCAACCTGATTGGGCATGTCCCTGCCCCCCCCCCCCCCCCCCCCCCCCCCACCTCCCATCGCCATGGATTCCGTAATCATTTCACAGTCATGGCCCTTAAGTGTACTGTGTTTATTTGCTCTGATGTGTGACTTTCAAAATGGCCGTAATTCAGATGAATAGCAGTGTGTCTGTGAGTGTCTTCTCCAGTCCGTCTGAGCTCTGAAATGTCACGGAAAGGAGCTTTCCAGAAAGGCTGTGTCCGTGCAGTTTTTTTCTCTCATAATTGATCCATAATGCATGACCGTTAAATGGACCGATGATTTCAAGCAAGGCAATCTATATATATTTTTTATGGATACTAAAATATAATGTGTATTAGTATAAAGTTTATTGTTATTGCATTTTTACAAGTTACATTTTTGCATTTTTTGTGTGGAAATACTGGCATACCAGTATTGGCAAACTGAAAGACATGGCTGTTGATTCGGTGGTATGCATGTTGATATTTTGTGGTAGGAGAATGTGATTTTGGCCACAATGCTGACATAGCTGCAGGATCTCAGGTTTCACACCACGGTACACTGCATCTGGCAGATTCAGTATACATGAATCGCTTTTATGCATTGATCCTTTATAAACAATGGCAGTTTTATGGGTGATGTAATGAGGGGGTCATTGACTTTGTGAAGAGGAGCCCTCTGAGTATTTGAACGAGAGCAGTTTAGAAATGGCCCCTGTGCTGTGGACTCAGAGGGGTCGGAAGTGAGGGGCCCAGGCTGGCAGCGAGGTGTGATCGTCCCTGATTGGTCGGTCCTGTTAGCTCACCGAAAAGTAAATGAGAGGCAGGCTTGAGCTTCTGGAAAATTTTATCTCGTCAGCATTTGGGCCCCTAGTGCACCGGCACAGTCCTGTCCACAGGTGAACTGCTCTGGGGATGTTCTAGAACACTCTGTATAGCCAACCTGAACAGGGGCGGCACCAGGGATTTTGGTCCCTATGAAAAGATCTCGCATTGGGCATCACCGCCCCATCCCAACACTATTTTTTTAAGGGCTCCTGTCAAGCAGGGCTCTTGAAGTGTTCAACACCCCCCCCCCCCCCCCCCCCCCCCCCCCCATATGATGCCCCTGAACCAGATAGCCTTGCTTTTATCATCATGGTTGCACAACCACAGTTCTGCCTGCGCGTTTATTTCACAGTGAGCACGCAAGCAAATAAATGTCATGCCATGTTCAATCCATATCAGTATTCAATTATATGTGTCTACCAAACCTTTTCTCAGGTTCTTCTTTAACTGGACCACGAAACACAAGGTTCTCCAAACTGCACTTAATTTGTTCAGCACAGACCCGGCCCTTCTTTGGACTTTAGAACTTGGACCTGTGGGTCTTGTTATCCCACAGCACTGAGTAAATACTGATAAACCCTTTTGTGGTTGGAGCTGAACGATATGTCCTGTCGGAGTAGTTTTCAGGGCAGACCGTTATAATTATATTATTATTATTATTATTATTATTATTATTACTGCATGTTTCCCTTCTGTATTATTATTTTTTATTTATCGTTTTTTAATTCGCGCTCTTTTGCGTACAGTTGTTTTGGTATAAAAATAGATGACAATAGGAAAAGAGATGAAGATGGATAACTAAAATGCTCGAAGCAATTAACATGTTTACGACGTGCCCGGTTTTCCGATGTTGCAATATTCTTTCCAAGCCTTGGATGGATGGATATATTAGGGTGAAGGTCACGTCTGAGCTGCCTCAACCGTTCACCTCCGTTTCGGTTGGCCGCCTGTCTGACCGCAAGGTACCGCAGTTTGACAGGCGAGCGCGCTCGCATTCCAGTAGCCTGTTTGCGTTGTATTTTCAGAGACTTGTGCAGAAAAGGGGGTGCGAATCCGTCGGGTTTTTCCTCCCTCTGAACGGTTATTTTCCTATTTAAATTGTGCAGCCTTGCCTGCGGTCTTTGCGCGCAAGCGGAGAGCGAAGTGAGCACAGCACCGTCAGCTTTAGCTAGACAGAATCGAAGCGTGACATCAGGCGGGTGTCACGTTTCAGGTTTTGTTTTCTTGGTGCTTTTTTCACGCACGGAGAGGGAGACTGACAGCTGGAATTCTCCATGTCGTCTCGAGCTCGTCCATAGGAGCGCGCTCTGTAGCGGATCGGTTTCAAAGGAGCGGGCGCCCATCCGTGAACTCAGTACAGCGCTTTTCCCGACTGATGTTTCCTATCTGGATTACGACTTAAATTCTTCCCGTTAGGTAGCTGGTTTGTCCAGAGAATTTGAGCTCCTCGTGTTTCTTGCGTAAGTAAACAGTTTTTGTTTTTTCCCCCAAAATGTTGCGTAGCATACACATGGGGCGGTTGAAAATGCACTGTTTGGTTAAATATTATGTAGAGCTGTTCTTTCAGGTTACAAACATCTATAGAACGATGTTTATTATTGCAAAAACCTTTTTGTTTTAATGATGGAATTTGACTATTTTACTTGCTGCCTATGCGTAATAATTGATTCTTTAAAAACGTGTCAACCAATTTATCCATACGTTTTGTTCGTAGCTCACGCATGGATTCATTGCTATTTCATTCTATGTTGCCAGGAATTCGGCTAAATATTGCAATTATATTATCACTTTTCTATGTTTTTGTGGAATGTTTTTCTTTTCAGCGTAACATTTGGATTGTTGTAACTATTGCGTATTGGAGCAAATGTGATGTGCCGTCGTTTGTTAGGCGAGGACGGCATAATAATTCAAAACCAGGATAAAATTACCTTTTAAATTGTGTCATTTGAAGGGCAGGACTGTTGAAATAACTGCCCGCTGCAGAATAGTCCCGTGCGCGTAATGTTTCCCCGTTCAACTGTTGATTTATTGTCGCACATTAAGTTGTGCTCCTGTCATATCTCTCTTGTCCAGTTAACCTGCCCCGACCTGCTCTCTTTAAAAAAATAAAGCGCTGCATTTGGAGCTTTTTTGACAGGAGTCCTCTTGTTCTCTTCTGCTTGGCTAATTTCTTTTGAGGTTTAAAGTGGGATGAAAGCTGAGCTGCGACTTTGAGCCTTCCCGTGAGATTAACTCAGATCTGTTCCTTCAGCAATTGCTTTCAGGCTAGAAATATGCAGCTTGTTCCCCCCAACCCCCCCCCCCCCCCCCGGACATTTTCAGAGGTACCTCCAACTGACTGTGCAGTCCGCAGTTCAGCTGTAGCAACGGGTATTATGTAAGATACGTTGTAAGATATGTAAGACGATACGGGTCAGTCAGTTCTGCCGTTCCATATATTCTGAACCAAAACGTCCAACCTCTCGCGAGGAACATCTACGAGTCGCTCCAGCAGAACAGGACTGTCTCGCTCAGTCTGTAGATTTATGGAAGGCATCGCACGGGTCGGTCTGAATGTGTCAGCGTGGAGGGCCACAAATTAAGGTCTCCCGAGATTGCCAGAGGAGCTCCCCCAGGCTCCTTCTCGAGTCCCGTTTCGTTTCCATTTCTTATGACTTTGGATTTGAAAACTGCAAAAATACTTCTGTTTGCTGTCGATAGTTTCCATGTATATGTTCGCTCTCTCTATCTCTGGAACGGGGAGGTAAAGATCTCCGGGCTGCATTCCACTCGCTACAGATCACTCGGTTGGAGCTCAGTCTGGTTTTAAATGCTCAGAAAACCAAATACATTATTTCAACTAAAGCTTGTTCTCTGCTGGATGAATCTGTCTGCATTGTTTTATTTAGAGGTTCAGTGACTGACAGGGTGTCATCTTACAAATACTTGGGCATATGGTTCGATGACAAGCTGTCCTGCGTGGTACAGGTTGACAATCTCCCGAGAAAGCTTACATTACATCTGAAATTAATCTTGTGTGTCCTTTGAGGCCAAAAAATGTACGATCTAAATTCAGTTTGTTATTTTTTTGTTATTCTTCCTTACATTGCATTGCCGTTGTATCTCCAGTCTGCTGTTGAATTGTAGTTCGGACGTTATTGGCCATTTCTAGGCAACAGCCTTATTTTGTTTTTATTTCCAAAGCGATTCTGATTAAACTGCCTTCCTTCCTGTTGCAGTCTTCTTCCCTCTGATGACTGCAGTTATCAGCTGCACTGTAGTAAGTGGGTGGGTGCCTAAGTGAAATAGAGGTTGGTTATTGGAAAAATGGTGTTTTCTTAGAATGCACCCTGGACGTGGTGCAGCTTACGTGAAAATGGAATTGGGGGCATTGGTATCTTTGGGTAATTGAAAATATATTGTTCTCTTGTGGGACGGGAGAGTGTAATTGTTTTGGACCGTGGGATTGTTCTGTGGGTTGTGTTTATTGACTTGGTGTTCTCCCTGTGTTATTGCACTGTTATCTGTTTTTGTTTTATTTTTAACAGTGCTTCGTGCAAGTAATAAAGACTTTTATTGTATCTGATATATCACATCGCTTATTTGGCTTAATTCATTTTAAATGCTACATCTGCCCTTTCCAGAGATTTTGTAAACAAGTGGTTGAAGCACGGGGAATAAACAATTATATTTTGTACCTGGTTAACTCTTGGCAACTGTTGTCTCACTCATTCCCCTTTCTCTGTCCCTCCTCTGTTTTCATTCCCTCTCTCCATCTCTCTCTCTCCTGCTTTCTTTCTACCTCCTACTCTCTGCCTCCCCGCCGCCCCCCCCCCCCCCCCCCCCCCCCCCCCCCCCCCCCCCAAAGCCTTTTGACATGCATGTTTCCCAACATAAAGTAACTGAACGCTGCTTGTGTTTTTCCCCCCAAGCTCTCGCTGATGCACTGGCTGCGTGTAAACAATGACTAACATTCCCTCGCGCTTTCTAGAAAGCGAATGGTGTGATAACGTGCCAGATTCTCAGGCTCTTCTTCGCGGTTCTTGGAACGAAATAATTCTGTAAATTCTCTTTTTTATTTCCTTCATTTCTTTCACTGAATACGCGAGGGAGCGATTGACTAGAGAGAGACACGGGCAGCTGATTAATGATGTCATGTCATGATTGGAGGGGTGATTAAATGTGATTGGATGGTTGTTCTAAATTGGGCTGAAAAGCGACTCTATTCAGATACTTCCTTGCCTCTTTGATCCTGGGGCAGTTCCATTCCCATTCACAAAGTAGTTCTCTATCGTTAATCTTATACCCGTGTTTTATTGTTTGTATTTAGTATGAAAATGATTCAAGTTCTAGTCTTTTTCCAATTTGCACAGCTGGGGTTTTTTTGTGTGTGATGAAGGATATTTTTGATATTTACAGACATTTCAGATGATCTTCTGGGTGTAAAATGGCTTGTTTTGGGGTATTTGGGGGTTTAATGTTCTAAAGCAAGAAAAAAACAACAGACAGTATGTGTTCAGACTACATTTTAATCAAAGGAAACTCATTTGTTCATAAAATGTCCCCGCTGTACTCAGTCTTACCCCCATTAGGCTCACTCTCATCTGCCTGCATTATTGTTTAAAGAAATAGGACGTTCTCCTTCCTGTTGAAAGCGGCATGCAGCAGTTTAAATGCTTGTTTTTGTTTAAGTCATTGAACAGCGTCTGCTTTCAACGTCTTCCCTCTTATTGTTCCAAACTCTGATTACATCCATGGGTGATGAACAGCAGCATCGATGCAGATTTTTGAAAGGCATTTATGTGGCTCCTCTGTCACATAGCTCCTCCCCCTACCCTGACAGGCAGCACCTTGGTTTGAGTGACATTAATGGGAAATGTTCTGGCTGTTTGTAGGGTCATTTTTAATGTTTCTATGATTTTGGCTACTGATTTCTCAATGAAGCAAGTGTGTGTGTGTGTGTGCGCGCATGTGTGTGTGTAAGTGAGAGTCTGTGCGTGGACAGTGCAGAACCTGAAGTGGGAGTGAAGTTAAATGTAGTGTTGTGGGTCTGAAACCTCTCATTGAAAGTCCCGCTGTGTTTGCAGCCTTGGACTCTGTCCTTTCCAAGACAAAGAAACTCCCCTTGCCAAGGGCAGTAACTCCCGGGTTGCAGTTACAGCTGTTCATCTGCTGTGGCTGAATATAGAGATCTGTTGAATGGTTTTTCCAGGCTTTTTTTTCTTCAGGAAATCACAGTGTGGTGAAGAAGTGGAGACAGTCGGGGAAGGACGGATGAAGTTCACGTTGATTTGCCAGGAAATTTTAATGACTCCTATATGTCCCGTGCTGATCTCCTCGCACCTGCAGCTGTGCCTCGACCCCCCCCCCCCCACACCCCCACAACCTCCCCCTCACCCCAGCCCCTCCTCAGCATCCATGGGTTACTGGGCACCAGGTTGCTTGTCTGGTAGGGCTTGCACCTGCCCTAGGGCTTGTTTTGAATATTTTCAAATGCAGCGTGTCATTGTACTGTGCTGTATTTTAATGGCAAAAAAGCTTTCAGTTGGCAGCAGATCATTATTACGAGTTAAACTTGTTCATAGAACAGCCATGGCAGAGTACATGTGTACAGCTTCCCCCTGTATGAAAATGATGGTGAGCCGCATTTCTGTAGTGCCCTGTGTCTAGGGTCTCAAAGATTGTTACAGTGGAAGAGAGGGAAGAACAACCTCACAACCAATGCACAGTGCCAGTATTTAAAAGGCGGAAGGGTCTGTCTGTTTCGGGTACATTGAGTACCCACAAAGGGTACTGAAGCCCTCCAGCAGTGGTGTTGAGTGAGGCCACTGCAGCCAGAACACCCCGTTTGTGATGTCACAAAGGGATCTCGCGATCTGCGATGTCACAAAGGGATCACACAATCTGTGATGTCACGCGCGGAGCACACGGGCAGAGTTTCAGTGTTCCCTGTGTCAGCACCCTGCCTATTCTGGTCTGGAGGGAGTGTTCCCTCTAAGTTCAGCGTATAGCCCCCCCTCCCCAGTAGAAACGGCTTCTGTGTGTCAGTCAGCACATCTGGGAGCGGTTAGGAACGGTTTTGCATGCCCACGGGAGGTGCATCACGAGGACCGGGAGCATGACTCGCTCCAACCGCACGCTGTGCGGAGTTATGCGCCTGCCCCGCACATGAACCTCTGTCAGGCTGCTGAGGTGCGTTCAGACCTCTTTAGTCCCGGAAGATTTGTGGCTTTTTTTCCGCCGGCGTATTGCGTTACGCTGGGGATTACGTGCCACAGATGGCTCCGGCTCGGCCAGTGATGTGCCGTTTTTGTTTTATTTTAGTCTTATTTTATTGTCCGGCAGATATTTTGCTCTCTGTGTCTGAGCGGTGTTTGTGTGCACCGTTCGTTCCGTAAGCGTTAGCGAAGCGGCCCGTTGCAGTAGCCTTTATAGCGCTGGGGCGATAAGAGATTCAGTTCAGATATATGTCCGTTTGTGTGTTTTTTTTTTGCCAGCTGTGTAGGATTGCAGTTCTGCTCTCCTTAATTTGCGCGTGTTATTCTGGTATCTGTGCTGCAAAGCCCTGGGGGACCAGTGGAGTGGCTGGTGATTTAGAGCGCACGTCTGCTGTATCTGGAAAGACCACATGCCTGCTTTCCATAGAGGGAAATATACTGTACTCAGAGCCTTCTGATGAAAGCACTCAGTGCATTAATACCCTTCCTACACACCAGGGACCCCTGCTGGTTTCCCTCCAGAACTACGGTGTGTTGTTGTTGCACGCTCCTGTAAACATGGATATCTTAATGAACAGGAGCGATAGGGAATTGTTTATGTGCATCTCTGGGTTTGCATCTATACTTATCTCTCTATGTGTGTGTGCATGTGTGTGTGAATTCTATTATTACGATGTACACAAAAGCCAGGTTTGTGCAGCACTTGAACGGAACGGTGCGGCGTGCATGTGTGCATGCGACACAGATGGACACGGTTGTCAAGGTTACAGTCGGCGGGTTTGTGACATCACAGTCCTCTCCCCGGGCCTGCGTGTGGCGGCAGGAATAGGACGTCCACAGCTGTGGATGGCTGTGTTAAATGACAGAGGGGCTGGGCTGTGCTGTGCTGACGCCGGAGCCCTGCTCCACAAAGACTCTGTCCTTCACATGTGCGCGCCCGCGGCTCGCTCTTCACGTGTCCCGTCCATGTTTAACACCTGTGTTCGGCACACGGTGCCCCTGGGAAAGAGGCGGGGGTGCTCGAGGGGGCCGGGGAGCTGTGAGCGGTGTGTTGGCTAGGGGCTTTTTTGGATTTGATTTTCAGTACTCCTCGGGGTGTCCTGGTAAAGCCCTTGTTGTCTCTTTATTCACTTAATGCTGAAGGGATGTGGCATAAGATTTTAACCTGCTCCTCACCTGAAGAGGATGCATCACAATGGGTCTAATTTACCTTTTAACGAACACTAAACTAATAACAGAACCAATGAATGGTGCAAAACAAAGACCATGACCAATCATTGGTCATGTTACTGGTTTTGTGTGTGCTAAAACTTTTGGTAAATCAGGCCCAGTGTCCTTAATATCAATCACGATAGGATTCACAAGCAAAACCTAACAAATACACTCTGTGCCATGGTCTTCCCATTTAAGAGCTTGTAAAACCTTCCTCTTAAGAACGGGCAGTGACCTGGTAATGAACTGCCAATGGCCCAGCCCTTTAAGAGCTAATGATGGCCATCCCCTTTAAGAGCTGGTTACAGTATTCCGTTTAATAACTGCCAATGACCTTCCCTTGTGTAATAGGTACTAATCGGCGCTGGTAACGGCTGTTGCTTTGTGCTTGGGCTTGCTGTAGGGTATGTTTTGCAGAGCTCCTGCAGAATGTGTGTGTGTGTGTGTGTGGCTGCACTAATTGTATTTATAGATAGATGAGTGGTGTGTGAAAGAGGCCCAGAGAGGGGTGGTGGGAGTGTGAGATGGGGGGGGGGGGGGGGTGGAGGAGGCTGTATGGTTCAAGGCTCTTGTGATCTGGGTGTGACTGCAGCTCTGTGCTCCTGTGGCTGGAGAAACAGGCAGAGAGAGGGGTGGTTAGAGGGACACACTGCACCGCAGTACTCGCCATGCTGAAGTTTTGCTCTGCCCAGAGCTCGAGGTGTGCAGGCGTGAGTCTGGCAAGCGTCTGTCTCCCTCCCAGTGGCTTCTCTCTCTCTCTCTTTCTCTCTCTGTATCTCTCTCTCTCTCTCTCTCACTCTCTCACACTCTATCTCTCTATCTCTACTTATACTGAGCACTCAATTCAGTCCTTCTGTCCATCTGTTTGTAATTCTTCTGCCTTTTCATTTTTTGGACGAGTTTCAGGATTCCCACGAAGCCGAACAAAGCTCCAATCTCATCTGGAACGTCGGGGGGAATTCCATGTGTCAGTTGCGGATGATGTGGCTTTTCACTTTTGTTCTTGGTTCCGAGCGTGTTGATTGGCTCCTTAGAAATTTAGTATGGCAGCAGTGTTGGGCAGCAGTTAGGGAAGTGGACTTTTACCAAGGCTGTACTGTTTTATTTATTCTCTCTCTTTCTCTCTCTCTCTCTCTCTCTCTCTCTCTTTCCCTCCAGTCACAATGAGCAGAAGGTGACCTGCAAGCACCCTGTCTCAGGTTTGCCCTCCCAAGACACCTGCATCTTCATCCTCAACGAACAGTAAGTCATCCTTCAGTGTGCGCGCGTGGGGTAGTGCGGTGCTCTGTGCATCGCAAGCACCTTTAAACGATTCTTGCACCAACCATGTGTGTCCCCGCACATCTGTGCTTGCAATGGACTGTGATGCTTAAAGGTAATCAGCTTAATCCCTGTCATAATATTTATCGTTGGGTAAGGAGTCGCACGTGCGGAGTGTTTGAGATGTTTTCACAGATGTAGGGTTGTACAGCCCCTGTGCAGGAGGCTTATAATTAGCCTGTGTGTGAAGTATGCACAGGCTGTTGCTACCTGACATGGTCTGATTATGCTTGTACTTTTTCCTGAGCAATAACAAATGAAACTGCATTTAATCCTGTAGTACAATCTGGTTAAATATCCAGTTTTAGATGTGTCAGATGGATTTGTTCAAAAACCTTTTTTGGGTTTGTTACAGCGTGTTAAAGCTGTTTCATAAACAATGCACAACAGTACACACCACACAGAGAATGCAAACGCAGCAAGCACAAATGTTTTTGTTATGGTGTATTTTTGCAATGCAATTTGCTCGGAAATTGTGGCTCTCTAGTTGATTGGAGGCCTTTGTTTGCTCCCCCTGATATTCCAGGAATAATTTATTAGCTAATAGAGCGAAGATATAACGACGATCTTCAACAGCAGCTGCTGAACTCTCAACGCTGGAACGGCCCACCTTTGTGCCAAAACATACCGTTGCCTTTAAAATAACATTTTCAACACACTGCAAAGAAAACAATACCGTGTTCTTCCTTAATTAGATCATCTGTTTTTGATGTGAAGGGAATTGATGAATAATGGCCTTATTATCGTGTGTGTGTGTGTCACTAGATCCTGCCTTGCATAGTTTTGGTCTCCTCCTATTTCTGTAGCACTGCTGGAGGCTGTGGAATATTACACAGTGACTCACGTTCATAATTGCATTCACATAATGTAAAAAATAAATAAATAAATAAAAACATAAGAATCTTTTTTGGTAATGGAATGTTCATGTCGAGCGATCGCTCTCCGCGCTGCGCGGTTCTTATATAATAGCGGTTAAACTCTCCTGGGGGCCGGCGGAGCTGCTTCACAAGGTGACGCTACGTTACGTGATCCTACTTTCGGGACAGACGGATGAGCCGAGGGGGCTAATCCCTGCTTTTCGCGTAAAGCTCCTTCGGGACGCCGCGGGGGGACCGGTCGCGTGCGCGGGAGAGAAGACCCCGGCCCCCTGGACGGCTGGGTCTCAAACCAGGGGAGGATTTTTTTTAATAGAGGATGGAAGCTCATCGTTTCTGTTTCTCGCTGACAGAGATCAAGTACGTAGAAAGTGCCGGACAGCACCATTTGAAACAATGTTTAAGTAATATGTTGAGAAGATGTGCTTCCGATTCTTAATCGGTATTCTCATGCCTGAAACAAATGTATAGTTCACTAGTTTCTTCGTTTTTTGCTTTTAATAATTGCTCTTAATTTTAAATGAATTCTCATTTTCACCTTCTTATTTAGCAGTTTTAGTGTTTGTGATTTATTGCTTACAAGCAGAAGAGTGTGGTTGGGGGTGAGATCAGCCTGAGGTGTTGTGGTTGCGAGCCGTTGCGGTGATAGACTTTGTGATCACGGGCAGGTGCGGTTAGAGGTGTGGTTGTGGTCAGATGCATTGTGGGCATTTCATGCAAACATATGTGCTCAGCGTGTGGTGAGGCCCAACAGCAATTTAATAAACAGTGCAGTGTGATGTGAGAATCCTACAGCTTAAGGCCACACCCCATGGGGGGGGGGGGGGGGGTGTTTTTTTCAGATGGTGTGAAGAGGAGACCTGGGGTCAAAGGTTATTTTCACTGTAAATGCCAGCACAATTTGAGAACACCGCATGTGCCTGAGAACATTTGCAGGACAGTGGAATGAGTCACAGTGGAAAGTGAATTGAACTGATGTCTTTTTGTGGACTGTCAGATACCCCAGTGATATCAGACAGTGGACATTCGTGTATGGCAGCTCGGCTGAGCTTTGTTGACTGCTTATCCCTGAGCATCCATCATCTATAGGGCAGTGTCCATCCCTGTCTGGTATCTATAGCAATAGTGTCAGTTTGTGTCCGGTATCTATCCAATAGTGTCCATCCGTGTCCGGGGGGGGGGGGACGGACGGACGCCCCTAAACCTCATGGACATCACCGACCGCTGCGCACTCACTCACAGTGTTCATGACCCAATGTTCTGCCTGGAACTCGAGATAAGATCAACTCACAGAGTAAAGGGGATCCAAGACAGTGAATGCCGCTCCGCTACAGAAGAGAAAATAAACACACTTTACAGCTGGCATAACACACCGTGGCCAGATGCAGCACACGCATGAGATACTCAGAGCTGCGGTGTTACTGACAGGGAAAAGTCAGCGTGCCCGGCAGTAGGGTCATTAATCCATAGCAGTGCGTTAATTAAACTTTGCTTTTCAGTTCTGCACTGAGCATTCTCGCATTTAAAACACATTTTTTTTTAAATCTTTTTTTTTTCTCCCATTGTTGATGAAAATCAGTTCTGAACTCCTAATAATTTAGGGCTGCTTCTGCCCCTGCTCCCAACCGGGGTGTCCAAACGGTTGGTGTAAAACAAGTGTGAGAGCCCAGTTCGGTGTTTACACGGTGTGTCTGAAGGACGCACGCGTAATTCATCTGTCCTTTCGTAATGACAGAGGAGGTCCCGTCCGTAATTAGATTTTCCATTCAGTATTCGCCCATGTTGTAGTACACCCTGTGTCAATGTGCTTGTAACGAGCACTATGCCAAATTAAAGCCGAGTTGATTAAAGAATAACCACAGCTAAGGCTGGCTGAGGTCTTTCTAATCTAATGATAACAAGCTTCTCACGCGTCCTTGCAGCTTATCTCGAAGAGGATTAATCTGTCGGTTGCCAAGAGAGCTTCTCTCCCTGCCTTTCAAGGCCCTGGGGGTGCAGTCACATGACCACGGTCCCTGCCTGTGGTCACATGACCTCAGCCTCCAGGCTGTGTAGAATCAAAGACTGTAGAAAAAATATGGACCGAGTCACTGTGATGTCACTCAGTTGACTTTCCATGGGCTTGTTTGAACCTGTGGAAGTGTTCAGGTTTTCGTCCCACTGTGTTGCACAAATTGGAGTCAGAGACTGCAGTAGGGAAAAGGGGGGCCCTTATATGGTCATGAAGTTCGGTCAGGTCTGAGTCATCCATTGATTTGTCCACAGAATATTAAAATATTGTCCAAATGATGCAGTGACACATGGGGTCACTGAGGAAGAAAAACACCTATTCCGACTACAGGTTCTTGTGGGGAAAAAAATGATTGACTTTGTATTTTTGACCTTATCAGTGCCATTAACTTACATTGAACCGGATGGCTGAAAGACCTATTCTGGAGCCAATCGCACCAGACTAGGAAGCCAGCTTCAAAAGCCAAGCCTGTTTTTTGGCCGCTCGTCCGAAATACGAGTAGGCTCCATGTTTCCATGGCTCTCGTTTTCAGTCCAATTTGATTAAACATCGTCCTTGGCTGTCTAACGCTGGCTTCCTACAACCCAGGCGGTGTTATTACTGCAAACAAGCAGGCCCTACCAGCTGAGCTCAGATCCAGCACCTCACAGTGTGCACTTGTGGGTCGGATCAGAAATAAACTTTTTAATTGATTTCCAAGGATTTGTTCTGCTGGCAGTTTGTCGAGTGTTTTATTTTGCAGGTCGACAGAGAGAGAGAAGGAGAGTAAGAAAGGAAGAGAGAGAGAGACAGCAAATTCTTTTTTTTTCAGTTGAAGAAGGCGTGATTCACACTCTCTATGGAGCGGTCCCTTGTGAGGACTCGTTTTTCTCTCCTTTCCCTAGAGACACAATGATGAAATTAGTTTGGAAATTGGAGAAATCTCCGGAAACCCTCCTCAGTGGCACCTCTGCGTGGTCTCGATGCCTCTGTGCCAGGCGGGCAGGCCAGAACTCAGAACTCAGTCTGATTGGCTGGATTCATGAACAATTTAAATCCAAAGGAAAACACCGTGTGTAAAAAAAATGTAAATGTGGGGCTGCCGTCCAAGTGCTTTGCTGCATAATACTAGTGTTCATTTTGGGCCATCCTAACCTTCGCTTGCTGTGGCCGACCTTTGACCCTCGCTTCCTGTGTCCTACAGGAAGCACCTGTGTTTGTTGGCTGATATTTTACACCAGGTGTACAATGGCCCAATACGGTATCTGTCTGTCTGTCAGTGTCTGTCTGTCTGTCTGTCTGCCTGTCTGCCTGTCTGCCTGTCTGTCAGTCTGCCTGTCTGTCTGTCCTCTGCCTCGCATCAGAAAGCAGTGAGTATTCTGGCGACTGGCTGCAGGTGTTCTGGTGCGCAGCTCAACTGACCTGTAATTATGGTTGGGCGTTCCAAAAAAAGAAAAATTGCTACTGAGAAGTTAAAGTAGTGCACTTTAAAAAAGGAAAATGTCACAGATCACAGGTTTTATGTAAGCAGGTTGGGTGAGAGTGGCTCCTTCCTGAAGGCTGCAGATGGGGAAAATGGGACACCTTCTCAGGCACCTTTTTCGCGGCTGCGGGTACGTTCTGTTTTGCGCTCTGTGTGAGTTTTCGTTCGTCTCGTTCCCTCCAGGCCTGTCCCCAAAGCGCCGGCGAGCAACAAGAAGGACCGCCCCATGAGCACCATGACCGACACCTCCAACTACACCAGCAGCTCCGACTACATCCCCCACCCGGGCAGCCCCCCGGGCCGCGTGAGTGCCCCCTGCGTCCCCCCTACACCCCCCCATGCCCCCCTAAACCCCTCTGTGCCCCCCCCGCCCCCCTACACCGCCCGTGCCCCCCCCTAAACCCCCCCTACACCTCCCCATCACCCCCTCTCACCCCTGTTATACTCTACACTGGAATATGATGGGATCAGTGAAGTGAAGCGAATCGGCGACTGTGTGAACGTCGACTCATTCCCATTTTCGATTCTCAGCCTTCAAGATCCTCGAAAAAAAGTGCACAATTTCGGGAAGAGGTCCAACTCCATAAAGAGGAACCCCAACGCCCCCGTGGTCAGGAGTGGCTGGCTGTACAAGCAGGTGAACGCACACACACGCACACACACACACACACACACACACACTATTCACAGGGAGAGAGACGCCCCCGCACACACCATCCGCTGTAATTCAAACTCCATCCTTTGAGAGAGAAACAAGCCACATCAAAGGAGAGATACGAGAGAGAAAGAAGGAGGAGAGTGAGAGGGAGAGAGAGAGAGTGAGAGGCCATTCAGATTGACTGTGAGAGAAGTAATAAATGGTTTCAGTTCAAGTAATTAGTGGACAGTGGGAATCAGGAGTGGGGATTGTATTAACAGTGTTAACGT